>CM076579.1:1211985105-1212202920 GCA_034641835.2 Pinus albicaulis
AACTTGCGATAATACCTCGTTAACCTGAGAAATCCTCGCAACTTCTTTATGGTATTGGGGACTTTCCATTCCTTAATGGATTTAATTTTGTTAGGGTCTACTTTAACACCCTCGTGAGATACAATATGACCCAGATATTCCACCTCTTGTACTCCAAAGAAACATTTGGAATTTTTTGCATATAATTGTTTCTCCTGCAATAGTTTGAGCACTCTGTCAACATGTTCAACATGATCCTTCCAAGACCTGCTGTAGATTAGTATATCATCAAAAAATACTAGCACAAATTTTCTAAGGAAGGGTTTGAAAATGGAATTCATCAATCCTTGAAATGTAGAAGGTGCATTGGTAAGGCTAAAAGGCATGACCAAAAATTCATAATGACCCTCATGAGTTCGAAATGTTGTTTTTGGAATATCTTCAGTCTTCATTCTAATTTGATGATATCCTGAACGAAGATCCAACTTGTAAAATAAATTGCTCCATGTAATTCATCCAATAATTCATCAATCACAGGAATGGGAAATTTGTCTTTAATGGTGAGCTTATTGAGCTCCCTATAATCCTGACACATTCACCATGATCCATCCTTCTTGTGTACCAATACTACAGGAGCAGAGAAAGAACTTTGACTAGGTTGAATTATACCCGCCTCTAACATTTCTGCAATCATACGTTCAATTTCGCTCTTTTGGAAGTAAGGATATCTATAAGGCCTGATGTTTGGAGGAACACTTCCTGAATCAAATGAATAGCATGATCATGATCACGAATAGGTGGGAGTCCTTTGGGAGTTTCAAACACCTTGGAATGATTGTCCAAGACTTGTTGGAGATCCGCAGAAATAGATGATTTTGATGTTGGAACTTCTAGTGAGCATAATTGTGCAATTACGCCTCGCTGTTCTTTCTTTAGAAGCTTTGTCATGACATTAGAGTTTATTATCCTTCCTGGCTTCCCCGCAATACCCCGTAATTCGACTTCCTTTCCTTCTGAAAAAAATTTCAAGAAAAGTTCTTGAAAATTAAAAGCTACCGTCCCCAAAGATTGTAACCATTGTACTCCTAGTACAACGTTAGCACCTCCCATAGGAATGGCAAGAATTGGACTAGTCAATACATATTCCCCCATGGTTAGCTTGATATTATGGCATTTTCCAGAGCAATTTATAGTTCCTCCATTTGCAACCATCACTTGACATTCTGGTGCTGGGCATAGGAAACAATTTAATTCCTTGGCTACCTTATAATGAATAAAATTATGGGTGCTACCTGAATCAATCAACACTATTACCCTTTTCTTCTTTATATGTCATTCTATCTTGAGAGTTTGAGGAGTGGTAATTCCTGCCAGTGCATTACACGATATGGTCGGATTCATTTCTTCCTCTTCTAGGGGTGGTTCCTGGTGTATATCCTCTTCTTGTTCATTTTCTTCTTCTTCTTCACAATCTATGTAAAAGAATTTCTTCTCAGCACACTTATGACCTTTAGTGTATTTGCTATCACAACTGTAGCAAAGCCCTTTTGCTCTTTTTTCTTCCAATTGTTGTGGTGTCAACCCTGTAGGTTGTGGAAATCTAGGCGTAGCAACACTTCCTTCTTTATAGAATTGAGTGGTAGGCTTCCTTGTCGCCATAATTTTACATTCAACTTTTCTTGCCAACCCGAATGCCTTCTCCAATGAATCAGGTTCCAAAACGCGAACTTCATGTTGGATGTTCTCCTTTAAAGTGCCTATGAAGAGATCAATCCTGTGTTCCTCTGGAATATCAGTTACCCTTATATTAAATTTTTGGAAGTCCTCAATGTGCTGCCTCACTAAACCCTTTTGTTTGAGATTTATCAATTGGCTAAAGAAGGTGTTGCTCTTTGTATCCTCATAATGTGCTATCATTTCCTCCGTAAAAATTGACCAAGTGACAATTTTTTTACGGAGCAAAGCCATCGATACCATACAAATGTATTTTGTTCTAAATGTAAAGTTGCAATGCGTACCTTTTGTGTGTTTTGCACATTATGGAGATCAAAATATTGCTCCATCTGTAGTATCCATGTTACAGAATCCTTTCCATCAAACTTCCTCATATCCATTTTTGGAATATGGTGGTTCTTCCCGCCAACATTCGAGTTTATGAAATCACGATTAACATTTATTTTGTTCTCATCATGAGGTTCTTCTACTATATTTCCGCCATTAGGAATCATTTCTTGTTTTAAGCTTGTCATCAAGCCTTCCATGTATTCTTTTAGATCATTCTTCATGTTTTCCATGTTGTCTTTCATGTCATTCTTCAAACCGTCCATCTTCACTTCCACGCCATCCATTTTAGCTTCCATGCCTTTCTTCAAACTGTCCATCTTCACTTCCACGCCTTTCTTCAAAACTTCCATTTCATTTTTTATTGCTTTTTGCAAGAGTGAAATTTGTTGCACTTGCTCTTGTAATTTTGATAGATCATGTTGCAATTCTTCATCTTCATGAGTCATAGTAGAGCCTTCTGAAGGCTTAATGGATGTTTAATTATTTTTTGGGGCCATTTTAGAATCCAATATTGATATCTATTCTACAATATGCCCTTGGAATCAATTCAACTTGATTCTTCAAACAAGACTTATGCAATTCGGAAAAAAAAATACACACCTTTTACTAGCTTTGAGGAGCTCGATATTGAAATTGAATTATCTCTGTAATTGAAAATCTTCTATATCTGAAATTCAGCCCTGTAGTATCCCTCTGAAGCTTCTTTCAAATGCCACAGGTCTGACCTGATTTGGATTCTCCAAGACAAAGTTGTGTTCAATCTCCCACAATGACCTAATTCTGGACTTGTTTAGTAGAGCGAACTTGTACGACTTGCCACGTGTCACTGTTTTGTCCTTTGTCTCTAAAATTGATAGCCAATAAACTACAGGCCGTGTACTTGCGACCAATTTTGACGTACGTATGACTAATATTGACGGCACTCCAATCCAATCTTCAGAGAGAGAGTTATTGAACTTTTCCCACAATCACCTCTTTGAGATGAAATTCAGGAGCCTGAAAAAGCACTACATTCCACAGATCATATCTCCAAAAATATTGCGAACCAAGCTCTGAAATTTTTTGATGAATTTCCTCAGTATTTCAGCTTCGCACCATATGAATTTCAGATTCTGAACCTTCGTAGAAACAAATTTATAGCGCAAATGCCACGATGACCTGTTTAGGAGCCTGAAAAAATACCTGACTTCCACAGATGATATCTCCGAATTTATTGCGAACCAAAATCTGAAATTTTTATACAAGCTTCCTCAGGATTTTTTCTTCTTAATTCCCAAAAATTACAGCTTCCGAAACTTCGTTTCAGCTTCCGAAACTCCGTAGACAAAAATTTATAGCGAAAATTCCACGATGACCTGTTTGGAGCAGCGAAACCCTAGAATCCAAAGCTCTGATACCAAATGTTGTGTAACCAGCTCCAAAAATAGAAGAAAAGAGATATCAACGCCTTAGAAATAAGCCACTTCGAGGGGGAAACTTCCAATACATTACATAAATGAACAATTCTTGGATGATACAATTTACAAAACCTCCTTTCTATATATAGGAGTCCATGGGGCCATAATGTAATCCTAGTGGGCCACAATGTAATCCTAGCCGACCTAACAATAATAATTTAAAGGCACAATAATAACAAAATGGGGGTTACAAGGGTACAATAATAACAATAAGGGGTTTACACTAACAATAATAAGGGCTACACTAGTGATAGAATTTGAACAGTGACCATACTTATTGGGGCGTCATTTCCAAATCCACACTGACCATTATATCCTAAAATATTTTCTCAAGCAACATCTATCATCGCAACAACAAAATAAATGGCTCACAAAAATGTTGGGATATGATTATGAGATAATTTACAAGAAGGGGCATGAAAATGTAGTGGCTGATGCCTTATCATGCCAATTTGAGGATGAGGGTACCCTTTTATCCCTCTCTCTACCCATACTAGATTGGATTGAATAATATTGTCATTAATGGTTCTCCCACCCCTCTCTGTCCCAAATCATTAATATATTAAGAGAAAATCATAATTCCTCAGAGGAATACTCTTGGAAGGATGAGGTTCTTAGCTATAAGGATCAGGTTGTGCTATCCCCAACCTCTACCCTCAAAACTCGCACCTCAGAAGAACTGCACTCCTCTCAAGTTGAAGGAAATTTAGGCTTTCATAAGACTTATGCACGAGCATTTTGCACTTTCTTTTGGACTGACATGAAGAATATAATTCTTACTTTTGTAGCTGAATGCAATGTATGCCAACACAACAAAGGGGAAACGATAAAGCTACTGGGAACCTTAAAACCCTTTCCACTCCTTGCTTTCATTTGGACATATGTTTCAATGGATTTCATTACAAGTCTCCCAAAGTCAGGAAACAAATCATTCATCATGATGGTTGTTTAAAGAATTTCCAAATATGCTCATTTTTACGCTCTACCACACCCATTTACACCAAAATTGGTGGCTCAAGTTTTCATGGACCAAATATTCAAATTGCATGGAATGATGACTTCCATTGTGTTTGATCGAGACCCTACTTTTACCAAAAATTTTTTGGCAGAAAATTTTCCAGCTATAGGGAAAACAACTATGACTGAGTACAACTTATCATCCCAAAACTGATGGTGAAACAAAGGCAGTCAACAAATGTTTGGATACCTATATGCGGTGCTTCACTTCAGACAAGCAACATCAATGGGTATAGTGGTTGCCTTTAGTTGAATGGTGGTATAATAATAAATATCATGGAGCCACCTAGATGACACCAAATGAGGAAGTGTATGGCCAAATGGATGCAAGAACATCCTACTCAATTGTTATTATTTATTTGGGTGATTTAGGGGGTGATGTTTTTTTAAATTATTTTATAAATTATGTACATTTTAAATAAATTAAGAGGAAAATATGATTGTGAGGTTTATTGTAAATATTATCTCATAATTGAGAATATGAGTGGAGTTGGGTTGTATAGATATCTTAGGGATTACGAACTCCTTAAATAGAATTTAGTTGAGTCAAAGGAGAAATAAAGCTATTTTAGGATTTGGTTGAGTTATTTGTGGAGGAAATCATGGATTCAAATTAATACACAATTATGTATAAATATGAAGCTTTGTGTGAGGATAAAAAATAGATATAGAGAGGATGGAATAGGACAGAGAAAAAAGAAGAGAGCATAGAGTAGGAGTGGTGTGACAGTGTATGTAAAGGCAATAGCCAAGAGGGCAAAAAAATGTAATATTGGCAAAGGAAGAGTCTGAAATTTATTGCTGTTGTTTATGTAATCATTTGTTTATTCACTCTCTGCTGATTATTATTTTCTTAAACCTCTATTAAGCTGTGTGTATTTTAAATTATACAGTAGATTTTACCACTGAGTTGTAGGTACCAGGAGGTACTGATCAAAATCGATTCAAAGTGGGGAATGTAGATCTTAAACAGGCCACGATGGAGAGTTGATATTACATTCCATTGCAATCGCCTCTCACAATAGATAAGATCCGAGTCTTAAAGCATTGCAGGGTTGAAATTTTTATATTGCTATGAGAAGTTGGAAGCCAAGTTGGTTTGAACGCTGGACGTAAGGGCAATGATAGTGAAGAATACACCACTGGAATATGGGAGTAGCAGATCGTAAACAAAGGCAAAGTACTCAAAGGGCTTCACACCAAAAACATGTTTAACTGTGATGCAAACCGGTGAAACCATAGGATCGCACAATACTTCATCAAATTTCACATTAGTAAGGATTAGTGGCAGCGTTAAGGAATTCAATGCATATGGTATTGTTTGGAGTATATGTGTTGTGTGATCCACGATATATATATGATGTATTGAATCTCAGTGGTTTAAGTTGAAGATTTTGAAACTGATTGATTTCATTTTAAAGTAAATACAAACTTTACTGTTGCACAATATTCTAATTTGTGCAGAAATTCTACATCATTTTTTGTATCAGAGCCCAAAGATCTAATTGGTGCAGTCGTGGAAGCTAGACGAGTGCAGAAGATTGAGACATGTTAGCGGAATTCCTAGAGCAAGTGGTGAACCCAATCACAGCGGAAGAGTGATGAACCAATGAGGTTGGAGTTTTTATAAAAAAAATCAGCCATGATTGAAATGATGGAGCGATGATAGATTCTATCTTATTGTCAATTTTTGAATGTGTATGGTGTTGAGTCTCTTAATTTCCTGTTGCATAATCGTGCGAATTTTGTGGCTATATGGTTTTATTTGAAATTGAATTCTGAGTAATTGCAATTTTCCATGAACTGGGCTCATTCATCCTTGGCTAAGGTGGATTGAATTGGCACATGGGATAAGTAACTGATAGTGCTGGGTATATAATGGATTGCGTCGAGTTCTAGGTGGTTACAATTACCTTTTGATGGATGTTTGAATTTTCCAGTCTCTAGCACGAAAAGGGCACACCTATATTTTCCAGCCAACGAAGAGATTAGTGTGGTAAGCTTCTTCCCCTATTTTGTGCATTGGAATTCCCCTTTCTAAAAATATTTTATGAGTAAACACAAGTGTGGAGGTCCTTGTCCTGCGTGTTGGTGAGTGTAGCAAATGCACAAAGCAACAATTTTAAGCTGGGCGCTATACAATTTATTTTGTTACTGCAACTTGATTTTTAGCAGTGTTTTAAATTTTAAATCAGATCTAATACATCATAGAGACATGGCATGCGGTTTAGTGAGAAATAACTATGGTTTCACTGACAACATTTGGCAATTAAACTCGTGAATTGGATCCACCATTCATTGCAACAACGTGAGGAGGTTGCTTTCATTGGTGCGCTTGTGCTCTTGGAGAACTTGGTATCTAAAAATTGAGAGAATGAAAACATGTATGGTAGATAATTATAAATAAAAGCATGGACATAGATCCCAAATCCTGCACAAAGAGTTGGAAGAACCCGATTTGCGTCGGAAGAAGAACAATGCAAAGAATCACACATGGAATCGATGGATTTTCTATTAATAAATCAAATAAGTTTGGTCGGCTTGTGCTGGAGCTATTGCATAGAAGGTTACTCTAATTGAGATAGGGAGAGTCGAATAGTCATGTTCCAAAAAAAAAAAACTAATTTATAAAAGCACGCATTAGATTTTACGTTTTCCTTAAAAATAAAATTTATAAAGTCATTTTTTATGACTCTTATGAGAGGTCTTAATAAAAAAGAAAGGAAAATGTATACATGCCATAAAAGGGAAATGATAAGATAATGGAATGCACATTTTTTCAAAATGAGGAAGTAACATCATAAATTTTTTCTTTATTCCGAAATATAATGTTATTATTTCATAAGAAAATGTCAAAATATTAAAGCAAGGAAGCTTATGCAAGTTGAATGAGAGAGAATTGGATGAGAGAGAATTAGTGGAATTATTTTTAGTCCAAATCACTTTTGATGTCAAAATAAAGACTAGTTTGAAAATGTAAGTATTTGTAAGAATCTGATTCAAATTTAATAGAAGTCATCCAAAGTCAAAAGTTGGTTTTAATGGGTGCATGATCGGCGGAGCTCGACACCCAAAGAGTTTGGTCATTGTAACACAAGAAATACTGTAGTTTTTGTTTGCAGCAAAGAGGAGCAAGAGAGTTTCCCAGAATATGATTCCAAGACAGAGAATCAAAAGATGCCAAGAGGTCAAGCGCAAGAAGAGAGCTTGCATTTTTGGATGGCAAGTATGAAGGTTTGCTGAAAAGGGGATTGAATGAAATCCACAAGTGAAAAGATGAAGTTCACAAAGGAGGAAAAAATGACTATTGATAGTCATTTCCAAGGTTATGAGAAAGACCAAAACATAAGAAAGAATAAGGAAGAGGCCAAGGCAAATGGCATATGGAAGCAGTTGACTGATGAAGAGTATGAGAGGGAGAAGGCCGAGATAACAATTCATCTTGAGTTATTGGTGTGAGAAATTGATAAAACATGGTCCGCAATGGTCTTGAGGGTGAAGCCTTCGGTGGGGGTTGTAGATCCCTTACGGTGGTAGCTAGTAAACGAGAGCGGTAGTAGCTCCCTTCCGGGAGAGGCATTAACGAGAGCAGTTGTGGCCCCTTCAGAGAGGATGGTAAACGAGCAAGGGGTTGCTAATCTCCGCTCCGGAGAAAGTGAGTAACGAGAGAGAGGTTGTATACTGCCGGGTGGGTGCACAACGTCTCTGGTATGAGTCTGCGCCAGTACATGGTTGTAAGAAGTTTTCTTTATAATACATATAGAAGACAAATACGACGACAACGATGGTTTTCTCCCGAATTGGGTTTCCACCTTAAATCCTAGTGTTCATGTGTGTTTCCTATGTGTGATGATTTATCCTGTTCTTACTGTACAAGTTTACTGCTTACTAAACTTCTAATGAATGAATGATGCAATGACATAAGTAAAGAATTATCTGCATAATGAGATATATGGTAATACACAAGTTTTATTAAGGATATCCGCGTGTATACGTGAGGTGGCTTCAGTAAAGTAGCATGTGGGTTTTAGAGAAAGAAAAAGTAAAATTTTTTCTGTCAGATCTAAATACTGATTCACCCCCCCTCTCAGTATTTTTCCCAACAGACTCCTTAAATAGAATTTAGTTGAGTCAACGGAGGGATAGAGCTATTTTAGGATTTGGTTGAGTTATTTGTGGAGGAAATAATGGATTCAAATTAATCCACAATTATTTATAAATATGAAGCTTTGTGTGAGGATGGAAAATAGATATAGAGAGGATGGAATAGGACAAATAAAGAAAGAAGAGAACGTAGAGTAGAAGTGGCGTGACAGTGTATGTAAAGGCAATAGACGAGAGGGAAAACAAATGTAATATTGGCCAAGGAAGAGTCTGAAATTTGTTGCTGTTGTTTATGTGGTCATTTGTTTATTCACTCTCTGTTGATTATTTTCTTAAACCTCTGTTAAGATGTGAGTATTTTAAATTATACAACAGATTTTACCACTGAGTTGTAGGTGCCAGGCGGTACTGATCAAAATTGATTCAAAGCAGGGAATGTTGATCTCAAACTTCTCACAGTGGAGAGTTTATATTACATTCCATTGAAATCTCCTCTCACAATAGATAAGATCTAATTCTTAACGCATTACAGGGTTGAACTTCTTAGATTGCTATGAGAAGTTGAAAGACGAGTCAGTGTGAATGTTGAATTTAAGGGTAGTGATAATGAAGAATACACCAGTGGAATATGGGTGTAACAGATCGCAAACAAAGGCAAAGGACTCAAAGGGCTTCACACCAAAAATGTGTTTAACTGTGATGCGAACCAGTGAAACCATAGGATTGCACAGTACTTCATCAAATTTTGCATTAGTAAGGATTAGTGACAGAGTTAAGGAATTCGATGCATATGGTATTGTTTAGAGTAGAAGTGTTGTGTGATCCACGATA
Organism: Pinus albicaulis; assembly: GCA_034641835.2. Classification (NCBI taxonomy): domain Eukaryota; kingdom Viridiplantae; phylum Streptophyta; class Pinopsida; order Pinales; family Pinaceae; genus Pinus; species Pinus albicaulis. The sequence continues at coordinate 1,211,994,558 of CM076579.1, forward strand.
TATATATATATATATATATATAATATTGAATCTCAGATGTTTAAGTTGAATATTTTGAATATGATTGATTTCATTTAAAAGTAAATACAATCTTTACTGTTGCACAATATTATGATTTGTGTATAAATTATAAATCACAACTCCTACCTTCACCAGCTTCTTATATCCCCAAATCTTCCAAAATACAGACAATTGATCAAATCTTGCAGAACTGTGCCACCATCATCACTCATCTCAAAGATAATCTACATCAAGCTTAGAATCTAATGAAGCAACAAGCCAACCAACATAATTGCAAGTGACCATTTCAAGTAGGTGATCATGTGTTCTTGCGAATCTAATATTATAAGAAAAATCTCTCAAAGAAAAGGGTATAATGCCTTAAGAAAGTTCTGGGGAACAATTGTAGGGTTCAAACAAGTCTTCTAGAGTTGGATGAGGAAGGTTCACATTGGCTCTGACCCAAACATGTCCTCGATACTCGTGAAATAAATATCCATGGTTGCATGATCAAGGAAGTCCTGATCAAGTGGAAAGAAAACTCTCCAGAAGATGCGACATGGGAACACACAACTATTATTCAACAATTTATGTAGCTTTAGCCTTGAGGACAAGGATGCTTTTGATGGGGGAGGGCATGTTAGGGTTCAACCCTAACCCATTTATTTATGTAATAAGCCCAAGGGGCCTAGTTAGAGTCATAGTTAGTTAGTTGAGTCAATAAATCCTTCAAGTGGTTATCCACATTAATAATAATTGTAAGTGGTTGACCCGAATTATAGAAAAGGGACCACAATTAGTTATAAACGGGCCATAGTTAATAAATAAAGTAATTAACTCATATTATGCAAGGGACCACTAGTAGTTAGGGTTTTGGATGTCATAAAGCTATAAATATTCTTAGATAGAAAGGAAATAATCACCGGGTCTTATTATAAATGAGCTCTATTATGTTGGAGGTTTCCCCTCAAAGAGGCAAATGAACATTGTATATGCTTATGAATAATAAAATATATTTGGAGATTTTCTCAATTCATGTGAGATTTCTGTGTTTTTGGAAATATTTTTTTTGTATTTATGACATTCTGTTATTCTCACAGGTAAAGTGCATAATAAATTTGTGTGAGAGAGTGGGATCATGTTTTTATTAAAAAAAAAACCATTTTTAGTCCTTTTGGCCATATTACAGGTAATTCAAGTGAATACCAATTCTCCAAGCTCTTCATATTTTCCATTTGGAATACTCAATTGAGAAGGTCAACTAGGGTTTTCAGGTATTAAAGTTTGGCGAAATAGGGTAGCTAGGGTTTCTGAAGAATTTTCATGAAAACCCTCCTTAACTTCTTCAACCTTCAACGGAATTTTTTTGCCACCATTTTCGATAGGTTTCAAAAAATTATTTCTATAAATAAAATCTTTCCAAAATCCCCCATTTGGGACAATCTAAAAATAGCCAAAATCTGAATCAATCCATAGTGAAATAAAATCCTATCATGGTTTTTGAAACCCCTCTAGTATAAATTTGACATTTTTTGAGACTTTTAAATAAGTGATTAGGGATATTCATCTTCTAACCCAAAAATATCACGAGCAACTGAAAATTATAGTAGAAAACTAAACCATAACAACTCGCACATGTAAAATAATGCTTGATGTTGGCTTGAGGGGTCCTGACCCAGGTTCAGAGTTAAGGTTAACCAACAAACACTCTTACTACTGGCCCTTTTGGTAGTGACCTACTTGCGCAACTCAAAGTCTCATCCGAAGCAGTATGGGGGGGTGATGGTATCAGGTTTCCACACCTTGAGAGAGAATTAAATGATGTGGGTGTCTTCACATCTAAAACAACAATGATATAACCTTTACAACAGAAGCCCTAACCAGAAACCCTATCCAGATAGATTTAGGTCAGTTTACACAGGTTACCTTGCGTGTGCACATATACAGATCCCACAATCCTTTCAATAGTCTCTAATTGAAATAATAATGATAGATCCATTCATTTATCATTTATTTAAGGCAAAAAACAGTTGCACAACCGATCCAAACAAATATAACACAAAAACCAGAAATAATATGAATAAACATATCATAAAGAAAAATACAGATGCTTTTGATGCTCATATTTCATCCAAAACGTTCCTTTATTCATTCACAGTTCAAATCCTTCTTACAATACTTTCCTTCTACATGCGCACACAACTAGCAGGGTCCACACATTACAGGACTAAGGTATCCGTGCACACAGCCAATAGGAGCCTTCTAAACCCAGACAATTTTGCTTCTTAGCTCAAAACATCAAAACATAGTTCACACTTATTACTTCATACCCTTATTGCTCGATCTAGACTCCTATTTATACCTTTAGTCTGAACTCATCTAAGGTCCGAAAAATGTGGTTTGCGTCCCCTAGTTCTATCCTTTAGCCCATTACAACTCATGAGGGGCTTTTACCCACACCAAAGCCCCTTGAACTATGCTTCGCTTAGCGTACATGACTTTACTTACAAAAACTTACAAAAAATACTATATTTTTACCCCAAAATTCAGTCCTAAGGGACCTTGCTCCAACATGCCCCCAACAAAATCTTGTGAATTATTCTGAGTCATAGTGGTGCTGGGTTATTCATTTTGGTCTACGATTCTTCATGGAAACAATAAAGGGTTCCAAGACGCCCACGCTATGATCCGCTGCACTCTGTGCTGTGTCCACCAGCTTCTGCGGCTAGATTGATACTTTGATAGGTCTAATTCAGATTCTTAACAGATGCATCCAAGTCATGTGACAAATTCATCACCTTGCTTGTCCATGGATTCATATGCTCTTTCACGATCTGCTTCTTCCTCTGCAGCTCTTCTACTTCATTGCGCAAGATTTGACTCATCTGCAAGTGGGCCATGCGCTGAGCAGGGGAAAAAGTGGGAAAGGCCTCCTGGAGGTCATCGAATGTCTGCTCCTTAGCATGCAATTCTTGGGAAATTTTCTTGACTAGTGGGTCTGTTTTCACAAGTGTCGACAATCCCATTTCCCTTTCGAATAGTGCGGAGCCCTTGTCAACAGTGGTAGCGATACTTTTTGATGCTTCTTTCACCAAGGGTTCCTGTTGCATGTGCACCTTCGGGGGAGTCTCTGGCTACAACTTAGATTTTAATGTAGTGATATGCTACTCATATTCAGCCTTGAATATCTGCACCTCAGACTAGAAAGTTTTCAGCGCTGCGACCAAGCTTTCAACTTTTACTTGTGGTGCGGTGGATGCAGGAACAAACACTTATGGAAGATCACCGCACAACCTATCGATCAAATGATCCAACTATGCGCACTGAACCACAACCGCCTGCTGCGATGTTTGGGCTAGGATCGAATCTTTTGTTGTAGCTGCAACCTATTGCTTCGCTTTACTCAACTACTGTTGCACGCACGCCTCCCTGCACTGCAACTCGTTGGTGATGATGGTCTAAATGGCGTGGAGATTTCCACTCGACAGCATGGAGAGATCTATCCTGACCTCTGGGTAGGTCTGCACCTGTGCGCGCCATTCTGGTGCTCAAAAGTGACTGTTGTGCCCAAGAAGGGGTAGATCCTATTGTCCGTTATGGTGATTATCATTGCTGTAGGCAGGCTCGTTTGATTCATACTCGCTTGTATATTGTCGGTCCTCAGCTGGAGTACCTGCAATCCAAATTGTAATGCCTCAACCACAAAATTGTACTACTCTTCCATGGAGGTCCACCTGTCTTCATAGGCAGATGCAACTACATCTTCTATTTTGTCCAGATCATCTTTGATCATAGTGACCTCTTCTGGGCCTCTAGCCTTAGATCCCTTTCTCTTCTTTCGCGGACCCTTCGGAGTTTCTGCACCACGCTTTTTTCCGCGCTAGTGTCATCCAACCCATTGAGGCCTCCAAGGTCTGCATTAGATTCACCTCCAAGATCTTGCTCTGTATCCTTTCCTGCTTCCTACTCGGGATCATTTCCACTGTCATTTTCTGCACTTGTTTTTGTATCTGTTTTAGTGCGCGGCTCAATTTCTTTCTCTTTGTCTCCTGGAGTTGTCTCTTTTCCTGAAGTAGATGCTGTAATGGGCTGTGTGGAGCTGAGGCCAACTTTCAAGGCTGTTTTCCAAGTCACAATGACCTGGTTGATCTCTACTTCGATCACCATGAAGGGAAAGTTATACCATATCGAACCGCTACGCGCCCTGACCTGCACATGGTCCATGGTAATCTGAAAGTATGCAATGATTTTATATTTTTCATACAATGGTAGGGATAATCTAGGTCATGAATGGATTTCTGTGGCCAACGTGCCCTCAAATAGCACCCAAAAAACTTTGTTCTCTTTCATGCGCATAGGGTCGTTGGAATCCCATAGATTGGTGTAGCACATGCCCTCGCATATGATAGGCTCCAATTCTGAAAGGAATACACCCTCTGGAGTCTCCCACGCCACCAACGTGATAAAAAATAACAACCAAGAATCACATAACTTCTTGCCTTCCTCCTGGGCCTCGCGCACGTTGTCCAAAAATTCCTAGAAAATATATTGGGACCAATTGTAGCTGACCCCCTTCTTGCATTGGCTTGACAACGCAATTATGTGCGCATGGAATGTCTTCAGGTTACACTTGTGCATCAATTTACAACCTAGGATCAAGGTTCCTAGGCACACACCTGGGTCTGCAACCTGTTGCACCAGGAATCCTCGGGTTTCCCAGCCGACCTAGTAATCTTTCTTTTCCTTCAGAACAACCTTGAGCTCGTTTCTCTTTCTGAAACTTGCCATAGGATGAGGCCCCTTCTTGGGCATGCTAGTGATTTTATGGATCTATGCGACATCTATCGGAATCCACCCTTGAATCCATACACATCCATCATGCACCATAGCTAGTAGCTAGTGCACGCACATAGTGGTGATAGGGTACCTCCCAAAGTGAGGAATCCTCAACAAATTGAGGATCCCAACATTGCTCATCTCGCGCGCCCATGACACAGGCTCAAAATTCACTACATCGTCAAAGAGCACATGCTCCAAGTAGTACTTTGGTGCCAACTCAGGTAATGTCTCCTCATTTTCTAAATCATAATCATCAAACTTGACATGAGGAATCTTGCCAAACATATCTTCGACCAGGTGGATGGCCTGTGGGACTAGCGACATCTGAAGGTAATCCCTCACCTCGTCCACATTCTTCAGCACACACATGGAGGGTCTATGTGGCTTGACATATGGTGGCTACCATGAGATTGGCTCAATGAGTGTAGCCTCCTTAGTGGTGCTCATCGGTCTCTTCGTAGGATCACCCATAGGCGACCTATCCTTTGTAGCTTGGCGCGGATGTCTTGTTCCTAGGAGAATTTGCGGCTGAGGTATCGAAGAGGACCCCTTCATCATTTTTCCTTTTCCCTTAGCCGATAGAGACACAACTTCTTCAACCTCAGTCACTACTTCGTGGACATCATCGACCTTGGTTCCATCGTGGGAGAAATCTTCTAGTGCTCCTCATATATGCTCTCGAGATTGGTAGCCATCATTATTTGAAGAAAGATAAACTCAGGATTACCATCGGATGTAGGGAGTATCTCGGCCAAACATATAGTTCTTATAGACAAACTTACGACGCAAATCACAGATAAGCTCAGGGTGCAATGTACTTAGAAAGCAAAGGAACCAAATGTGACCGGCACTCTTCCTTTTATAGGCGATCCAGGGCGAAAACGGTCAGATCTTCATTAAATGTAACTTACCTCTGTAAAAATGGTCAAAAATCCCGTAAGGTCGCCTCATTAAATGCGTAAAACTCGCTCCATCCAACGGTAAAATCACTTTTTCACTTAGTTTCACTGTTCCAACGACTAGTTTCTTCCCCTGCGCATCACCCCTGCGCTCATGTCGCACCTGTCAGCATGTTCCCTCTGCGCCACGCGCAGACAGATGGATTCTTATGCTCTGACCATATAGTCATTTGGTTGGCACAGGGTTGTCCCTTTACAGCTTCAGTCGGCTTCCATTGAAATACTCGGGAAGATTCTCATCACGCAACGTGGCCAAGTGCACCGCACCTCCATCAGTGATTTCCTTCATAATGTATGGCCCCAACCAATGTTTCCTGAACTTCCCTGGGTGGCGCGCAAACTGACTATCATATAATAAGACTAAGTCTTCCTCCTTGAACATGATACAATCGATGTGCCTATACTGATAATTTTTTTGCACGCCTTAGCACTTCTTGATGGAGGGTTAGAAGTAAACGATCCTCTTCTAAGGCACAACCTATTGCACAGACATTCCTCCATGATGTTAGGCTTGACCATGTTAGTGAATGCTATGATGCAGGAGCAGGGCGATATATCTGATTGGCGGGGATCACTTCTTAATTATAGACCATTATGAAGGTGTTTTCCCGAGTCAATTTCTTGCATGGTACTATAAGCCCATAACATAGAAGGAATGCACATGTCCCATGTCCAAATTATTTCGATTTTAATTACAAATGTTGTGAGTGCATTCTCTAGAATTTTGTTGAAAGCTTCTACTATACCGTTTTCCTGAGTGTTATAAGGGGTACTCTTTTGGTGATGGATACTAAATTCCTTTGTCAGAGCTTCAATGGTTTCATTAGCAAAGTGCGTACCCTTATCACTCATCAATATTTTTGGACATCCAAACCTAGTCAAAATGTGTTAAAAAATGAAGTGCGCAACAATGTCTTCAGTACAATCCTTGACTGCCTTAGCTTCTGCCCATCTAGTTACATAATATGTGGCAGTGATGATATAATGCACTACAGTCTTCTTCCTTAGAGTATTGATAGGTCCAAAAAAATATATAGCCCATTTATCAAAGGCCTGCAGGGGCATTTCATCTCTGCGCGAGGGCTTCCTCATTCTCTAGCATGCATCACAGGCTCGATAGTATGCATGTACATCACTGTGTAGTGTGGGCCACCATAATCCAACACACAATACCTTCTGCACAATAGCCTTCCCTGCATAATGGCTTCCTGCCACCCCTCCATGAGCCTCATCCAATATATCATGTCTTTCATGTTCCAACACATACCCTCGTTAATACTTCATCTGCTCTAGCTTGTACAACTAAGCCAACCAACGGTAAAACCAACCACATGCACAAGAAAATCCTTCTTTTGCTACACCAAATATTCAACAAGTGCACTTCAAGTGGTCAAAAAGTGAATAATATCAACAAAGTGTTCATCAACCACCTTGATAGCAAAGCGCTGTGCATAAGTTTACCCCTCCTCCAGACTGGTTGGTTCTTCCCCATTTTCGATGCATGACAAATGGTCAGGTCCAACATTCAATCTTCCAGGATTCAAAATGATTTCAAAGTCATATTCCTAAAATAACAACAACCATCTGCAAATATTCCCCCCAACACAGGCTTATTAACCAGGTATTTCAAAGCAGAATGGTTAATGAAAATTTTAAAGTGTCCGCCTAACAGATATTTCCTATATATTTGCAGATCATAGACCATGGTCAATCCTTCCCTTTCTATGGTTGAGTAGTTGTGCTCTGCACTGGAGAGGTTCCTATTGGCAAAAGAAACTGGGTGATCAATGTCTCCTTCTCCTTGCTGCGCTAAAACAACTCCAAGTGCTATACCATATGCATCCACATGTACATGGAAATCCTTAGACCAATATGGGAATATCAAAATAGGTGTAGTGACCATTTTTTTTTTAGCAGCTCAAATCTCTTTTGACATTCCTCATCCCAAAAGAATGACACATCCTTCTTTGGTAACTTCTCCATAGGCACAATGATCAGAGTGTATCCCTGAATGAACTTCCTGTAATATCCGGTGTGTCCTAGGATGGAGCACAACTAATTTTCATTAGTGGGAACTTCTAGGTTGATGATAAATGCTAAGGCTTGGCTAGATCTACCATTAGTCCTTGCTGACATACTATATGTCCCAACAAAATTCCAAAAAGGCACACAAAATATACATTTATTCAGGTTAAGAGAAATTTGGTGCTTCCTACAAGTGTTAAGCATCATGCACACGTTTGACACATGTTTCTTTATTAACCCAAACATTTTCCAGTAATCAAAATACACCTCTAAAAAATTATGCATGAATTCTTTGAACACATCCACTACTACGTGCAAGAAGATTGTCGGTGCATTCTTTAATCTGAAAGGCATGACAATGTATTGGAAAGACCCCCATTCTGTTGCAAAGGTGGTCTTGATGCGGTCTTCAAGCGCAATTCTGATCTGATGATACCCTGAAAATCCTTCAGTGAAAGAATAAGCCTCTTGTGCTCCCACATTATCCAGGATCTCATCTGAAAATGGAGTAGGGAAGGGATCATGCACACTTGCATCATTAAAATTGAGCAGATCTACACAAATCCTTATCTCTCCTTTGGTCTTATTTTCTTGAACCACCATTGGGCTCACCCAATCACATTGCTATATAGACTCAATAATGCCTGCAACCAACATATTTTATAATTCCTATTTTAATTTCTTCTTGTACTCAGGATTTAACTGGTATTGCCATTGCATGACAGGGTGCACATCTGGTTTCAAAGTGATCTTCATAACACATAGGTTTCCTAAAATCCCTTTGAGCTCAAAAAATGTCATGGGAAATAGGTCCTGATACTCTGTCGATAGCTCTGAAACCTTTCCTACTATATCATCATCCCAGTAATTCCTGATCTTGGCCCACTTGGGCTGTTCTTTTGTCCCAATGTTGACTTCTTCTAACTTAAGAGTTTTAGTTACATTTACCATTCCCAATGAGGGTCCGAAACTACACGCTCTCCTTCAAACTCAGGGATGTTGATATTTATTGGATCATATTCATTATCCTCTACTAACAAGTTCCTACAATTAACAATATCTTGCATTTGCATATCCCATGTTGGCGCAGTGCATTCTCTTCGGTACCGGGAGTCATCACAGACAAGAGATTCTATATCCTACAAAGCTTCATCTAATCCCTTCGATCCCCCAACTAAGCTAAAGGTTGATAGGAAATCATCAGTCATTGTAATCCAATGGCGAGTCCCTCGGTGCAACTCCGTTTCTAGATACCAAGTAGTAGGTACCAACCCCAACGAATAAATAAACATATGAACCCACTTGTTCTATGTCTTTTCCTTCCAAACCTCCATCCACATGGCTAGGTGCTTGCACAGGTCTCCCTGACCATTGAAAAGATCAGTTGGTGGGGTAGTAGGAGGCTCAAAGTGCAACGTCATCATTTTTCTACATTCCTCCCAGTCCTTAAAAAATCCCTTGTGCGTATCCCACCAACGCGTTGGGGTCGTGTGCATAGCTAGATCAAGTGCCAACCTTCGTTCTTCTAGGCCAAACTTTTCCAATTCTTCCAAAAATACTATGACACTACTAGAACCATGAAAATAAGGAAATTATCTTATCTCTGAGGAGATGCATCAGAATTTTTTAGTGATATTGAGGCAACGCAATGTAGAAACATCATGCACCCGATTCTACCAGTTCTCCATCTCCCCATCCAAGTTTGAGAAACACTAACTATCATTTTCCAAATTAAACATGCCATTAGATGTAGGATTGATCCAATCCTCGTCCTGCACAGTCAGCTTGTTGATATGGTCGACATCATCTCCCTCGCATACTAGCTCTGTATATCATTCTCCTTCTTCCAAGTCTAGTGGTACTATCACCCTCGTACCATCGTTCTCAAAGATCATGCTTCTACGCTTTAGGTTGATGATGCCTCCCATATCAATGACCCAATCCAACCCTAGCAGTGCAGGGTAGGGATCTGCATCATCTACAATTTTTATAACTTCAAATTATGCGTGCACCTTTACTCCTTCAATCTCTACCAAAACCTGTGGAGGTCTTCCAAGTGGAATGATCTTCTGTTGATTGGCCATGGGTAGATGAATGGTGGACCATTCTAGATTTGGTTCTCCCATGTTCTGCCAAGTCTTCTTAGGTAGAAAATTTTCATCAGATCTGTCTAAGATGACTTGATCCATCTCACACTCTCCAATTTGCACAGTCATGCACATCTCCCTACTTGTTCTTTTCTTGTTCTTATAGATCTTGTTTAAACCTTAGTCTCAGTTCACGGTACTTCTTTATCCACGCAACTGTCTATCAAGGCTTGAAGATTATCTACTACTTTCTGATTATGCCGTAACTTAATACAGGCTTGTAGGAATGGTTTGAATTCATCATCAATCTTTAATTCCATGATAGACTTTGATGTGCATGCCCCTGCAGCAAAACAATCCTTCCTGAGTTCAATAAAATTCCCCTTTTCCTTCTGTAGGTTGAGTCCTTAATTATTTTCAGAGGCCATTCTGATCAATGGCTCTGCATCAAAATTATTTTCCTCCTCTCCTCTAGTGATAGCACCACTTCTTGTAATTATATTTACACTTCGGTCATCATCGTGTGACTGAGCTTTAACCATTTGTATGTTTTGCGTAGGTGTCTGTTGTTTCTTTTCTTGCATTATAGCATTTAAAATAGGACAATATTGAATTACATGATCAAATTGCCTACAATACATGCAAGATTTTTGTGGAGGGTTTGGGCAGTCACGCGCATAGTGTCCAACGTTTCCAAAATTATAGCAGATTAATTGTCCTCTTCCACGACCTATGCCTCCACCTCTCCCCCCTACCTTTCCTCTTGCTGGGGATCCTCCATGTCCATACGGATATGTTAGTGAAGATGGGTGAGTTTTCACTCTATGGAGGCTAGGGCTGTCCATCATTAGGTCAAATGTTCGGTAGTGGCTGTCATCATGACCAACTGAAGAGAAAAACTTGCACCATTGCTGATTCAAATTTGGCACATATCTTCCCAATCGGGGACAATGGTATGTATCATGTCATCCAACTACCCTAAAATCAACACACCATAGTGTGGGAGTACCACTTGACCCAACAAAATCCCTGGGGCGTAGTGGATTCGATCCCCTTGCTTGCATGTAATCAGAGAACAAAGTACATTGTTCTTTGGTGTGGCCTGAACCCTTACAGCGTATGCACTAGACATTTGAGCCATCTTCCTTTCCTCTGTCTCTGCATAGGTTCTGAATCTCTAGGTGCATTGCCTCCAGTTGACTTTGGATTTGTAGAGTTCCCCATTGATCATTTGATCTGGGTGCAACTTCCAATTTCATAGCAGATTACAGAGCTTCAGTCTGAGAATCGATCTTATGTTGATTCATAGGCCCACACAGATGTGGCAAGAACATGGAAATGAACCATTCCTTATGCTGGTTATCATCATAAATAAATCCTCCTTCACCGATGGTGCGCTTTAGCCGTTGATCAACTTCCCAAACAAATTCATTCGAATCTTGTTTGATATATTTTAATTTTGTCACGCACTGTGAGTAGGAATTTGGTTTCCTAAATTGTTGTTTCAAAGCATCCTTAATCTACACAACAGTGGGATCAATGTGCCAAGTCATATATCCCATAAACCAATATAACATGCAACCTTCAAATGCCATAGCCAGCTGTGCTCTCTTGACAACATCAGTGTTAACATTTTACGCAATGCATACTGCATCAACAAAAAAGCAAAGCCTGTCCATGTCCTCATCTCCCACACCCTTAAAGGTGGATAGCTTCATATGCACGACCATATCTCCTGCAGGTAGTGGTGGTGGTGGTGAGGTAGGATATGTCTTACACCTGTGCAAGTTTGACTGTGGCGTAGTAGGAGTGATACCTTCATCGCATGTAGCCTCACTACTCTCTATATAAGGTGAATTTATCATAGGTATATATACATATCTTTCCCCTCTCTGATTAACCCAATATTATTTTCCACTATGTGTAGTGCTTTCTATATTATCTGGGGTCATTCACTCAATGTGGCTACACAAAACACCTTTTTCTCATAATAGAAAATTAGATAAGAAAGGTAGATAGCATATGAATGTACCTCTTAATCCTTTGAAAAACCTCCTTTAAACTTCAAAATATGACACAAAATGATCTACTGCAAATTCTGTGCTGTCAACCCAGTGATCTAGAGTCTGAGTGATGGAATTATCAGTCTACTCTAATTGTTGGATCAATTCAGGTGTCCACTGGGTGACCTTTTCGTCCTTCCAACAGGTTTGAAATTCAACTAATCTTGACAACCACTCCTGTAATTCATGCCCAAAGGTCACAAAGAAGATCTAGTGAACTTCTATGAAGATATACTTTTGTTTCCAATCTTTAGCAGACAAATTTTTACTTCTATTTTACTTAAGGGAAAATTATTGAATTTTCTTCTCAAACCAATCTTCTAATTTAGGCTTTGATGGCTGCCACATCACCCAATCTCTCTCAAAATGATCCAAGTCCCGACAAAAAAACCATTTATTGGCTTGAGGGGTCTTAAACCAGGTTCAAAGTTAAGGTTAACGAACAAAACCCTCTTACTACTGGCCCTTTCGACAGTGACCTACTTGCGCAAGTCAAAGTATAACCCGAAGCAATATGGGGGGGTGCTGAAACCAAGTTTCCACACCCTAAGAGAGAATTAAATATGGGTGTATTTAGATCTAAAAAAATTGTGATCTAACCTTCACAATAGAATCCCTAACCATAAAACCTATCTAGAAAAATTTAGGTCAGTTCAAACAGGTTACCCTCCATGCGCACAGATACATATCCCGCTATACTTTCAATAGTCTCTAATGCATAATATACATTAAATAACAATAGTCCCATTCATTTATCATTTATTTAAGGCAGAAAATAGTTGTGCAACCGATCCAAACACAAATAACATATTAACCAGAAATAATATGCAGAAACATATCATAAAGAAAAAGAAAAATGCATTTTATACTCATATTTCATAAAAAACATTCCTTTATTCACTCAAAGTTCATATCCTTCTTACAATACTTTCCTTCTACCCATGCACACAACCAGGGGGGTCCGCACACAACAGGACTAAGGTCTCCGCGCACATAGCCAGCATGAGCCTTCTAAACCCATACAAGTTCTCTTCTTAGCTCAAAACATCAAAACATAGTTCAAAATTACTACTTCATACCCTTATCGACTCAATCTAGACTCCTATTTATACCTTTAGCCTGTGCTCATCTAAGGTCTGAAAACTGTGGTTTGCGTTCCCTAGTTCTACCCTTTAACCCATTAAAACTCATGAGGGGATTTGAATCGCCCCAAATCCCCTTGAACTGTGCTTCGCTTAGCACACATGACTTGACTTACAAAAACTTACAAAAAATACTATATTTTTACCCCAAAATTCAGTCCTAAGGGACCCCGCTCCAACACTTGATAATGAAAACTAGGTCTTGCCACTTTCTTTTCAACAAGTTTACATACATACCTTTGACATTGTAGGGTTATTTCCTAGAGATGAGGAACCTATCCCATGGAATTCTCTTAGCTGGATAGTTCTTGGACCACTTGTCTCCTTCTGTGAGCAAATAAGTGGTTTCAAATATGAAAGTTTCATTTGCATAGATTTCTACATCTCCCACCTTTGAAAAGTTTCCATTACATTTTTATGTAAATGCCTTAGTGAACTTAACATTTTTTCCTTGAAAAGGCTGAATAAATTCCCATTGGATCACTTCTTTAAACAAGGCCAAATACTCCTCATAGGCTTCTACTACCTCATCGCTAGGAGGTTTGATTATCATAACCATGAACATTAAACATGAAAAAAATATGGTGTGCAAGAGGTATGTAGAAATAAGGGTGTAAAATTTGATGGGTTATAATAGAACACGTCCAAAATACTAGAGGTTTTCTATGACAATGCTCAGAATAGAGCTCAAATTCTAGAGAGACAATACTGGCATATAAGAGCTAGGTTTCAGGTATGGACCAGTTTTAAATGACAATAAGGGTTGGGTACAAGAAGTACAAGGTCAAAGTAATGAAGATTATGAAACATGATCAAACAAATCTTCCCTCAGGATCGTTCATTCATAACCCTAATCCATATGCCAGACTTGCAGTGCGCCACTAAAACCAACATTGCCACATAATCAAAACCATCCATTCCATATTGATTACAAACTATTTTCTAATATGAATGACCATAACGTGATATGATTGTTAGTTTCAAAAGCATATAAGGTGGTGAAAATTAACATTATAATCCCATATTATTCAAAGTCTGAGCCATATTCAGATTTGGCATAAGCCACTAATTATAAAGTTTCAATCTTGGAGTTATAAAAGATCAAGATTATGAAACTCAAATCCAAAAATACCATATTCGTTATAGTTCAAACCTTGTTTAAATTGTGACCCATCACTAAAACATTTCAATCCATAATGTATGTATAAAAACTGTAAATAACAGTCTTTGCATAACCGTAAGAAAATCTAAAATATAATTAATTTAAAACCTTTGTAAATCATAGGAAAAAACTCTAACTTATATATCACTTAGACCAACTTTAGGAATTACAACAAATAAAATAATGCTTGATGTTGGCTTGAGGGGTCCTGACCCAGGTTCAGAGTTAAGGTTAACCAACAAACACTCTTACTACTGGCCCTTTTGGTAGTGACCTACTTGCGCAACTCAAAGTCTCATCCGAAGCAGTATGGGGGGGTGATGGTATCAGGTTTCCACACCTTGAGAGAGAATTAAATGATGTGGGTGTCTTCACATCTAAAACAACAATGATATAACCTTTACAACAGAAGCCCTAACCAGAAACCCTATCCAGATAGATTTAGGTCAGTTTACACAGGTTACCTTGCGTGTGCACATATACAGATCCCACAATCCTTTCAATAGTCTCTAATTGAAATAATAATGATAGATCCATTCATTTATCATTTATTTAAGGCAAAAAACAGTTGCACAACCGATCCAAACAAATATAACACAAAAACCAGAAATAATATGAATAAACATATCATAAAGAAAAATACAGATGCTTTTGATGCTCATATTTCATCCAAAACGTTCCTTTATTCATTCACAGTTCAAATCCTTCTTACAATACTTTCCTTCTACATGCGCACACAACTAGCAGGGTCCACACATTACAGGACTAAGGTATCCGTGCACACAGCCAATAGGAGCCTTCTAAACCCAGACAATTTTGCTTCTTAGCTCAAAACATCAAAACATAGTTCACACTTATTACTTCATACCCTTATTGCTCGATCTAGACTCCTATTTATACCTTTAGTCTGAACTCATCTAAGGTCCGAAAAATGTGGTTTGCGTCCCCTAGTTCTATCCTTTAGCCCATTACAACTCATGAGGGGCTTTTACCCACACCAAAGCCCCTTGAACTATGCTTCGCTTAGCGTACATGACTTTACTTACAAAAACTTACAAAAAATACTATATTTTTACCCCAAAATTCAGTCCTAAGGGACCTTGCTCCAACATGCCCCCAACAAAATCTTGTGAATTATTCTGAGTCATAGTGGTGCTGGGTTATTCATTTTGGTCTACGATTCTTCATGGAAACAATAAAGGGTTCCAAGACGCCCACGCTATGATCCGCTGCACTCTGTGCTGTGTCCACCAGCTTCTGCGGCTAGATTGATACTTTGATAGGTCTAATTCAGATTCTTAACAGATGCATCCAAGTCATGTGACAAATTCATCACCTTGCTTGTCCATGGATTCATATGCTCTTTCACGATCTGCTTCTTCCTCTGCAGCTCTTCTACTTCATTGCGCAAGATTTGACTCATCTGCAAGTGGGCCATGCGCTGAGCAGGGGAAAAAGTGGGAAAGGCCTCCTGGAGGTCATCGAATGTCTGCTCCTTAGCATGCAATTCTTGGGAAATTTTCTTGACTAGTGGGTCTGTTTTCACAAGTGTCGACAATCCCATTTCCCTTTCGAATAGTGCGGAGCCCTTGTCAACAGTGGTAGCGATACTTTTTGATGCTTCTTTCACCAAGGGTTCCTGTTGCATGTGCACCTTCGGGGGAGTCTCTGGCTACAACTTAGATTTTAATGTAGTGATATGCTACTCATATTCAGCCTTGAATATCTGCACCTCAGACTAGAAAGTTTTCAGCGCTGCGACCAAGCTTTCAACTTTTACT
Organism: Pinus albicaulis; assembly: GCA_034641835.2. Taxonomy (NCBI): domain Eukaryota; kingdom Viridiplantae; phylum Streptophyta; class Pinopsida; order Pinales; family Pinaceae; genus Pinus; species Pinus albicaulis. The sequence goes on from CM076579.1 coordinate 1,212,010,616, forward strand.
TGTGGTGCGGTGGATGCAGGAACAAACACTTATGGAAGATCACCGCACAACCTATCGATCAAATGATCCAACTATGCGCACTGAACCACAACCGCCTGCTGCGATGTTTGGGCTAGGATCGACTCTTTTGTTGTAGCTGCAACCTATTGCTTCGCTTTACTCAACTACTGTTGCACGCACGCCTCCCTGCACTGCAACTCATTGGTGATGATGGTCTAAATGGCGTGGAGATTTCCACTCGACAGCATGGAGAGATCTATCCTGACCTCTGGGTAGGTCTGCACCTGTGCGCGCCATTCTGGTGCTCAAAAGTGACTGTTGTGCCCAAGAAGGGGTAGATCCTATTGTCCGTTATGGTGATTATCATTGCTGTAGGCAGGCTCGTTTGATTCATACTCGCTTGTATATTGTCGGTCCTCAGCTGGAGTACCTGCAATCCAAATTGTAATGCCTCAACCACAAAATTGTACTACTCTTCCATGGAGGTCCACCTGTCTTCATAGGCAGATGCAACTACATCTTCTATTTTGTCCAGATCATCTTTGATCATAGTGACCTCTTCTGGGCCTCTAGCCTTAGATCCCTTTCTCTTCTTTCGCGGACCCTTCGGAGTTTCTGCACCACGCTTTTTTCCGTGCTAGTGTCATCCAACCCATTGAGGCCTCCAAGGTCTGCATTAGATTCACCTCCAAGATCTTGCTCTGTATCCTTTCCTGCTTCCTACTCGGGATCATTTCCACTGTCATTTTCTGCACTTGTTTTTGTATCTGTTTTAGTGCGCGGCTCAATTTATTTCTCTTTGTCTCCTGGAGTTGTCTCTTTTCCTGAAGTAGATGCTGTAATGGGCTGTGTGGAGCTGAGGCCAACTTTCAAGGCTGTTTTCCAAGTCACAATGACCTGGTTGATCTCTACTTCGATCACCATGAAGGGAAAGTTATACCATATCGAACCGCTACGCGCCCTGACCTGCACATGGTCCATGGTAATCTGAAAGTATGCAATGATTTTATATTTTTCATACAATGGTAGGGATAATCTAGGTCATGAATGGATTTCTGTGGCCAACGTGCCCTCAAATAGCACCCAAAAAACTTTGTTCTCTTTCATGCGCCTAGGGTCGTTGGAATCCCATAGATTGGTGTAGCACATGCCCTCGCATATGATAGGCTCCAATTCTGAAAGGAATACACCCTCTGGAGTCTCCCACGCCACCAACGTGATAAAAAATAACAACCAAGAATCACATAACTTCTTGCCTTCCTCCTGGGCCTCGCGCACGTTGTCCAAAAATTCCTAGAAAATATATTGGGACCAATTGTAGCTGACCCCCTTCTTGCATTGGCTTGACAACGCAATTATGTGCGCATGGAATGTCTTCAGGTTACACTTGTGCATCAATTTACAACCTAGGATCAAGGTTCCTAGGCACACACCTGGGTCTGCAACCTGTTGCACCAGGAATCCTCGGGTTTCCCAGCCGACCTAGTAATCTTTCTTTTCCTTCAGAACAACCTTGAGCTCGTTTCTCTTTCTGAAACTTGCCATAGGATGAGGCCCCTTCTTGGGCATGCTAGTGATTTTATGGATCTATGCGACATCTATCGGAATCCACCCTTGAATCCATACACATCCATCATGCACCATAGCTAGTAGCTAGTGCACGCACATAGTGGTGATAGGGTACCTCCCAAAGTGAGGAATCCTCAACAAATTGAGGATCCCAACATTGCTCATCTCGCGCGCCCATGACACAGGCTCAAAATTCACTACATCGTCAAAGAGCACATGCTCCAAGTAGTACTTTGGTGCCAACTCAGGTAATGTCTCCTCATTTTCTAAATCATAATCATCAAACTTGACATGAGGAATCTTGCCAAACATATCTTCGACCAGGTGGATGGCCTGTGGGACTAGCGACATCTGAAGGTAATCCCTCACCTCGTCCACATTCTTCAGCACACACATGGAGGGTCTATGTGGCTTGACATATGGTGGCTACCATGAGATTGGCTCAATGAGTGTAGCCTCCTTAGTGGTGCTCATCGGTCTCTTCGTAGGATCACCCATAGGCGACCTATCCTTTGTAGCTTGGCGCGGGGATGTCACATTCCTAGGAGAGGTTTGCGGCGTCGAAGAGGACCCCTTCATCATTTTTCCTTTTCCCTTAGCCGATAGAGACACAACTTCTTCAACCTCAGTCACTACTTCGTGGACATCATCTGACCTTGGTTCCATCGACGCTGTGAGAGGCACAAAGTGCTCCTCATATGGCATGCTCTCGAGATTGGTAGCCATCATTATTTGAAGAAAGATAAACTCCAGATTACTTACATCGGATGTAGGGGTATCTCGGCCAAACATATAGTTCTTATAGACAAACTTACGACGCAATTCACAGAGAAGCTCAAGGTGCAATACACTCAGAAAGCAAGGGAACCAAATGTGACCTGTACCCTCTCTTTTATAGGAAATCCAAGCTGAAAATGGTAGGATTTTCATTAAATGAAACTTAGCTCCATAAAAAAACCAAGAATCCTGTAAGATAGCCTCATTAAATTCATAAAACCCACTCCATCCAACGGTAAAATCACTTTTTCACCTAGTTTCACTGTTCCAATGGCTAGATTCTCCTCTTGTGCATCACCTCTGCACTTCTGTCGTACCTGTCTATGCATTCCTTCTATTTCATGCACAGAAAAATGGATTTTGATTCATTGGCCATATAGTCATTTGGTTGGCACAAGATTGTCCCTATACGGATTCAGACAAATTCCATTGAAATACCCGGGAAGGTTCTCATTGAGCAATGTGGCCAAGCACACCTCACCTCCATCAGTGATTTCCTTCATAATGAATGGCCCCATCCAATGTTTCTTGAAATTCCCTAGGTGGCACGCTAACTGATTGTTGTATAATAAGACTAAGTCTTCCTCCTTGAACACCTTCTGTCTGATGTGCCTATCGTGCTAGGATTTTTTGCACGCCTTCCGCACTTGCTGATGGAGGTTAGAAATGAAACGATCCTCTTCTAAGGCAACCTATTGCACAAGACATTCCTCCATGATGTTAGGCTTGACCATGTTAGTGAATGCTATGATGCGCAGGCTTGGGGCGATATATTCCATTGGCAGGATCACTTCTTTCCCATAGACCATTATGAAAGGTGTTTTCCCAGTCAATTTCTTGCATGTGGTACTATAAGCCCATAACATAGAAGGGATGCACATGTCCAAATTATTTCGATTTTAATTACAAATATTTGTGAGCGCATTCTCCAAAATTTTGTTGAAAGCTTCTACTATACCGTTTTCCTGAGTGTTATAAGGGGTACTCTTTTGGTGATGGATACTAAATTCCTTTGTCAGAGCTTCAATGGTTTCATTAGCAAAGTGCGTACCCTTATCACTCATCAATATTTTTGGACATCCAAACCTAGTCAAAATGTGTTAAAAAATGAAGTGCGCAACAATGTCTTCAGTACAATCCTTGACTGCCTTAGCTTCTGCCCATCTAGTTACATAATATGTGGCAGTGATGATATAATGCACTACAGTCTTCTTCCTTAGAGTATTGATAGGTCCAAAAAAATATATAGCCCATTTATCAAAGGCCTGCAGGGGCATTTCATCTCTGCGCGAGGGCTTCCTCATTCTCTAGCATGCATCACAGGCTCGATAGTATGCATGTACATCACTGTGTAGTGTGGGCCACCATAATCCAACACACAATACCTTCTGCACAATAGCCTTCCCTGCATAATGGCTTCCTGCCACCCCTCCATGAGCCTCAACCAATATATCATGTATCTCATGTTCCAACACATACCTCGTTAATACTTCATCTGCTCCTAGCTTGTACAACTAACTAATAACCAGGGTAAAACCAACCACATGCACAAGAAAATCCTTCTTTTGCTACACCAAATATTCAACAAGTGCACTTCAAGTGGTCAAAAAGTGAATAATATCAACAAAGTGTTCATCAACCACCTTGATAGCAAAGCGCTGTGCATAAGTTTACCCCTCCTCCAGACTGGTTGGTTCTTCCCCATTTTCGATGCGTGACAAATGGTCAGGTCCAACATTCAATCTTCCAGGATTCAAAATGATTTCAAAGTCATATTCCTAAAATAACAACAACCATCTGCAAATATTCCCCCCAACACAGGCTTATTAACCAGGTATTTCAAAGCAGAATGGTTAATGAAAATTTTAAAGTGTCCGCCTAACAGATATTTCCTATATATTTGCAGATCATAGACCATGGTCAATCCTTCCCTTTCTATGGTTGAGTAGTTGTGCTCTGCACTGGAGAGGTTCCTATTGGCAAAAGAAACTGGGTGATCAATGTCTCCTTCTCCTTGCTGCGCTAAAACAACTCCAAGTGCTATACCATATGCATCCACATGTACATGGAAATCCTTAGACCAATATGGGAATATCAAAATAGGTGTAGTGACCATTTTTTTTTTAGCAGCTCAAATCTCTTTTGACATTCCTCATCCCAAAAGAATGACACATCCTTCTTTGGTAACTTCTCCATAGGCACAATGATCAGAGTGTATCCCTGAATGAACTTCCTGTAATATCCGGTGTGTCCTAGGATGGAGCACAACTAATTTTCATTAGTGGGAACTTCTAGGTTGATGATAAATGCTAAGGCTTGGCTAGATCTACCATTAGTCCTTGCTGACATACTATATGTCCCAACAAAATTCCAAAAAGGCACACAAAATATACATTTATTCAGGTTAAGAGAAATTTGGTGCTTCCTACAAGTGTTAAGCATCATGCACACGTTTGACACATGTTTCTTTATTAACCCAAACATTTTCCAGTAATCAAAATACACCTCTAAAAAATTATGCATGAATTCTTTGAACACATCCACTACTACGTGCAAGAAGATTGTCGGTGCATTCTTTAATCTGAAAGGCATGACAATGTATTGGAAAGACCCCCATTCTGTTGCAAAGGTGGTCTTGATGCGGTCTTCAAGCGCAATTCTGATCTGATGATACCCTGAAAATCCTTCAGTGAAAGAATAAGCCTCTTGTGCTCCCACATTATCCAGGATCTCATCTGAAAATGGAGTAGGGAAGGGATCATGCACACTTGCATCATTAAAATTGAGCAGATCTACACAAATCCTTATCTCTCCTTTGGTCTTATTTTCTTGAACCACCATTGGGCTCACCCAATCACATTGCTATATAGACTCAATAATGCCTGCAACCAACATATTTTATAATTCCTATTTTAATTTCTTCTTGTACTCAGGATTTAACTGGTATTGCCATTGCATGACAGGGTGCACATCTGGTTTCAAAGTGATCTTCATAACACATAGGTTTCCTAAAATCCCTTTGAGCTCAAAAAATGTCATGGGAAATAGGTCCTGATACTCTGTCGATAGCTCTGAAACCTTTCCTACTATATCATCATCCCAGTAATTCCCGATCTTGGCCCACTTGGGCTGTTCTTTTGTCCCAATGTTGACTTCTTCTAACTTAAGAGTTTTAGTTACATTTACCATTCCCAATGAGGGTCCTGAAACTACACGCTCTCCTTCAAACTCAGGGATGTTGATATTTATTGGATCATATTCATTATCCTCTACTAACAAGTTCCTACAATTAACAATATCTTGCATTTGCATATCCCATGTTGGCGCAGTGCATTCTCTTCGGTACCGGGAGTCATCACAGACAAGAGATTCTATATCCTACAAAGCTTCATCTAATCCCTTCGATCCCCCAACTAAGCTAAAGGTTGATAGGAAATCATCAGTCATTGTAATCCAATGGCGAGTCCCTCGGTGCAACTCCGTTTCTAGATACCAAGTAGTAGGTACCAACCCCAACGAATAAATAAACATATGAACCCACTTGTTCTATGTCTTTTCCTTCCAAACCTCCATCCACATGGCTAGGTGCTTGCACAGGTCTCCCTGACCATTGAAAAGATCAGTTGGTGGGGTAGTAGGAGGCTCAAAGTGCAACGTCATCATTTTTCTACATTCCTCCCAGTCCTTAAAAAATCCCTTGTGCGTATCCCACCAACGCGTTGGGGTCGTGTGCATAGCTAGATCAAGTGCCAACCTTCGTTCTTCTAGGCCAAACTTTTCCAATTCTTCCAAAAATACTATGACACTACTAGAACCATGAAAATAAGGAAATTATCTTATCTCTGAGGAGATGCATCAGAATTTTTTAGTGATATTGAGGCAACGCAATGTAGAAACATCATGCACCCGATTCTACCAGTTCTCCATCTCCCCATCCAAGTTTGAGAAACACTAACTATCATTTTCCAAATTAAACATGCCATTAGATGTAGGATTGATCCAATCCTCGTCCTGCACAGTCAGCTTGTTGATATGGTCGACATCATCTCCCTCGCATACTAGCTCTGTATATCATTCTCCTTCTTCCAAGTCTAGTGGTACTATCACCCTCGTACCATCGTTCTCAAAGATCATGCTTCTACGCTTTAGGTTGATGATGCCTCCCATATCAATGACCCAATCCAACCCTAGCAGTGCAGGGTAGGGATCTGCATCATCTACAATTTTTATAACTTCAAATTATGCGTGCACCTTTACTCCTTCAATCTCTACCAAAACCTGTGGAGGTCTTCCAAGTGGAATGATCTTCTGTTGATTGGCCATGGGTAGATGAATGGTGGACCATTCTAGATTTGGTTCTCCCATGTTCTGCCAAGTCTTCTTAGGTAGAAAATTTTCATCAGATCTGTCTAAGATGACTTGATCCATCTCACACTCTCCAATTTGCACAGTCATGCACATCTCCCTACTTGTTCTTTTCTTGTTCTTATAGATCTTGTTTAAACCTTAGTCTCAGTTCACGGTACTTCTTTATCCACGCAACTGTCTATCAAGGCTTGAAGATTATCTACTACTTTCTGATTATGCCGTAACTTAATACAGGCTTCTAGGAATGGTTTGAATTCATCATCAATCTTTGATTCCATGATAGAATTCAATGTGGACGCCCCTGCACCAGCAAAATCCTTCCTGGCTTCAATAAAAGTTTCGTTTTCCTTCTGTAGGTTGAGTCCTTATTTCTTGTTAGAAGCCTTTCTGATCAATGGCTCTGCCTCAACCTTATTTTTTTCATCTCCTCCGGTGGCAACACCACTGCATGTAATTATGTTTATACTTGGGTCATCATCGCGTGGTTCAACTTTAACCATTTGTATGTTTTGTGTAGGTGTCTGTTGTTTCTTTTCCTGCATTTTAGCATTTAAAATAGGACAATATTGAATTACATGATCAAATTGCCTACAATACATGCAAGATTTTTGTGGAGGGTTTGGGCAGTCACGCGCATAGTGTCCAACGTTTCCACAATTATAGCAGATTAATTGTCCTCTTCCACGACCTATGCCTCCACCTCTCCCCCCTACCTTTCCTCTTGCTGGGGATCCTCCATGTCCATACGGATATGTTAGTGAAGATGGGTGAGTTTTCACTCTATGGAGGCTAGGGCTGTCCATCATTAGGTCAAATGTTCGGTAGTGGCTGTCATCATGACCAACTGAAGAGAAAAACTTGCACCATTGCTGATTCAAATTTGGCACATATCTTCCCAATCGGGGACAATGGTATGTATCATGTCATCCAACTACCCTAAAATCAACACACCATAGTGTGGGAGTACCACTTGACCCAACAAAATCCCTGGGGCGTAGTGGATTCGATCCCCTTGCTTGCATGTAATCAGAGAACAAAGTACATTGTTCTTTGGTGTGGCCTGAACCCTTACAGCGTATGCACTAGACATTTGAGCCATCTTCCTTTCCTCTGTCTCTGCATAGGTTCTGAATCTCTAGGTGCATTGCCTCCAGTTGACTTTGGATTTGTAGAGTTCCCCATTGATCATTTGATCTGGGTGCAACTTCCAATTTCATAGCAGATTACAGAGCTTCAGTCTGAGAATCGATCTTATGTTGATTCATAGGCCCACACAGATGTGGCAAGAACATGGAAATGAACCATTCCTTATGCTGGTTATCATCATAAATAAATCCTCCTTCACCGATGGTGCGCTTTAGCCGTTGATCAACTTCCCAAACAAATTCATTCGAATCTTGTTTGATATATTTTAATTTTGTCACGCACTGTGAGTAGGAATTTGGTTTCCTAAATTGTTGTTTCAAAGCATCCTTAATCTACACAACAGTGGGATCAATGTGCCAAGTCATATATCCCATAAACCAATATAACATGCAACCTTCAAATGCCATAGCCAGCTGTGCTCTCTTGACAACATCAGTGTTAACATTTTACGCAATGCATACTGCATCAACAAAAAACCAAAGCCTGTCCATGTCCTCATCTCCCACACCCTTAAAGGTGGATAGCTTCATATGCACGACCATATCTCCTGCAGGTAGTGGTGGTGGTGGTGAGGTAGGATATGTCTTACACCTGTGCAAGTTTGACTGTGGCGTAGTAGGAGTGATACCTTCATCGCATGTAGCCTCACTACTCTCTATATAAGGTGAATTTATCATAGGTATATATACATATCTTTCCCCTCTCTGATTAACCCAATATTATTTTCCACTATGTGTAGTGCTTTCTATATCCTTGCCGGGTCATTCCACTAATGTGTTTACACAAAACACCTTTTTCTCATAATAGAAAATTAGATAAGAAAGGCAGAGAGCATATGAATGTACCTCTTAATCCTTTGAAAACCTCCTTTAAACTTCAAAAATATGACACAAAATGATTCCACTGCAAATTCCCTAATTGGTCGCCTCAGTTGATTCAGAGTCTCGAGTGATGGAATTATAATTCACTTGTAATCAAGGATTAATTCCGTGTGTCCACCGGGTGACCTTTTCTGCCCTTCCAACAGTTTGAAATTCAACTAATCTTGACAACCACTCCTGAAATTCATGCGCAAAGGTTACAAAGAAGATCTCGTGAACCTAGGTGAATATATAATTTTATTTCCAATCTTCAATAGAAAAATTATTACTTCGGTTTTCCTTAAGGGAAAATTCTTGAATTTTCTTCTCAAACCAGTCTTCTAAGTCAGGCTTTGATGGCTGCCACATCACCCAATCTCTCTCAAAATTATTCTGATCTCGGAAACAGAACCATTTGATGACTTGAGGGGTCCTGACCTAGGTTCAAAGTTAAGGTTAACCAATAAAACCCTCTTACTACTAGCCCTTTCAGAAGTGACCTACTTGCGCAAGTCAAAGTCTCACCCGAAGCAGTATGGGGGGGTGATTGAACCAGTTTTCCACACACTGAGAGAGAATTAAATGATGTATGTATTTAGATCTAATAAATTGTGATCTAACCTTCATAATAGAATCCCTAACCATAAAACCATATCTAGAAAATTTAGGTCAGCTCAAACAGTGACCCTCCATGCTATTTACATACATATCCCGCCATACTTTCAATAGTCTCTAATGCATAATATACATTAAATAACAATAGTCCCATTCATTTATCATTTATTTAAGGCGTAAAAAAATAGTTGTGCAACCGATCCAAACACAAATAATATATTAACCAAATAATATGCAGAATGATATCATAAAGAAAAAGAAAATGCATTTTATACTCATATTTCATAAAAAACATTCCTTTATTCACCTCAAAGTTCATATATCCTTCTCTACAATACTTTCCTTCTACCCATGCACACAAACTTGTGGGGGTCCGCACACAACAGGACTAAGGTCTCCGCGCACATAGCCAGCATGAGCCTTCTAAACCCATACAAGTTCTCTTCTTAGCTCAAAACATCAAAACATAGTTCAAAATTACTACTTCATACCCTTATCGACTCAATCTAGACTCCTATTTATACCTTTAGCCTGTGCTCATCTAAGGTCTGAAAACTGTGGTTTGCGTTCCCTAGTTCTACCCTTTAACCCATTAAAACTCATGAGGGGATTTGAATCGCCCCAAATCCCCTTGAACTGTGCTTCGCTTAGCACACATGACTTGACTTACAAAAACTTACAAAAAATACTATATTTTTACCCCAAAATTCAGTCCTAAGGGACCCCGCTCCAACACTTGATAATGAAAACTAGGTCTTGCCACTTTCTTTTCAACAAGTTTACATACATACCTTTGACATTGTAGGGTTATTTCCTAGAGATGAGGAACCTATCCCATGGAATTCTCTTAGCTGGATAGTTCTTGGACCACTTGTCTCCTTCTGTGAGCAAATAAGTGGTTTCAAATATGAAAGTTTCATTTGCATAGATTTCTACATCTCCCACCTTTGAAAAGTTTCCATTACATTTTTATGTAAATGCCTTAGTGAACTTAACATTTTTTCCTTGAAAAGGCTGAATAAATTCCCATTGGATCACTTCTTTAAACAAGGCCAAATACTCCTCATAGGCTTCTACTACCTCATCGCTAGGAGGTTTGATTATCATAACCATGAACATTAAACATGAAAAAAATATGGTGTGCAAGAGGTATGTAGAAATAAGGGTGTAAAATTTGATGGGTTATAATAGAACACGTCCAAAATACTAGAGGTTTTCTATGACAATGCTCAGAATAGAGCTCAAATTCTAGAGAGACAATACTGGCATATAAGAGCTAGGTTTCAGGTATGGACCAGTTTTAAATGACAATAAGGGTTGGGTACAAGAAGTACAAGGTCAAAGTAATGAAGATTATGAAACATGATCAAACAAATCTTCCCTCAGGATCGTTCATTCATAACCCTAATCCATATGCCAGACTTGCAGTGCGCCACTAAAACCAACATTGCCACATAATCAAAACCATCCATTCCATATTGATTACAAACTATTTTCTAATATGAATGACCATAACGTGATATGATTGTTAGTTTCAAAAGCATATAAGGTGGTGAAAATTAACATTATAATCCCATATTATTCAAAGTCTGAGCCATATTCAGATTTGGCATAAGCCACTAATTATAAAGTTTCAATCTTGGAGTTATAAAAGATCAAGATTATGAAACTCAAATCCAAAAATACCATATTCGTTATAGTTCAAACCTTGTTTAAATTGTGACCCATCACTAAAACATTTCAATCCATAATGTATGTATAAAAACTGTAAATAACAGTCTTTGCATAACCGTAAGAAAATCTAAAATATAATTAATTTAAAACCTTTGTAAATCATAGGAAAAAACTCTAACTTATATATCACTTAGACCAACTTTAGGAATTACAACAAATCCATTGAATTAAAAATAGTAATCATAGAAAGTAGCCATAGGATCAACATAAAGAAACGTGTTCAAACTTGTTTCAAGGCTCAATCTAATAATCATAAAAATTGAAGAAATCTGCCATTAATTGAAAGATTTAACAATCTAAAAGAATATGAATTGGTGTTCAAAATAAATAAGGAAATCAAATAACCTAAGAACAAAAGGGGGCCCATTTCATCTAGGAAAAATGAAAGGGGAGTTGGGAAACCAACAATATGTAAACACAGTTTTCATATGTTGAGAGTCAAAATCCTTTTGGTTGTTCAATGTACACATCCTCTTCCAATTTTCCATTGAGAAATCCCGACTTGAATTCCATCTAATAAAATGTAAAGCTCTTATAATTGGCAGATGAGAAAATCATTCTTATAGCTTCTATTCTGGCTATACAAGCAAAGGTTTCTGCAAAACATATGGCTTCAACTTGAGCATAACCTTTACAAACTAGTCTTACCTTGTTCCTCACAACTTGCCCTTCTTCATTTAGCTTGTTCTTGAAACACGACTTGGTGCTAATGAAATTATTATCTTTGGTCTAGAAACTAGTTCCTAAGTGCTATTTTTCTCTACTTGGTCCAAGTCCTCGCTCATTTCCTTAACCCAAAACTTACCTTCACTTGCTTGTCTGAGGCTCTTGTGTTCTACCTAGGACAACGATGAAAAGTCAGATTGTCTAGGTATTCCTATAAATATTTGTATAGTCTAAACATAAAGATCTCTCTCTAATTATTTAGCTCTCGGGATGTTGCTTTTGCACATATCTAGATGGTGTTTTGTGTTTTTGAGATGATCTTTGTAAATCCTCATTTTCTTATTTCTTTCTTCTTCTTCAATCTCTTAAGGTTATCCATATTTTAAAACATTTCCATTTCCTCTTCTGATTTCTCTCAAGGATTTGTTGTATGGTGTATTTCTTCATCCACTTTGACATCAATGCAATCTTCAATTATCTTGGTATTTTTGTTATAATCATTTGCTTCTAATTGCATATCAAATAAAAATGCCTTCATCTACATGAAATTATAACTTACCAAGTTTTTTTTAATTTCTCTTTATATACATTTGCTTCCAAAGAACTTAAGGTGATTTAAGGATTACCTTCCTTAATTTCCACAACTCATAAGGATTCTTATTACCATTCAACTTGAGTTGAGTTCTGTCGACCAAATAAAAAGAAATTTGAGCCACTTCTCCCCAGAAGGTGTTTGCAAATTTTCCTTATCCATCGTGGCCCTAACCATTTCTTGAATGGTTATATTCTTTCATTCCACTACCCCATTCTACTGAGGGGTTATTGTAATAGAGTATTTACTTTTGATACCTTGCTCTTCAAAATACTCTTCAATCTGCCTTAATGTTTACTCTACTCTCCTGCATCTGATTGAAGGCACTTGATTTTTAGATCTTTCTCATTTTCAACTTGTTCCTTAAATACCTTAAATTTGATCAAAGACTTTGATTTTTCTTTTAGTAACATGATCCACATAGCTTTGGTGAAATCATCAACGAACATGATAAAGTATTTCCCCTCTTAGAGTTTGTGGCCTTGTAGGTCCACATATGTATTTATGGAACAACTCTAGAAATGTTGATGGTGATTACTCCTTTGTTTTGAAATGAACTCTCATCTTCTTACAAAATTTAGAAGCCTTACATATAGGGGTGTCTAGATTTAAAAATTTTGGCAAACCTCTTCCCACCTCTATCTTGTTGACCTTCACTAAGCTATCCAAATTTTCATGACACATACTTCTATGATATATCCATGTCTCGTTTGTTTTTCTTAGGTAGCATTCTACTCTATCATTGAATACATATACATTGTTGGGTGTTTTTATTCCTTTTCCCTCTAGCTTACCATTCTCATCTCACAACTCCTACACCAAAATATTACGTTATACCCATTATCACACACTTGGCTAAAAATCAAGAGATTATGTTTAAGTCCATCCCCATACTGTTGGGTATGTGTTATATTATTTCCATGATTAGTCGCACACGTGGGGGGGTGGGGGGAGGGGGGGGGGGTCACAGGGGGAGGATAGCCCCCTGTGTGGGGTCTGGGTAGCATCCTAGGAATTTTTTTTTCCTTATTTTTTATGGGCAGACCCACCTATGGTTTTGTGCATTGGTTTGCACATGGTTTTGGGGCATGATGTTTTTCGGTCCTTGGTATTTTGTAGATACGGTCAAGGGAACTACGATTATGCTCTAATACAGGGTTAATGGATTGGGGTTTATGAATGCTTCGACATGCATATATATGTGTGTTGTAACACTAAAGGAATATAATGAAAAATCAAGTTGGTATTCCCGATTTTGGATCGGGGGGGGGGGAATGTACGTGTATATATATTTTATGTTTTATGCTCTCGTTGTTGTTTATTTTCTATTTTTAAGAATCCGTTTGCAGGTAATTTCGATACAGGGTTAAAACCTACACATATAAGACATTTTGAGTCTTGGTATTCTCATCTAGACTGACTGTTCCTTCCCGTTTTATTTCAGATCGAGCATTGTTTCCAAATTTGACACTACCTTTTCCATTCTCTTTCAAAAAGAGCTTACCTCTATCTCCAGTAATATGCTTGGAACATATGCTATCAACATACCACTTTTATTCTTGAACATGGGCATATATAACAACACCACATTCCTCATCCTTCTCTAAATTTTTTTTCCACCTCTTTACATTCTTTTGAGGAGTGGGCAGCTCAAACAACTGTTGTCTAGAAGAATTAAATATTTTACTTCGAAGCTCATTAGTTGTGCCCATAATTGTGCAAAATATAGCATTCAATCTCATTCATGAGAGGATAAAATGCGTTTATTTGTGCAACATAAAATTTTCTACATCGATAATGTTGAAAATGACTGAATTTGAAAATTTCATCTCTTTCAACTTTATTAACTTTACAATCAACAAATTTATGACCAAAGTTATGAAAAGTGTACCAGTTACCATAGACCAATTTTGGATACCTGAAGTGGTGCATCTTTTGAGTTTAGTTAGATCTATTAAAACTAGTCTATCTTACTTTTTGATGGACACATTTGTGCTAGAGTGTACTTGTGGTGTTGACATAGTTGTCACCTTTTTTATTTTACTTTTAAATTTTCATCCTTTCATCTTTACCAACTCTTCCTTCAAGTTATTTTTTTTAGATATAATTGTCTTTGTATCTTGAGGACTTGGTGCTAGATTATCCTTTTGAGGTTTTTTGAGACTCTTTATATCCTAGACCAATTCTACTTGCCGATGGTCTATGGGAACCGAGAATTTCATCCAAGACTTCTAAATCTTTAGTAAACCTAATATTTAAATCTATCTTGGAATTGGATTCCACCAAATCTTTTCTCAGAGATACCACTTATACCCATGATATTTCCTTTCCCATTCAATAACTTAATTCATAAGGAGATCCTTTTTTCTTCTAGCTTCTTCAAGGAAAGTCTTTAGAGATATGATGTCTTCATCAAATGCATCCAATCTAGTCTTTCCTTGCTTATTTGACAACTCTAACTTCAAGGATTCATTTTCATCCTCTAGTTTGTTTTTATTTTAATTGTTGCACTAGGAAATATTTTAGTTAAAAAAATATTCCAATTTTAATTTAGAAAGGTTAAAGTATTCATTATCATAATTGTACATACCTTCTTTAGATCTTAGAAGCTATTCCTTTAGTTTCTTGTTCTTTTCCCTAGCCTTGTTCAATTCCTCTAGTGCGTTTAGTAGTTATGCTTAAAGGTCCACCACTCCCTCTTCTTCAGAGTTTGATCTGTTTTAAAACTTTGTTTCATAATATAATTCCATAAGTAGGGATTAATCATGCTATCCTTCACAGGATTTCTCACTAATGGCCTTGTTAGTGTCTATCAGTCCTATCAGTCGCCAGTGAAAAAATTATGCTTTTTCATATGGTTGATAGGGTCATAGGGAATTTTTTTATAGTTTCAATAGGTTTTCAAATAAAGATTTGATCATTGGTTAGGATAGCTAGGTCATTACTACTCCTTTCAGTCCCATGGTAAAAAAAAGCATCAGTATGGTTAGGTCATTACTTTTGCAAAGATGTCTTGGTCATCTTGGTCATCATTCAACTCATTCTTCCATCTAGTGTCATCATTAGGTCATAGGGTTGAAGTCATGAAAATGGGTCATTTCACCATAAAAATCACCATTTGAAGGAGTACTAATAGGAGAAAGTGATCAATAAAGTGTACTAAGTTGTATTTTTATCTTATTCATGATGAAATATATATAAAAAGTTTCCTAAGCTGCAGTACACATGCCATCTCATCAAATTGTGAAAAGAAATGGTAGGGCCACATCACCATCAAGAAAGAAAATTTATTTCTAGCCTATAAGAAGACTAACAAAGCTCATTTTTTCTCATTTTCTCTCTTAGAAGACATCATTCCATATAACAGGATCTCGTCATCCCTTGGAGACAAATATCTTGCCTTGGAAAAGAAGATTCCACTGTTGCACTACGTTTTTGAAGACCAACGCTGCACTTTCCGTTGCCTTACTGTGATTTTCCTCAAGAAGGGTAATTTATTCTTTGCATATGTTTCACCATCAGTTGCAGGTTCTAACACATCGGTAAAATTAAGTGGGTCCCTTATCTACCTTTTTTTACTTCATTTCATGCTTGGAAAGCTCATAATTCTGTCTCTTAGTGTCTCATAGTCTCCTTGATCAATTTTATAAGAAAAAACCTCACATTCAAGCTAACTAACCTTCCGCTACATTTCATATACCTTCCTAAACATTTTTCCTCACTCCTATCCATGAATTTCATCATATTCCTTCAAACCCTAGCTTATACTGTCACTTTACTTGGCTAGGGATGTGTTTTTCCCCTTTTCACCCTTTCCCCTCATTAATTTATTAAAATTCCACTTTCCCCTACTCCCTAACATCGTTCCCTACCTACCTAATTTTTCCTAAGAATTTAGACTCCCTAGAAACCCCTCATTCACTTCTATTTCTAAAAATTCCCAAAATCCCCTATTTTTCCCTACAATAAACCATAATTTCACCTCCTAGTGAGCTAGGGTTAGCTATGGATTCAGAGTCTACAGAGTAGAGGAGACATAAGAGAGGTAAAATCAGTAGGTATGAGCCCACTACAACACATGAAGTCATGACTACACCATTTCTCAAGAAACCCTTCTAAGATGCAGGTCGCCTTGCCTTTTTCCAAAGGGTCGAAGAACTTGGTTTCAATGATAAGCTCACAAGCACTTTTTCCATTTGTCTAAGGAGAGATAGGGTGACCATTGCAGGAATTGTGTTCACTCTTTCAGAAGAGGCTATTTCCATAGCCACAAGGATTCCTAACAGTGGTGAACTATGGTTCAAGAAAAGAGACCTTGACATTGAAAACTACAAGATGTTCTTGAAACCTCCATACAAATATGCTCCAAAGAACATTTTTCCCTTCAGACACCTACTTTTCAAGTATGCCCCTCTCATAAAAATGATAATGAAATATTTCACATGTGAAGATAGGTTCTCCAGGTTATATCAATATCATGTGAGACTATTGATGCATTTCATTTGTGTAAAGGCTGTTAACTTACCTCATTACCTTTACAAAAGCATGGTGAAAATGGCAGAGAAGGTTCATAGCGAAGGAGAGGATCATCATGCTATCTTGTTCCATAATGGATTAGTGAAGGTCCTTGTTTTTCATCAACTTGCATAGGTAAACTTTTCATGGAATGGTTTCATGTATTCAACTTCACTCTTTCCTACTCCAATTTAGTCAAGCAGCCACTCCACACCATTGACTTCACCTATACATCAAGAGGTGGCTGCCACAAGAAGAAATATCACAAGGAAACCTAGGGCTGAGGTGACAAAGACCTACACTCGAGGGAAGAGGCTGATGTTTTCTCCTGCCAGTATGGAAAGGGCTCAACCTGCTACAACAGTTGAAGATACACCAACACATGAGGCACCATTGCATGAAGAAATACAGGTACAATATGGCACTCATATGAAAAATTTTGAGGTACACGAGGAGGTAAAAACACCTGAATATATCATCCAAGAGATAGAGGCTACGATTTTAGAGCTAAAGGGCAAGTTTTCCAAGGCAAATTTCATGATCAAATTCCTTCAGCAAGAGAAAAAACGACTCCAAGTTAAGAAATTTTTTCTTATCAAGCCAAAATCATATTTGGAAAAGGATGATGCCAAATGCAAGGAAATTGTTGATGTTGATGAGTTAGAGGATCCAGAAGAGTAGGTTAAACCAAGAAGACCAAGAAACATAAGTCTTAAGAGGGCACTAGAGCAGAAAAGGGAGCCATCTCCACCATTAGGTCTTGAGGAATTTGATGACCTAATTGCAGCAAAAATTGAGAAAAAACAAGGATTTTTGGCTTGAAAAGGTTAATTTCCACTTGGAGAAGCTGCTTAAGAGGGCTAAGAGGAACACCAAGGTGCAAATGCACATGGCAATGCATTATTTCACAAGAAATAATATTTCCCAAATAAGAATCAAGTAATTGAAGAAGAAAATGAAGCAAAACCTAATGAGACAAAAGGAGAAGGAAAAGATTTAATTTTTGGCCGATGCCTCCCTCATTGCTTGACACATCATCTCCTATGTACATGGGACAATTTTGGGCCAATTTTTAAGAGATTTTGTAAAATTTTGAATTTTTGGTGTTTTTGGCTTAACGTTGGGGAAAACTATACACCATTGGATATACCTTGACCTGCACATCATAGGTATGTACTTTTGATGCCATGTCAGTAAAAATATTTGGAAAAAATTTCAAAAAAGAGGCCAAAAAGTCACTTTCTGCCACCTTTTAGACCCAGGTGCTGCACTTTTGGAGTGACCTTGGGAAAATGAATTTTATTCAACCTTGAAAAGGTCATTTTTCTTTCTTGAAGTGTCCAATTACAACTAGACATCCTAAGATTTCCAATGGTACCTTCAGATATGGATTTGGAGCTCAAGAAGGTAGCCAAAACACTTCTGTAAGATGGCACTGTGCTTATTCTTGACGACGCTATGCTTTTGCCCGTTTCTTATTTTTTCAAGTTGTTTCAGTAAAATTTGGATTTTGATGATGTAATTAACCTTGTTTGGATTTTATCTAAGGTATGTTAATGTAAATATGTGTGTTAATGTCATCTTGATGTAATTTTGAACTTCATTTATGGTGGTTAGGTCAGTCAAAGGCTAAAAGGAGGTGTTTGTTTTAACCTTCCTAGTCTTAGGTTTTGTTGGAGAGATTCATGTAAACTGATCCTATCTTGAGGGATTTGACCCCTGAGAAAGGGGAAGATGGTTTTTTCTATATATACTTACCTTTATTTTAGAATTGAGGTTGGACATCAGAGAGTAGGAGGATTGGACTCTTGTGTACAATTGACATTTTAAAAAATACGAGTTCAGTTGCAACATATATATAGGGATTAATGTGGTATGAGTTTGTAGCATATTTTTTCTACTGTAATTTACTTTTATGAATGATTGATTCATATTATTTCCATATCTATGATTTTCAATGACTTTCCTATAATATGTTAAACATAAATCTTTATGCTCATGCTCTGTTTTGGTAGGAAATTCATGTTTGTGTAAGTAATATTCTAATGAATGGATTCATGTTAAACATGTTCATTTTGATCCTCTGCATTTCCACCCTACACTACAATAGACAAACCCTAAGGTGCCATAGAACATAACTACCATGCCCCTTTGTATCCTTGCAACTGTAATCCTTCGTATGCGACCTAGTTTCTTTGCCTCTCCTCCTGTTCCAGTAAAAACCCTAAATTTTCAAAACCCTAGAGCTGAACATACCTAGCCTTCCTTTAGTTAAACACTGGCTGTAATTATAGAGAGAGCCCTCTCTGGTTTGGTAGGGATAGCTACCAAACTAAAAGGTTGGTTAGAGGTTACCTCCATCGATTTCTATTCTCAACCTTGGGACATTGTGGAGGATAAAATACCTCAAAAAATTCACTATATTCTTTAGAGTAAAATATCTTATTTCTCTGATTCTTCTTACTTTGATATTTCTGAGATTTGTCTTTTTTCTATTTTTTATTTTTTATTTATCTTTTTATAGCTTCTTAACTTTAGTATATGGACATTTAGAAGCTATCTATCCTACTTTTACATAGTCAAAACATTTAAAGGCTATCTTACCCTTTTAATTTACTGAGCCTCTCTCGATATTTATTATGTATTAAGCCATCTATAGATATGGATCACAACTATATCCATCTTGATTCCCCTCAATTTATTTATTCTTCCTTGAGTCCTTTAATGATTCCTCCTTTGGTTCTTATATCTCTCCTCCCATTCACATCTAATAGGAAGTGAGAGTTCCACGAAGCTACTCCATAGTGAGACTCTTCAATTATGTATTTTCTTCAATTGCTGAGATCTTAGCATTAAATGTCATTGGAGGAGATATTAACATATTTTGTAAAAACACATCTTCTTTAATATCTTTGTTAAGGCCTCTAATCATATTTTAAACTTCATCAACTCTAATAAAGTATTCAAAAATGTATTCACCCTCGTTAATTCTTAGAGTATCAAATTTCATTCTATATGTTTGAAGTTTGGCTTGCTTTACCTTTTCATCTCCTTCATAGAAGTTTCTGATCTTGTATGAGGCTTCTTTAGCTGATTCAAAGCGCATCACCTTTACTAGCTCAGATTGGTGAATACCAACCACAATCACATTATTTTAATTTTCATTATTGTTATAGGCCCCTATTTCATTAGGATCTATCGATGGATTTGTTGGAACTGTGTACCTAGCTTCTACAACAACCCATACATCTACACTAAGAGACATGATGTAGGTTTCAATTCAAAATCTCCAAAATACACAATTAAATCCATCAAATATTGATGCTGTATTTGAGTAGGTTTTTCGATTTTCCTGGCTTGCCATCATTCCCTATAGATCTACCTTCCAATGGTTAAACTATTCCTGAAGGAACCCTATTTGATACCAACTTTTGGGAATCAAGAATTACTAAGGGGGGGGGGGGTGAATAAGTAATTGTAAAATTTTACACTTATTTAACCAATCATCCATCCATAAGAAATTTATACACAACAATATGACATTCACATCACATATGTACACAATGATTTAATGTGGTTTATGGGAGAAAAAACACAAAGATATTTTTGTACGATGATGTAAATCAAAGTCACTGAATATAATTACATAAATTATTCATTAGAACCCACTCACAAGAGGCCCCAAACCCCTTATATCAACAAGCACTAGATTGCGAGAATCACCAACCTTATGTAGCAAATAAAATCTATATTTCATTCAATTTTAGACTCAGACCACCGAAAACATTCTTCAATTCATTTTTATATTATTTTCACTTCCCTCTCGCAGCTACGTCTACTTCTACATCTCTCCTTTACTTATTTATCTCTCCTCTTCCTCACGAGTCTCTTCTTTCTTCCGCAGGAACCCTACACACTCTATACAACACAAAACTTCGATAATTCTCTCTCTATCAAGGTCAGTTGCTCATAATCTACACTCTTTCTCTCTCTATACCTCCTTACACACTGTTTAAAAATTAATTGACATTATTCTTCACTGCTACTACTTCAAATCAAATTACTCTCTTCTTGAGAACAAGAGCTCCATTTAATTCACACTTGTCTTGAGAAAGAAATTTCTTTAATTTTTTTCTACTCGAGGAGTACTTCTTCTCTAAGTTAGCACCAATATAGCCTGTGAACTTGCGGTTCTATAATTTTGGTGCTATGTACTAATCTATATTTTCAATTCACTTCTTTAATTCTTACCAACCACACTCTTCATTCACAACTCCTTCTCTTCATATTACTTACTTCATTACACAATATCAATCAGTTATTTCACCCTCTATAAGTCATTATCCATCACTTATCTCAAATAATACCCTCTATTTATGCAATTCTCCATTTTATAAGTATGCCACAAAATATTACGTTTCATAACAAAATTAAATGCCAAATTATAATTGTCTAAAATTTGGAGGTTGCAATACCTTTTTCACGTGATTGCAACAATGAATAAGATATTTTTGTTTGAAACACTTAGGCTCATATTCAGTTCCATACCCTTTTGTTTATGTGCTTGTGTAAATTACATAGATGCCATAGATTTCCAGGACAACTCTCATTTTGGGCACGATTTTCTATTTCCAATAGAATTTTGAAGAGTCTATGACACTAGAAATTTGTTACAAACATGACCCCTGGCACAAATTACACAATTGTTTCACATCATCAACTGTCAGTATTTATTACATCATGATAAAATCATCATGCCACATGGATACCTTTGAGTGATGCCACATGTCACATGGTTTGGCCCACTTAGCTCTCCAAAAGCTTAAAATATACCTACCATGTGTCACCTACATATAGTGCCATGTCATCACCTAGGTCTAGTTAGTGCCACCTATATGCCACGTCACTTGCCACATAATCCTACCATGTCATTAACCTGTTAAAAGAGAAAATGTTAGGTCAAGATGTTTTGCTTTTTCTCCTTTAAATCAATGCTTCACTTAAGGGCCAAATGCTCGAACTACACTAGAACCACACCACAACACAAAATTCTAACTAGAGATCCAGTCTGAGGAAAAATTTCACTTGCACCCTGAATGTATTAATGAACTTGGATATCTATATGAGTCTAGAATAGAGTGGAGTCTTTCTATTTTTACTGTGCATAACCTTTTTTCATCCCGAAAGGTATGGAACTTCAAACTTCTTTAGCTAAGGCTGGCCACCCAACTTTAAACCACGTTATCTCTCCAACCTAGGAGTTTTTCTAAGTGTGATATACCATTGGAAAAAAAATTCTATGGACTATACAAACATGCACCTTGAATGAAAATCTGGCTAGGAATTTTGCACACAAAATTACTTAATGTGATTTCTTTCCACTCTCTAAAGACTTATTTAAGAGACCAGTCAAAGATAGCTCTGAAAGCTATAAACAAATAAAATCATATTTTTTACAAATTCATCTCGAGTTTTACTACTTAGATGGTTCTCAACTAAATGCATCAAATACCAATAGAATCCCCATGATCTTGATGCATATTGTGACATTAATGGCCACACCATGCTGCAACAACCTCCAATGTTAATTTGGCTACATCGTGACATAAATGACACACTGTGCTCAATAGGGAATTTACCCATTGAGATGACTATTTCCCAAATCGAGAGTGGTGAGACTAACCCCTTGAGAAATTTATGAAGGAATTTCACTTGTACAACTTGGATAACTGACTCTCTTTCGCAATTCTCTAATGTAGGAGATAAAGTTGTATGCAGTATACTAAGAAACTAGAGGGGTTGGGGTAGTTATTAATACATCAAAAGGCTTAAAAAGGAAAAATTTAAGCCTTCTACTCTCCAATTCATTTGTATTGGATAGTTGTTACAACTCATGAACTTTAGAAGTGATGGTTTACAAAATATTGATGTCGCAACACTTGGATATTTCTACAAATTGTTATACTAGTAAAACTGAGCACATACTCAAACTATCTTGTTGAAACTCTAACACTCATTAATTTCTTGATCTCCTTTGCATTTTGTAAAACTAGTTCAATTCACTAGCATTAATAGTAGATCCAATGCCTAACCTTTTTGTACTTGCTATCATGTATTCCTTCTATAAGTGTACCAACATCTACAATACATCATACATATTAATTGGAGGTAGAATGCAATAATTGCATGTACAACTTGGTAGGGGATCCATTTTATCAATATCATATTGACTTGCTCTCATTCATCAGTCTATATTGCATAAATAAAGTTTTCTAACTACTAAAAATATCAATCTTTCAATAATATACTTCCCATTTGAATTTTCCAAAACATTATTGTTTTAAAACCTAGAAGAAACCACATATGGGCGTTGATCCACATGATGAAGTAGATGGAGGGGTTGGAGTAGGAATTGATACATGAAAAGGTTAGTAAATTGTTTAATACTATGTATAATAATACCACAGTGGCTGCAAAGGGATGATATGTGGTTCTTTCTTCTGTAAAAATGATAATGAGATCCTAGACCACCTATTTATTCAGTGTTATTTTTAAAATGTTGTTTGAAAAGAGTTTATACAACCCTTCAAATTACAAATTTAGTGGTCTAAATATACATTGTTAGAGTGAAATGAATATTGTATAGTGGATGAAGTTACATCTTTGATTAAGTCTCTCCATATTTATGCCTTTTTGGGGATTTGGTTTAACTCGAAATAATAATAATTTTGATGAGAAATTGGATAGTATTGAGCATCTCACCCCTCATGTCAAAATTTCATTTGGGGAAGGAAGAAATCCCTTAAAAAAAGTACATATGAGGAATATCCAGACCCATGATAGATATTACTAACAAATGGGGTTATTTTTATGCAACCAATTAAGGTAGTGTGGTACAACTAAGTGTAGCGTGAGAGCTTTCCTCTTTCTCAAGAATACATGGTTTCTCTATAATATATGGTTTCTCTATAATATGGAGTAAGCATGGGAGCACATAATAGGGAAAAAATTTATGCTTCATGGGTTTCGTTAAAAGCAATAATAGAGCATAAGGTGAAAAGGTTTCAAATACTTGGAGACTCCAATTTTATTTTAGAGTGGGAAAGTGGCAAAAATAATCTACAAAATAAGTGTCCAAGTCTCATCATGAAAAAAATTCAATGTTTGAAAAGTAACCTTATGAAATATACTTCATTCATATATATATGAAATTCAACCAAACGGTTTATATCATTATCGAAAGAGGTTATCTCAATTCAATAAGGAACATGACAACAATTCCTTACCTTGCTAGAAATACAAAAGATTATCTTTTGATATTATTTAATGTTTAGGTTACTTAAGGTCATTCAAGGATAAAAACTATAATGTTATTATGTTAGCTCTATTTTAAGTAGTCATAAATTAAGCAAAAACGTTGTTGAAAATTGGGTTTTAAAATAGTAAGTATATCAATTCTTCTTTGGTTTGAATGGGGGTAGTTGAATGGAACATGGGATACCAATCCAATTGAAGTTACATTTAATTACCTTAGTATCAATACAAAGAATTCTCCTTTGACTTTCTTTTATCTTTAGGTTTCTTAAGGTCATAAAGAATGCTATCATGTTAGCTCTTATTGGAGTAGTTAGAAGTTAAGCAATAACATGGTCGAAAATTTGGTTTTAAAAGGGAGATACTGTAAATTATTCCTTGATTTGAATGGGGGTAGTTGAGAGGAACATGGGTTGGAAATACAATCAAAGTATATTTTCTTTATTCTTTGAAATATTAATACTAGCAATTGCACCATATGTTGCAAAATAAACGTCGTAATCCAATAGCATACGAAAGAGTAGCCTATAAGAAGTAAGAAGGCAATAGTATAGGAAAGAGTAGCCTAGAAGAAATAAGATGTTGCAAAGAACAAGTCATCGTGAAGGAATGAAAGGAAAAATTTGCTTCCATGGAAGCTAGTCGTGGAGGTTTCAAAGATATTGATGATAAGAGTTATCAACCAAAAAAATTTGTTATAGATTTTGAAATAGTCAATTTGGGGTGAAAAGATATATGTAAACCAAGATAATATGTTCACATATATACAAATTTTGTTATAGATATTGAAATAGGAAATTGAGGGTGAAAATCCTTTGGTGATTAATAATCCAGCACGTAACTCAAATAAGATATTTTAAATACATTCAAGTACAATATATCTAGCATAGATGTAATTAAAGATAATTTTTATTAACAAAAATAGAGTTTACTTCAAGTTCATCTACATATCTGAGTGCCAATTGCATGCTTATCAGAAATTGTATATGAAGAACAATAGTCTTGTATACAGAAAGTGAATGTCATTTTAATATGGAGACATTTTTGGAAGGAGATATTGTTCTTTATGTTATGGTTTATTTTCTTAACTCCAAACTTGGTTTATTCTTTCTCTATGTACATAAGAAAAAAAATACAAAGTAAATTCACAAATTTAAGTTATAGTTTTATATTTCATAATTACAAATCTAGTTTCTTATTAATTTTTTTTTTTAGATCCTAGGTTATTCTAAATTGATCAAGGGTATAGAATTATTAGGGTGGTGTTCTATGTGCACTGAAATTCCCATGAGGTCCATCACAATGTATGGGGTTCATTGCAACCTTGGATATATTCAGTGAATTTTTTGATTTTTTGCTTGTGGCTACAACTTAGTTTTCGTTTTCACCTACTTATCATGATTCAAAACTTTGTTATCATCTTAGATCCTTATAGCATTATATATATTATGTGAGCTAATGTGATGTTTTTTTTGTCACAATGATTCAAAAATCAGTTATTATACCACAATATTGACTTTCTTGGTGTCTATTTTGTTTATCTTATTAAAATATTTTACACATCCTAGGTTATTCTAAATTGATCAAGGGTATATAATTATTCGGGTAGTGTTCTATGTGCACTAAAATTCCCATGAGTTCCATCACAATGTATGAGGTTCATTGCAACCTTGGATATATTCTATGATTTGTTGCGATTTTTTGCTTGTGGCTACAACTTAGTTTTGGTTTTCACCTAGTTATCATGATTCAAAACTTTGTTATCATCTTAGATCCTTATAGCATTATATATATTATGTGAGCTAATGTGATGTTTTGTTTGTCACAATGATTCAAAAATCAGTTATCATACCAAAATTGATGTAGGGGCATGAGGCTTAAAGACAATAGACTTCATTAATTATTCCAAAAATCCAAAAAAAAGTTACAAGCAAAGGTGTTGGTACCTTTAGCTGTCAAATTTCAGTTTTACTAGATAAGGGTTGAACTAGTATCTAGGAAGATTTAACAGTTTTAGATCAGATTCAGTAAATTTAGTCTTCAGTTGATAGAATTTAGGAAGATATTATGTAATTAGGATTTTTCTAAATTTAGAGAATTCGATCCTCAAGAGGAGGTCGATTGTTATGTAAAAGAACTATAAATTGTAACCTCTGCAAAGGAGGAATTTAGATTTAGCAGTAGAAGAATGGATTGAGAGGGTATTCGCTCTGTTTTAATAAAATTGCAGGTTCTTGTTTATCTGTGTATGCTAGCAAATTCCCGAAGGGTTTTAGTTCTCTGAAATCCATTTAAATTCATACTCTTTGTGTATAAATTGAGTCTATTAACCTCTGTATAAAAGGCTGGAATAATTTGCATAAGTTCTGGTTTTCTTTGTTGTGATCAGAATTGAGAATTTGTAGAGATTCAGGGTTTTTCTTGAGATTGAATATTCTGTGTTTATTGAGTTATTAAACTTCTGTGTAAAGATTAAAGAGAAATTTAAATAAATATGGTTCTTTGGCTTGATATTGGAAATCGAAATCGATTTCTGTTTATTGAATTATGCAGCGGAGAAGGAGGTTCCAAGAGAAGTGAATTTTAAACCGAAAACAAGAAAACAATGCTTAAACGCGCATTAAAACAAAGTTTGAGGTTAAGCGGTTTTGAGAAACCAAACCACGGTTTTTGCATAGCCTTTGGGGTTGCAGGCGTTTTTTCCTTTTTGAACGCGATCAAATAAGGTTGCGACACGTCACAGTTTCAAAATCGACGATTTAGCGTCCCTTTTGAGTGTTAAAGCCCAGGGTTCGATCGAACGCAATAACCGTTCGATTGCATGTGGTGAAAATCCAACGGTGGTCGCGTCGGAAATCATATGGAGGTTAAAACAAAGGCTCGAACCCAACGGATTATTGCAATAAGGTTTTTTTAAAGGTTTTAAATTTGATCCTTTGCAAAAATGTATTAACCATTGTTTAAAAGTGCTTCATAATATTTTCGAAGGTTTATTTCAATAGGTTATTATTTCCAAAGGGTGTCAATGTGGTTCCGAAGGTTTAAAGCACTGTTTTAAAAATTCAATTATGATATCCCGAAGGGTTTTTGAACATTGGTTAAACTGGGTTTGTTATATTTCTGAAAGGTCTTTAAACAATTTTAATATTGTTTAAAGGATAAAGGGACTTTTAGCTTCCAATGTACATTTTATTAATTTTATCAACAAATTTGATAAATTTTGATGACCAAGAGTGAAAAAGGAGATCAGGATCAGATTCCTCTTGAGTTAGAGAACATTGTAACCAAGTTTGAACAACTCCCCTTAAGGCCTACACCCACACTGCCATCAACAATATTGACTTTCTTGTTGTCTATTTTTTTTATGAACCCCTTAAAAAAACCAGAGGAAAATTTGATTTTACAGTGTGATCTCCCCAGCATGGGTGGGGGTTTAAAAAATTGGAGAGTAAATTGAGTGGTTATTGTTAGAAATTTTTGTATAAGATGGGAAATCTGGATGGTTTGTAGACAATATGGATGTCATAACATATATCGTTTTTGAATTTTTTAGTGTCTTTGGCCACCATGCATCTAATAGGATCCATTTCAACTAAGAACATCAATACATCATTGTGTGAATGATAACTTGTGACATCCCTAGCCTTTTTCTTTTATTATGGATCAAGTTATAAACTAATAACTTGTGAAATCCCTAGCCATTTTCTTTGATTGTGGATCAAGTTATAAACTAGAATATACTCTCTCTTGAGAAGACTCTACATTATGTATTGGATGAAGGCAAGGTTATGATAAAAATTGTAAAAAAACCCCTTAAGGTTGTCTCAACTTACTCTATTGTTAATCACATAGTGTCAATTTTGTAAAACTATAATCTACAGTAAGGACTAAGTGGGTTTTTTCTTTTGTAAGTTTTGTTTGGAATTGAAAAAAAAAAAAAAAAATTATAAAAAGCTAAAATTATGTAGTGAGAAACATTGTTTAAAATTTTAGAATAAAAATTTCTAACATTTGATCCAATGGCTCAAATATTGACACAGTGGCACCTAGGTGAGTTGTTTTCAAATAAGAACGTCTTATGACGTAAAAATTCTTTTTCTTTTCTTTTTTTTCTCTCTTCTTTTTTTCTTTTCTTTTCTTGTTCTTTCTTTCTTTTCTCTTCTTTTTTTCTTTTTCTTTTTCTTCTTTCTTTATTTTCTTCTTCTTTTTTTCTTTCTTTCTTTCTTTTCTTTTCTTTATTCTTCTTTTTTTCTTTTTTTCTTTTCTTCTTTCTTTCTTCTTCTTCTTCTTCTTCTTCTTTTTTTTTTTTTTCCCAGAAAGGATAAGAATTTTTTTTTAGAAATTTTATTTTGTTCATCCATATCTACAAACTCTAATAAATTATAGGAAATTTTTGTTAATACATGGAGATCCCAATTATTATCCTTTAACCACATTGCTTCTAAATTTAAACAAGCACACATGGTTATAAATTTTATTTTTGTCATCAATATCTACAAACTCTACTAAATTCTAGGAAATTTTGTTAATACATATAGATCCCAATTATTATCCTACACCCAAATTAACTCTAAATTTAAATAAAAATGCATGGTATAATTACCAAACAACAAATGAATTAAACTAAAATGGGATGGAATCATAAAATTATGTAGCAAAAAATGAGCAAACTCCCTTATACATACCTCCATCACATTTCCCCACCAAGCTTGTCAATTCAATGTCTTTTAGCCCTTGTTGAAATTTAGGCACCTTAGGATGAATTTCCCCAAGATATATCTAATTACCCCAAGGAGAATATCAATTACCCTAAAAAAAGTCAATCTAGCTCCAAAAGAGAATTTAATTTGGATAAAGGAAAATTATTATTATTTATATGTTCAAATAAAATTGATATTCCTTTTATTAAATAATGTGACTCAAATCAATGTTGGGAAATAAATCATGTCCATCAAGTCGACCTCTGTTTTATCCATCAAAATAACAAAATCAAGTGGGTCTTCCTCAAGCCAGTCTCACTAAATAGAGGGTCACATTGCCACATAAGGCACCCCTTTGCTTCTCCAACACATAATATAAATAAGGGACCTTGGAGCTCATTTAAACACACACACCACATCTCATTCTCTTTTCATCTTCTGATTTGAATTTCAAAGTTGTGTTTCTTTGCAGGGTGTTGCAGTGGAGGGTTCAGAAACCCACTTTCGGAGCTAGCTTTTCAGTGGAGGAAGCATTCTTCCCATTGGGAGATAAAAAGGAAGGTCCTTGAGCTTTATCTTATATCTTGGCACCAGGTCAACCTATTTCTATCATATACAACATAGATTCCCTCTTTGACTATGTTATTTTAGTGAGCATTTGCAGTGGAGGTTTTAGTGCTTGATTTGGAGGGTTAGATCTTCAGTGTTGGGATCAGTCTTTCACTCGAAGGATATATTGGAGGTGATATATAAATTTATACATAAGATTCAGCCACCTCCATCCAGTTATTCAGTTGCAGCTAGAATTCAATCCTAGGGTTGCATTCCAACATTTTTGAATTTTGGGTATTTCAGGAAACCCTTTCTAGGTTGTCTTGGAGATGTGTTTGGGAGAATAGATATATAGCCCCAACACCTTTTGAGCTATATAAAAATATATCTACATTGTTATATCATTCCTGTAGTAGTTTATGCCCTAAAAATACACTATCTTGGCTCATGGAAATTGTATAGCAGTTATTTCTCATGTATTGACATATTTGCTTAGTAGAGGCTTGTTTTGTATTGCTTGAGTGACTTGATCCTCAAGATCTTGTGCCTATTATTTTCTGATATGATTAATAAGGTGGCTGCACATTTGTCTCATGTAATGGTGTATTGATGTATTCACTGCTATTTTCCATGTTTATGTGCTATATTGTTGCTTTCCCCATTTGGGAATATAAGAAGAAGAAGACTTGATTCTATATTTCCCCCTTGTGGGGTTTTGCCTTGGCCTTTGACCTAAATCTTGGTGTCTCTATTGTGTCTTATTTTATTCTAATATTCCTTACCATTTCACTGCATTTTTTATGTTAATGTTCCATCTATATAATTGCTGTGATGATATGGGGTGAATGAAATGTACAAATTGTTGAAAAAGTTTAAAAATGAAATTATTTGTATCAAGGAGCTATCTAGACCTAAAATTAACGTGGTATTAGAGTTGGGCTGAAGAAAAGTCATTGAAGTTCACCCCTGTGTAGACACCTATGATGCATTTCTTGATTAAGTAAAGTGAAAGAGATGAATATGTTGGAGACCTAAAAGAATGCTTGGGTTTGAAGGAAACTTTACAGAGCCTTTGTTCTTACAAATAAAGGTTAGGGCTTGGGGGAAAACATAAGGGTGGCCTTCAATATGAAAAATTTCACAATTTCAATAGAATTGAAACCTTAGTTTGAGTCATAATTTTCATGATATACATGATATGATCAATGAGAATCTATTGAGTTATTCAAGTAACTATGATAGATTCAAAGTAGGCGTAGTTTGGATTGTATCCTACCAAATAGGATATTGTATGATGCAAATACAATGGTCATATTATACATTGATAATTGGTCTTGGCTCCTGTTGTGGACCATTATATCTGCATATCCTTTTTATTATGACAATTTTGAAATTTTGAAAAAGAAGATTTTTTTTGAAAAAATATATATAAGGATCCGAAAATATGCTATAGTATAAGGTTTTATACTTTAGTATAAAAAGAAGAAGAAGAAGAAAGAATGCAATGTATTTCTATTTCCCTTTCGATTCATGGAGCGGACTGACTTTAGATTGATATTTTTATATTAAAGATAAAGTTCGTGCAACTTCTGGAGCGGAAGTCGCAATCGTGCGCAGAAGCATTTGGATATGCAACTGCGGGGGGTCAACTAGCCCGACGGTTATCAAAACCCGACCCCCCGCAGTTGACTGGTCAGATCTCTGAAAATTGACGATCGACGGCCCTGATTAATTGCGGGGGGTATGGGTTGGAGTTCTCTGCCGTACTCACAGACCCCCCGCATTACGTCATCTGCCGAGGTGGCAAACAACTGTCATTCACTATTTGCTGTCTTTCCACGTCACCCTTGCATTTATTGTGGTTTTTCGTTGTCTATAAGTGGGGTTTTCCATTCTATTGTGGTTCAATTGTGACTGTTTGCCCTGTTTCAAACTCCGTCCCGCCACCTTTGCGCTGAATTGTTTTCGAAATTCTTGTCAGTCATGGCCAAGCGAGCATCATTGTCCGGTTTGTCAAATCTGAGCCCTCTCCTAGATAGTGAGAAAGATGTCCGTGATATTGCGTCATCCGTAAACCATCCTCTTTTTCATTATCAAGTGACCTTGAACACCGACAAGTCACCTGTGTTTTCTGCTATGCAGAGTTCGGGAGTGTTGTCTGCCTGTATTCCTAAAATTCATGTCTTTCCCGAATTCATTTCCTGGTTAGTTTCGTCCATGTATCCCGGCAAGTGTTTTGTCATGAATTCCCAAGGGGAAAATATTTTGCAGGTTTCAACTCAATTAATGCGTCAGGCATTATGTTTTCCAGAGAATGATTCTCCTTTGCAGTTCTCCGAAGATTCGCTAATTCAATATTTCGAGGAGCTCTCAAATGAGGAGTTTAACCGATGCATGTCGTTTTTGGTATCAAGCCCGGAGAAGACACAATTTGAATCGGGAAAGTTCAGTTTGGATGTATTTAATGTTCAATACAGGTCAGTTCTTAGCTGTATTATGGAGATTCTGGGGAGAGATGATGATCGCGAAATTGACAAGGCAGCCCTGGGGATGTTCACTCTCATGATGAAACCAGGAGTGGTGTTGGATATCCCATCCTTTTGGCAAGAAGTGGTGAATTATCAATTGATTGCTTTCCCATTAACATGTTATTTCAGATTTCCCTCATTGGTAGTCTACTTGTTTTTATATCATAATGTTGAAGAATTCATGAGTGTTGGTTTGAATATAATGGATAGTAATAAAAGTGAACAGTCAGTTTTGCTTTGGACTGATATGGTCAGAAGAGAAGAAAACGAAGCCGGTTTATTTGAATTTGTGGACCATTTCATGACCACTGCTTATAAAATTCTTAATGGAACTCTGCCTCCATGCTTTCTGCCAAAGGCCCAGGAGTTCTTGCACTTAGGACCTAATTGTAAATATGGAGACTGGTTTGTTTTTGAAGATTATTCTGAAATAAGGCTATATGGAGTCAGTATTGAGCCTTATAGGCTTCCAACATTCGTTCCCATGAGACTGTTTGCCTTAGAATTTATAAGGCAAAGTCTTAATGTAGATCAAGTTCATTTTCTTCCTATGAAGAAGGGATTAATGTATAAGTTGCCCATGAGTGTAGGCCCTTTTGTTGTTAACACAAGGCAAGCTTATGAGGAGGTATCAAGGATATTGGAAGGAACACAGTTACTATTGGGAGAGAAATGGGCCTATGACCCACATGGGATTATTTTACAAAGAAGGGTCGAGAATGGGTATGCTGCTTTTACTCATGTGAGCAAACCGGATTTAGAGAAGTTGGCTAATCCAGGAGGGCCAAGTTCATCACGGATCAGTATTCAAACACCGGCAATATTGGAAAGGATGGGCAAGAGAGGGAGAGACGATGTTATTGAGATCGATGAAGAGGAACCCCGAGAGGAGAAAAGGACTAAATTAGCAGAAGACCACTCCTCCAATTCACCTAGTTTTACTCTCCAGGTCAGTGAAGAACAGGGTGGCCCTTCATCTCCTAGCAGACCAGAACTTCATGTGGAAAAGGCTCCTTCCATGAAGCAAGTTTTCTCACAAATTGAAGAAATGAATCAAAGAATAAAGGCCAATATAGAAACACAAGTGGAGCACCAGATACCTGCTGGTCAAACAATATTATTGACTGTAATGGATCTAGAGAAGGATCAGTTCAAAATGGCGCTGTCGCATCCAACAGGAATGTCCCTTGGACCCTCCGGCAGTTTTAAGGAGTTGAATATAGTCATGGATCTGAAAAAGATCCCCTTGTGGGACAAAATGAATCTCCACATGCAGACAGGTCAGTTGATTGTTAATGATTTGGGCAAAACTCATGCTACATCAGTTAAGACAGAAAATATGCTTGCTAAGGTTGTAAAACAGTGTAGGATGGAGAAGGCCAATGCCAGGGCACTGACTACTCAAAACGAAGAATTGAAGAAAATCATAATGAAAATCGGGGTTGATCCAAATGATAAAAGCGCAATTCAAAAACTGATGAAGAGTGCAGAATTAGAAATCTCTTCATTAAGGAAAAAACTGAAATTTCCAGTTGCAGAGCATTCGTTGGCAGCCAAAGTAGCAGAGGTTGAAAAGGAAAAAGAGGAGCTACGACAACAATTGATAAAGAAGGACGAGGAGCTTGATAAGGTAAAGCAAACTGCTATAACCTTACAAAATCAAATCCAGAACCATACTTGTACTTTTGATTTTTCTGCAGGTGGAGCCGACCCACAAGCCCAAGTTGTTCAGCTGAACACAGAATTAAAAATGGCAGAGAGAGATTGCAAACAGGCCCAGTCTGAATTGGACACAGCTCTTAGATTGATGCAGGGATGGGAAGGAAAGGCGAATGAAAACGAGCAGAAGCTACGAACAGCCGAGGAAGAAATCAAAGAACTCAAGGATAAATTGAAGGGAAATATTTCCCTTATCAAAGCCAAGGACCTCATCTGGAATGAGATCATTTCTGAAATGCAAGAAAAATGGGACTCCATAAAAGTAATTGCCAGAGAGAAGAACATTGTTGTAGATCACGAAAAAGAGCTGTTATCGGATAAGCAAGCCGCTATCAAAAGATCAAATTGGGCCAAGAAATTCATGAATTTTATTAATGCTAAGACAGATGAAGAGTTGCAAGATATGGGGATACAAGATCGGTATTTCTACGCTGAAGAAGTAAACAAAATGATCATTAAAAATGACTTTCTGAAGGCATCAGAGAAGCAGCTACAGGTAATTAAAGAGATGGTTAAGAAATTTGATATTTCGTTTGATAAGCTGATAAGAACCGGTTTGCCCTCATGCTGGAAGGAGGGGGGTGAGTTTATGTCCTGGAAGTTTTATGAGGATCAATTGGTATTTGCAAAAAGAAGAGCAGATGGCTGACATGAGAAGACGCAGATACTGAAGGGAGAAACAGTATTCAATTTCTTACAAAGACATTTCCTTCTACTGTGGATGGTGAAAACATTATTCACAAGTAACCTCACTCACAGTCATATTGTTGCCTTCACAGTAGAATATCATCGTTATAAAAATGCTCCAATAACTCAGGATAAGCTCTGGAAGGAATGTAAGAAATTTTCTATTGAAACAGAAAAAGGATTTCCAGCTAAGCAGCTACAAGTAGCCGTTCAGCCGCAAGTAATCATTGAGTCAGCTGCTATTCCAGGAACATCAGTTCCGTTAGATTAGGAGTTATCATCTTTTATTTTAAGTGAAGTTATGTAAATGTAATGAAATGTTTCCGAGGCATGTGCCTCCGTCACAAAGAGTAGTTAAGAAGTTATAGGTTAGTTAGAATCAATTTTATAACTGAAAACCATTTTGGTTCAGATTGTATTTAAGGACATCTTATGGATGAAAGCAGGTTCTGAGTTTTGAACCTTTGAAGGCTAATTTTGTACTGAGCAATATTGAATGAATGAAAAAGTTTTGCAAGTTTCCAATATTCCATCTGTGTTGAAGAGTTTTCTCGGTTTTCATTTCATCTCCATATCTGTGAATAAAGTAGAGTGATTAGAGCTGCAGGTTTCTTGATATTTATATATCTAAGAATTAAACATCCTTAATGGGCGCTCCTCTTCTTTAGCTTATATGTTTTTTTTCAGTTCTTCAGGATTTTATGGTGGCAGTTTCTGTTTTACGCAGCATGACAAGTTAAAATCCTCTTCTTTCTTCGTCTTCCATTCACTCATTTCAATATATAAGGAATATGGCATTGCAGAGCTAATAAAGATTTGATATTTGGGAAATATATTACTAACGTTTGAAGGGTTAAGAAACAGAGACACATATATACAGTTTGTGACATAATCTTTAATGTCTTGAGCACGGATTCTTGTACACAGCCAAGAATTGTTTCTCAAGGAACAACAGCTCCAATGAAGAAGATTATGGATCTGGAATTGAGAATACATGAAATTCTTAAGAGGAAGAATTCCTTCTTTTGGAGAGGCAAGATCAAGAGGGAGATAATAACTTCCCCTAATCCTCACTTAAGATAAGTACATTAAAAAATTATGTTATTTATTTGTGACATTTTTCTTGTTTAATTGATTTATCTTCTTAGACTACTATTTATTTTTGCTGCAAGAATAATTGGCTAACCAAATGCTTCCTTTTGTGACTTCTTTGAGGGTGTGATAAAGGAAAACATATCCATATTGAGGGCAATCAAATATGAAGATTAATGCAGGAAGAGATAGATCCAAGGGGGAGTTGGTGTAGGAAAATGAAGGAGCCACTCTCATATATAGAGAAGAAGTACAATAATGTCTTCTAGATGAAACTTGCAACATATGATGACAACATAAAGAAACTCAAAATAGAGAGGATTGTCCTAGTAGGAATATTGGACTCTGCAAAGTCTTGCTTCATCATCAGGTACACTTTTATTATGTTTATTTACTTTGATATTATTGAACTTGCTCTTGTTATAGGTTAAACATGTACATTAGATGGATGTAAGTCTAGATCCTCAATATTGAGATTGAGGATGTAAAACAACCTCATGGTTAGAGTGGAGCTTGGAAATGGACAAGAGACCTGACCTTGAAGGAAGGATTTCTATCTCCCACATTGGTGAGTATGACTAAAGAGGCTGCCGTTATTGAGGGAGAAAAAATGTCAGATGCTTCCATGATATAAAGTTCAACAATGATAAGGTATATGCTCTTAAAGGGAGAGGACTACAATGATATGCTAACACCTATTTCTACATGCTATATTATCAAATATATGTTGGATTCTCCATAATGTACTTAAGGAAGAATCATACTTGAAGCTACCTTAGGGATTTGAGGCACATGAGAAGGAGACTCATGATTCTAGACTGAAAAAATCCTCATATGGACTCAAGAAAGTCCCTTGGGCTTGAAATGATTGGATTGATCAACATCTGATGCAGACTCCAACCCCTCTTCAAGGTTGAAGGTATTTATGTAATATCTATTTTTATATATGCTAATAATTTATTTATGATAGAATCATGTCATGTCATTGTTCAATACCAAAGGGAGTTGATCTTTGAGCTTAGATGATCCACTTCTATAGATTAGAAGTGTAATAGAGAGATTATGAGGACTTCCTTGTCAAGGGAATAATGGTATCAAAGACATGGCATGATGGATTACACTAAATAAGTTTATAGACTCCTCTTTAAATTCATATTTGGTGGATCTATCGATGAGATAGAAACTAAATGGATCCTTGCTTTATAGCGTGTACCCTAAGATAGATAGAGCCCATAGATGTATATTAGGATGTTTAAAACCTGGCATTAAGATACCTACATGGATTGAGATAATGTTCTGACTAAAGAGATATTCCTATGCAAAGTGAACTTGGATTTCTATTAATAGGAAGAACACATTAAGGAGTTTCTTCATATGGGCCTTGCTTTGATTTCCTGGTAGAACATGTGGTAGATTTCCATTGCACTCGGTCCAAAAATGGATGATTATATTGAAGCAGTGAGGCTTCAACATATGAGAAAGTTGCAAAAGTTCTCATTAAATCGTTGAATTTCATATTATTTAGAGAGTAGCTTGGAGTGCAGGTGAATGTATCCTTCCCTAAGAGGGAACACCACTGATTTAGAATAATGAACATAAGATATCCCCCATCTTTATGAATAGCCATGGACTTGATGAAGGGGGATGCACAACAAGGATCCTAGGTGGGAGTACCCTTTAAATCCACAAACTTGGATGAGCACATAACCCATTTTACATCCCACCCACAAGTCATCCTTGTAAAAGGAGTTGTGGACTTGGTTCAAATTGTTGGGATTGCCTCCCATCTTGGTCGCATGGGAAAGGAGACTTAGGTGAGTGTGATCTTTACCAAATCAAGACATGCATACCATGGAATTGGTTGTGGTAAATTGATCTCCCCTAGGTATTGGATGCATGTGTTATACCACGTGATTACTAAGGATCAGGTTGGGTGAGGGGTCAGTCAGTGGACATAGGGTGTGTGATATCTACCAAGGCCATTTATGACCTCCATGGATTTGGTTAAGGTAGATTGATCTCCCCTATTGTTAGTGGGGATCATTCTTCTTCTTCTATGGATCTAGTAATCATTGTTCAACTGAGATGAGGTCATGGAGGTTTACCTGGAGACTAGTAGGATGAATTTTATCTTTACTAAGGTCATTTATGCCTACCATGGACTTGGTTGTGGTAAATTAATCTCCCCTACCATTGGTTGTGGAATATTCTTCTTCTATGAGATTATATGAGCTTATTATGTCAAGACATGTACATCTAAGAGGAGCCACATGGTAAAATTGGAAATTCCTCCCTATATGAGAGGGAGTGTTAAAATTATGTAGCTTCGGGATGAATTTTCCCAAAATAAATCCAATTACCCCATGGAGAAACCATTTTAGCCCAAGGAAAATCCATCTTTCCCAAAAATAGAATTTAATTTAGATAAAGGAAAATTATTATTATTTCTATGTTCAAATCGACTTGATATTCCTTTTATTAAGTAATG
Organism: Pinus albicaulis; assembly: GCA_034641835.2. NCBI lineage: Eukaryota > Viridiplantae > Streptophyta > Pinopsida > Pinales > Pinaceae > Pinus > Pinus albicaulis. The sequence continues at coordinate 1,212,048,538 of CM076579.1, forward strand.
TGACTCAAATCAATGTTGGGAAAGAAATCATGTTCATCAATTTGACCTCTCTTCTATCCACCAAAAGAACAAATCAAGTGGGTCTTCCTCAATTCGATCTTACTAAATGAAGGGTCATGTTGCCACATAAGGCATCCCTTGGCTCCTCTAACATATAATATAAAGAAGGAACATTGGAGTTCATTCAAACACACATGAAACATCTCATTCTCTTGTCATATTCTGATCTGAAGTGCATATGGTCTCTAGAAGCTATAGGTGCAAGGGTTTATGTTTGGTTTGTGAAGGGAAAAGGGTTGAGTTTGTGTAGAAGAATGCGTTGGATTTTGGAGACCATTCATGCCCTAGTTAGAGTTAAATCCAAGCTCAATATTACATATGTTTTTGTTACTAATTTCTATGGATATTTTCTCAAGTTTTTTATTGTGAAAGGGGGGGATGAGACCCTTTGAGGCGTCCTCAAGACCTTTGTGACAGGGCCAAGTTTGAGGAGATTACTCACAGAGGTTGAAGGATTTTTTGGCATAAGTTTTGTAACTATTTCTTTGTGTCAAGGTCGCTAGTAGTTATGTACATTGAAAATAGGCCGAGTCTCTGTTTTGGTGGGATGAAGTGCCTATAAGGAAGCTAAAGCTAGGCCACATTTTCCTAGATCAAGAGTGCATGAGTGTTATGCAGATTAATCCCTCTTGTGGACAAGAGCGATCTCCCTAGTTTTCTATGAATAGATAGAAACAAATGTCCATTTAGAAACTTTTTCCTCTATACTAAATGCATTTCAAAATTATTATAAACAAAGAAAGAGGACATGCCCCTACCTTGAGATCCAACGTTCGATGCAGTATTTTATCTAGTCGCTCCAAAGAGGCTTCTCCAATAAGAAAAACCTGCAATCAAAGACAGACAAAAGAATCAAAGCACCTGAAACATATAATAATTAAGAAAAACTAATCCAACTTAGTGATAAAGGAGTCTAAGTATTGATGTTATTCAATAATCACAAGAACAACTCAATGAGAAAAAGAGATCCATATGTATTATCTTCAATGAAAAGAGTAACCATACAACTTGATGCCTTGATGTCGTACAGGTTTCTCCCGGGGTTTTGAACAATCGTTCCTCCTTCATTTTGACAAGCCTTCCTCTCTAAATACCAGCATGGATTTATGTACATAAGGGTGTGATCATTCTCATGGAAACAACAACTAGTGTAGAAAGTATGCACTCTTGGGAATTCTCTTTAGCAATACCTTTACAGTTTCAGCATCTACAATATACCAACTACAGTCTACCCTTGAGACTGAAACATGAGCTCAATTTATACGGAAATGGAGGTAGTTTCAGTTCCATGAAGAGGGGGATGGATTCCTCTCATGAAGGGATTTGAGCTCCATGGACCAAGGGATAAGCTCCATGAGTGGAGGGATAAATCTCAAATTGATCGTGCCTCTAGAAGCTTCCAGTTGGGAGAATATTCGACCAGCTAGGCTTCGAGAATTTACTTTTTCTTTTATTCGAATTTTTAAGGGGGTCCGCAGGTTTTAGTTGTAGAACGTGCAGGGGCTGCCGCAGTTTATAGACCAAGTATCCGCGAACCCACAGGAAAAGGCTAGAAAAAGTGTGGAGGTAGACTTTTAAGGGGTTTAATGAGCTTTTCTCCAATTCCAAGACTTGGTTTAGGAACATTAGGGTTTTTGGCTTCTAAGGGAGCACAATATAGGTTGTGATAGACCTGTATGTATAGTCAAATGTCATGGTGACAAAATAAAGTGTAACAGATTTCCCCCTAAAGTGTGAAGTCTGAGGTTATTCTGAAGAGTGAAGTGCTTTATCATTCCGAGGATTGGATTGGGGACACCGGTCGAAAACCTATAAAAAAATTTAATGCAAGAATATATATATCTATATATATATATATATATATATATATATATATATATATATATATATATATATATATATATATATATATATATATCATCGCTGAGGTGCCCATACTCAGATCAAAACTAACTAAGTGTTCTGGTACAAATATCATTTTAATATTACATCAAAAGTAGACACAGTATGGGCGGAACTATATGTCATAAGTAGTCTACTGTATCATGAATAATAAAACTCCTCACAACCTGGATGGTGGAAACTAGATCTAGGGTCTTTATTTCCGCTTCCTGAACTAGTACGATTCTATCCATGCGATTGATTGTGTCGAAGTGGAACATGGTAGAAACCACTTGATTACCAGTCAATGATGTGAACTGTTAACAAGTGTGAGGGAAACCACCAATAATGAAAATGGCTCTCAAAGTACTCCAGTACAATCTATCAAGTGTGAATGAATGATTTGCAGTCGAACACTCATAGAATCATTCGATCGAAGGTCAATGATGCAACCTGCCGTCGAAGGCGAGAAACGTGCCATTAGGGCATGCAGATCCCAAGGTACTGATAGGATTATAGATCAACTTTATAGATGATGAGATGTCGTCGATAGAAAGTGATACGTCGCAGGAAAGCCTACGACACGAAACCTTTAGATCAATTTTTGAAGAAATATTTGCAAGGACTGACTCAAGGATGGTCAACATAAATGGAGACAAATGTTTGCAATGAATGGTTTATTTGAACTATCTCTTGAACACATAACAACATTGCAGATGGCTTGGCAACATTTGTTCTAAAGCTAATACCCAGAAACCGACTGAAGAATTTCAATGTGGTTTGATTAATTGTTAGAAAAATGATTTCCCAACCCATGTACGAGTGTGATAAAGTGTCATGTTCAAGAGTGGCATGTTTCTTTCTAGACAAGAGTGACAACTGGATTCTTTTTCTCTCTCCCCCCCCCACCATTACTTGCAAGTATCTCTTTATTTTTGACAAGCTTGAGGAGGATAACATTTTCTTGTTTGTGTAAGCTCATCCTTTGGATGAGTCCATCTTAGTATTAAAATCGAAACTTAAGAAGGAGTGGTTCAGTCCTGTTTGTAATCGATAGGTCCTTTACTGTTAAATTTTAATGAGTCCAGTATAGGAGAAACTCAGCGTTTTTCAGTTAGGGAGTTAGAAGAAAAACATAACTAAACTCCATGATTGTTATTTTTTGTAAATTTAGTCTCTCAGGCTAGAAAAAGGATAAAATAATGCAGGAGAGAACTCTATTGACCATGATTAGTCAATGTATACCTTTTTCGTAATTAGTTCATTTCAGTCCGGAAAAGGGGTAAAATTATACTGAAAGGACGACTGTTCAATTACTTTAAAGAGTTCGAATAGTCAAGTACTCGACGATATTTTCATATTTAGAGAGTCTGAAAAGGGCTTAAAAGAGAACTCCAGGATTTTTCTTTTTCGTAATTTTTAAAGAGCCCGAAAAATTGATAAAAGTATACTCAGTTGGCCGACTTTCAATATAATTTATGAGCAAGAAAAAATGGAAAGAACTCGACATTTTCATGTGTTTTACGAGAATGAAATATAGAAAAATAATCTTTGGATTTTCATGAGTTTAATGAGTCTTGAAAATAAAAACGAAATGGACTCAATATAGGTTTCATTTTTATACAAGCTTGAAACATAGGAAAAATTATGCTTGAGAGTGGTTTCATTTTTACACAAGCTTGAAACGTAGGAAAATTGTGCTTGAGAGTAGTTTGTTTCATTTTCACACAAGCTTGAAACAAAGGAAGAAATCGTGCTTGAGATAAGTTTCAATGCCCCCCAAGCGTAACCTGCAAGAGCATATGCCCCCCAATCTTCATTTCATTCACCTAAGTGGACTACTGGTTACTAATAGGTGGATGGAATGAAGGTTCATTTACGAGATCAGATGAAAGACTTGACTTGACACTTACGAGATCTAATCAAAGACTCGACTCAATTAGGAGAGGATTTTTTTCATTTTTTAATGAGATTGACACAGGAAGAGAACTATGCTCATTGTCTGATTCACTTTTTAACGAGGTTGACACAGTAAAAGGAACTATCCTCGTTGCTTGATTCATTTTTTAACGAGGTTGACACAGTAAAAAGAAATATCCTGATAATGAATTGATTCATTTTTTAACGAGGTTGACACAGTAACAGGAACTCTCCTCCTGGTGACCTGTTTCATTTTTTAATGAGCTTGGCACAGGAAAAGAACTATCCTCATAAGGGCCTGTTTAATTTTTTAACGAGGTTGACACAGTAAAACAAGTATCCTCATAAGGGCCTGTTTCATTTTTTAACAAGGTTGACACAGTAAAAGAACTATCCTCAAGAGGGTCTGTTTCATTTTTTAATGAGGTTGACACAGTAAAAGAACTATCCTCATTACCTGATTCATTTTTTAACGAGTTTGACACAGGAAAAGAACCATCCTCATGGATCCCTGTTTAATTTTTTAATGAGGTTGACACAGTAAAATGAACTCTCCTCATAGAAACTTTTCACGGCTTCCAACTAGAAGAAACACATGTCAAGGGACACTCCTCGATCATGGCTTCTAAGAGGTCTTCATCAGATGGAAGAATAGTTATTTGGAAGGAACACATGTCAAGGGAATCAATAGGGATAAGAACAATGCATTCAAATAATCCCATAGGGGTTTCCATTTCAATTACGAGATCTAAGTCAAAGGAATTCGAGAAAACAGTGATAGGCTCACTTGCATCGGTAACGGAAAACATGGGACTGGTTGCCACATAATTAACTTATAGCGGGGTAGATACCACTTCCATATAAGGAAAATTCAGGGATGTCAGATTATTGGTAGTTGAATTAAGACCAACGAATGAAATTTGGTCAATAGTCATAATGTTTCCATTGCGAGGTAAATACATCATGTGAAAGAGTGTCGATACGAAAACTTTCATTGCATATATATAGTCTCGCCCAAGGAGAAAATTGAAATCCAAGGGGCCTCAGACTACCATAATATCAATACAGATGATTTTACCTTACAAGGTAATAGGAAAATTAGGAAGGACCCCTAAAGGTTCACTAATGGTTCTGTTAAAAGCTAATAGATTCTCTGTAACAGGCACAAGCTGAGGGGAACCCAAAGCTTGCCAAGAAGTTGAGGATAAAATACTAACATAAGCACCTTCATCTACATTTGTGCGACACACATTATTACCATAAGCCTTCATAATGATTTGGAAAGGGATGGAAGAAGGAAGATGAGGTTATGTCAGTCTATTCCAATCAAAGGTAAATACCTCAGTACTTGGAGGGGGTTCTGAAAAGACAGGTGAAATTCCCCCTGGTGTAGAAGAATCTAATGTAACAAGAAGAACCTGAGCAGTATGAATTTCACTCTCTACAGGGAGAGTGGGATCAACTGAATGTGAAATCAAGTTGACCACTTGATCAACTAATGGATCATCAACCTGAGTGATATGATTTTCACTCTTCAATGGAAGAGCAAGATTGACTATACTTGGAATTAGATCAATCACTTTTTCAATTGATGGTAGGTTGGGAGAAATTTTATGGTAACTAGTTGGAAGTTGTTGCTGTGGAATAGTAAGGTTTTCCAAAAATTTTGAGGCTTCATCCATGTGAGGGAAAATGTGAGTTTGATGACTCCCTTTGCATAACCTACAAGGAAACCTAACTTTACCCTTTTTCCTAGGAACCTGACAATCACTGGTTGGTGGATCAATTGTAAGTTCATAAGATCTTTTTGACCATACTTCCAAGACTTTTGGAATACCAGGACAATTGATAAGGAAGTGGTCACCCTTACAAAACTTGCAAGGGTATTTGGGTTTACGATTCATGTTGGAGGTTTCCTCAACACTACTAACACTTATAGCCACAGTTGGTTGGTTGACTTCTTTCTTATCTTACTTCTTCTTCTTCTTCTTCTTAGCCACCTCGTTACTAGCGTCAAGGCTTTTACATGAGGTTGGTGATGTTGAGATGGTGAAATCTATAGAGGTAAAGCATCTGGTTGAGGTGGAACAATTTGAGTATTCGAGGCCAACGAAGTTGAAAATAACCATACTGATAAACCTATGGTAAATCCAGGTAATGAAAATGTAGCCATATAAGGAGGACCAACATTTCCAAAGCAATAAAAAGTACTAGGATTATCGTTAAGAGGGGTTCCTTGGTTGGTAAATTCTGGAACTGTTGCCATTAGATTCAACTTCAGTGAATTTAATTAACAATTCAAAAATATTAACAATTCAAATTCAAAATTCACACCTAAGGCCTCTAAGAAGTAAAAACAAGCAAACGAACACACACTATCAAATATAGGAGTCAAACCACACACAAACAATTTGTTTTCACAGTGAAATCACTAGTTGGTGATGAAATCCAACGTTATAGAGATCAATGTGAAAAACTGGCGGTCGGAACAGTTACCCTGACAACCTTCTTATTGAAACAGTTCGGTGTAAGTAACTTCACTATGCCATATCGAAGTGAAGAGTACCCTCCGGAAAGTCCAAGTGAGTCTAGTCAACGTTTGCTCCAGGTATAGTGGGACCTTCCCTCCACCGTCACCTCAGAAAAATCCTAAATATTATGGCCACTAAGGTTACCAACTAAGATAATTTGACCTGGGGGAACAGTCTATGATCCGATATACACGCAAGGGTAGAGTAACAAGCTCAATCCCCTTGAAGGCTCCTTGATATGGTAAATCCAAGGTTTGCCAACAAGTGACCCCAGGCTCCTCGACAATGGTCTATCCGAGGTTTACCGTTTGTATTACGTGAACATCTACTATCTTTCCAAATGAGATAGGTACGATTACCTCACTGGTTCCGACATGATCTCATGCTTGACTCTTTTAAGAAGAGATTCCCATAGTACAAATGAAACAATTGGAATTTTTCCTTACCGCAAGATTCTACTTGTTTTTTTTAACTGCTTTGTAACGTTAACAACAACCTATCCCAAAGCACTAGCCTAATCTAGATAGGTGGAAAGAGCCCTAGAAAATATAACAATTTATAAATGAATTTTATTAAGCGCTGTGTTATTTGGATGTTATTTACTCAAAGGGTAAATGGATATGAAACCAGTGGTGTTATGACCCGACCCAAAAATGAATGCAATCGAATATGATAATATAATCTTTTCAATTCGATGAATCCTAACTAAAGTAAGGAGAGAGGTTTCATTCACTTCCAACAATGCAAGAATTGATAAATAACATAAAATATAACAAATTCTCTAATGCAATAATTTCATCAAGAAAAAATAATGCTAATCAATTCCAATTTTTTATTTTTATGTTTTTAAAACAAGCATAAAAACATGTAAATTCAAATCAAAGAAGTTGATTTAAATCTATGATTAATTTTTCCAGAATCTAAACTATGCAGTTGTAATCTATGCGCAATTCACTTGAAAACTATGCAAATGTAATCTATGCACATTTTTCATTCATATTCTTAAAATGAGAATTCTAACTATGCAAATGTAATCTATGCAAGAGAATTATTGTACACAAGATGATTCCAATTCAGCGAAATAAAAAACAACACTATTTTCATTCACCAATGTAATCTAAAGAACCAATCAAGTGTAAGTAAAGAAAATTGGGTGAGAATTCCAAAGGTCAAAAGTAAAAACACTCAAAGGCGATTAACACTCAGCAAAAACAAAAGAAAAAATATGAAAAATTGTTAAGGGACTAAGACAAACCTCAAATTAATGACCAAAGGAAATCAAATTTCTCAAAAAAGAATATTCAAAACACCCAATTAACTTAACAGAGACTTACACAAAAGTTGCTGAAAATAAATTCACACATAAGATTTGACAACTAAGATAGACTGGGGAAAACACAAAGAATCAGGTGATTTGGCTCCTAAAAAGAGAATTTTATTTTTTTCAAAAATTTTCCAAGGGTCCCCAGTTTCTAATGGAGAATAGAGTGGTACTACACTGTTATGAACTAAAAGCTGCAGAGACTGCCGCATTGTTTTCAAATGAAAACTGTGAAGGCAAGGAAAAGTACACAAAAAAAAAAATATTCAGCTTTTCTTTTCAGGGATTCTTAAAATTGATCTACCCAACCCAATCTCAGACAAATCAAAATTAGAAAAATCTTAAAATTCAAATTGAAAAATAAAAATAGAAATCTAAGTTCTATTCCCTAGTGGAGTCACCAATTTTTTATGCGGATTAATCCCTCTTGCGGACAAGAGCGATCTCCCTAGTATTCTATGAATATCTAGAAACAAACATCCATTTGAAAACCTTTTTCTCTAGACTAAATGCATTTCAAAATTATTATAAACAAAGAAAGAGGACATGCCCCTACCTTGAGATCAAAACGTTCGATGCAGTCTTTTATCCAATCGCTCCAAAGAGGCTTCCCCAATAAGTAGAACCTGCAATCAAAGATAGACAAAAGAATCAAAGCACCTGCAACATATAATAATTAAGAAAATCTAATACAAATTAGTGATCAAAGAGTCTAAGAATTGATGTTATTCAATAATCACAAGAACAACTCAATGAGAAAAACAGATCCATATGTATTATCTTGAATGAAAAGAGTAACCTTACAACCTGATGCCTTGATGTCGTACAGGTTTCTCCCGGGGTCCCGAATAATCGTTCCTCCTTCCTCTTGACAAGCCTTCCTCTCTAAATACCAACATGGAGTTATGGACATAAGGGTGTGATCATTCTCATGCAAACAACAACTAGTCTAGAAAGTATGCACTCTTGGGAAATCTCTTCAGCAATACCTTTACAATTTAAGCTTGAACTGATCGTGCCTCTAGAAGCTTCCAGTTGGGAGAATATTCAACCAGCTAGGCTTGGGAGAATATTTGACTAGCTAGGCTTCTAGAATTTACTTTTTCTTTTATTCGACTTTTTATGGGGGTCCACAGGTTTTAGTAGCAGAACGTGTGGGGGCTGCCGTGGTTTATAGACCAAGTATCCGCGAACCTGTAGGAAAAGGCTAGAAAAAGTGTAGAGGTAGACTTTTAAGGGTTTTAATGATATTTTCTCCAATTCCAAGACTTGGTTTAGGAACATTAGGGTTTTTTACTTCTAAGGGGGCACAATATAAGTGGTAATATACCTATACGGATAGTAAAATGTCATGGCGACAAAATAACATGTAACAGAGTAGAGGTCTTGGAATGGAGAAAAATCATAGGTTTTGAGGAGTTTTTGTAGAAATTTTTTAGGCATGGCATGGAACAAAAAGAATCCCTAACCAAGGCTCAGAATCTTCAGGGATATGTGAATAGGTTGAAGTGTAAGTAAGGCCAGAAACATGATGTATTTCGAAGGTATGTGTTTGTATTTTGTGTTGTTGAAATTTCTAGGTTATGAGGTCCATTTTGGACTGTTTGTATAACAATTTATGTACAATTTTCATGGACTGGTAGAAGTTGTTTGGAAAAGCCCCAAGTACACTCCCTTGTGAAAGAAAATAAGGGATATTAATGGGAACAATGAGATGCTTTAAGGATTGAATCTTTCAGGATGTAAATAAAAAACCCAGAATGGGCTATATTTCAAGCCCTAGTTTATTGAGTTTCAGAGAGATATTCGTCGATGCTTATGATAATGATGTATGGAAATGATACTTGTACTTATGACAATGATGTATAGATTCTTCTTATAACAATTATGTATAACAACGATATTTTTTCGTTATCTTAGAGATGTATGACAATGAAAATTGTCCTTATGACAATGATATTTATGGAAGTAATACTTGAAAAAGATATATGCTACTTGTAACAATTATATGGAAATCTATCATAGGTCTTATGGAGTTATTGTTAATACCTCCTACATAGGCTTGTCCACTACCATCTTATGAGGATCGTGTATGATCCAGGGTTGGTCCTATATAGCCTAATGTGATTGATGATGAAATAATTATGTCTCATTATAATTGTACTTTGTATCTTAGATAAAAATTGTCGAGAAATCCAAGAATTTGGAAGTTAATCAATTTATCTTATTATGACATTATCTTGTGATGATTTTGTTATTATTGTGTGTTCTTTTGATTTATCTTTTCTTATCATAAAATAATAATGCTAAGCAACAAATAGAAGAGGACACAAGATGCAGGAAAGTTTCCAGGAAAAAAACCCACTTTTTGGGGGAAACCCAATCAAAATTATTCCTTCAGTAGATTCAAGATGAGACGTGTTAGAGTCGGCCCTTGCATCCCTCCGTCAGTGATCATTTCGTCTTTTGCATATTCATTATTAGGTGTCTCGCTTGTTCCACTTCGTTGCATTTACCACCTTGTTGCCACCTTTTGCACCAGCAGGGAGTACCTCTGGGAGAATGAGGTTTTGGAGGGACAAATGAGCTCCAAATTCAAAAATTCCACTTGGGTTGGAAAGTAGACATCTAGGGATTTCCAACGAGCTATCATGAGCTCAATTTGGATGCCGGGAAGTACCTAAAAATCAGCCTGGAACATGAGCGACCCACACGGCTCAGGAGCGACCCACTTGAATTTTTTCTTGAATATTCAACTGCCAGCTCATATTTTCGCCTAGTATGGACCAGTTTTGTTTGTGGATGGAATTTTTGGGTTTTTATGATGTAAATTCATGTTTGATATGTAACTTTGGCTTGTTTTTATCTACTTCTAGAAGATTCACTCTCAAATGAGTAAAAAATCATGTAATGGATCGGTTTCCACTCTTTTTAGAGGCAAGTGGTTAAGTACGCCTAGATTGTAGTTCCATGATTAGAATTGGTTGAAACTGATCTTTGAAGAATTCGACCCCTAGAGGTGTGGGAAGGGGTTAGGATGCTCTATATGATGTAATTTCTCAATCATTTTCAGAGGTTGGAGAGGTTGGACTCTTGGGAGACTTTTGGCACCATTGTACATATTTTTTCATATTTTGGCTAAGGAAAGATCAGAGGTTTTGCGGCACCTGTTGGGATTCTTGTGGTGTTATGTTCTTGATGGTGTTTTCTCTCTGTTTATTGTAAGTTCTTTCATGTTTAATGTATGCCATTCCTTTCATATGCTTCTGAAACTAAAATGAATGAGTAGATGAGGTTGAATCCATTGTTTACAGTGCTCTGCCTTTGAATTCGGTTAGTTCTATATGTTTCGGTACAGTTTGGAGAGGATCCAATGTCATTTTTTTCCCTCTTGACTCCTCGTCGGTCTAATCTATCCATATATCCATTTTAAAAACATCAAGATCATCACCTACCTCGCCCCGGCTTGAACTACGCAAGGTCGACCTTATCCGGACCCAAAATTTTGTTTTCCATTACTCCAGGCGAAAACCCAAAAAAACCAAAAATCAAACATACCTATCTCTTTACTAGCCTAAAATCGAAGTTCTTATTGTAAGTCATCTCGCATCCTATTGCTTATTTTCTCGAGATTGACAGAGAGAGCCCTCTCCTGTCCTCGTAGGGCTAGCTACGAGGCTGAGCGTGGTTTGATGTAGCCTTGAGTTTTACTTCATTTCAGCCTGAGGTAGATTTGAGTGCTAACAAGACGAACAAAACCCTTATAAAATGGACTAGAGACTCCCTCCATCAAGTCATCCTTGTTTGTCACTGTAGTTGCACTGTGATCTAATCACAGTAATGCAACGATATCTCATATATGTAATTACACTGAGATTTCCTCACTGTAGTTACACTATGACCTCATCAATGTGATGCACCTAGATCTAATCACTGTAATTACATCGAGACCTGAGACTCTCATGTCACCGAAACTGTGATAACACTTAGATTGTCATAGAACTTAATTGTGGTAGCACCGAGATTTTTTCACTATGGTACTTTGTTGACATCGTGGCTGTGATGAAATTGTGGTGGCATGTCCTTTTACTATAGCACTGAGACCTTTGTCATTATGTAAGCAATGTTGGAAATACTGAGGGGTGGAGGGGGGGGGGGGGTGAATCAGTATTCCTTTCAATTAGAGCATTAGTTAATCTTCAATTATTATTAGTGTTTGTACAATGATAGCAGCAAACAAGAGAAACATAAATGCACACAACTTTTAAGGTGGAAACCCACTCCGGGACAAAAACCACCTAATGCTTTTCTAATAATTCTTTAATATTCAACTCCAATTGAAAATAAAGCTCCAACTTCCTAGAATCTAGAAAAACATTCTTCTCCAGCTCCCATTGGATGGACGCTCCAATGCCCGAGATTATTCAGTAGTAAACTGAACGGATGCCCTAACACCCAATGAGCTACAACTCACCCTAGCACCACCCTACCAGCCTATAGAAGAATAAAATAAGAATGGACTCCTGTACCAGGAAAAATGGTCCACTTTACAATGATATAGAATGATGTAGAAGAAGAAGATATAATAGACCATAACCCAAACTTTGACACAACCACCTAATGATGATCCTAGACCTCCCAACACTACCTCTTCAACCCTTGGCAGATAGACACTAGTACAATTTTTACAATAATGTATTTATAATGACTTAGTACAAAGATACCTTTATAATGATTGTATGCAGTGCTGCCCACTTGAAGACTTCATATGATGAAATTATTGCTAATTTTATGCACCTTGGTTGCTGCTCTTGTCATGCTACCCTCTGCTGCACCTTGCTTTGCTTTGCTACCGTAGAAAGTCTGGTCCTTTGCAACCCTTGACAATACATGATCTAGCTTTTTCTTGCCTTCTAGGAGCTCGATATTGAATTTGGTTTATCTCTGTTATTTCAGATCCTCAATATCTAATTTTCAGTCTTGTAGTAGTCCTCTAAGTCTTCTTTCCAATTCCATAGGTCTGACCCAATTTGGATTCTTCAAGAAAGAGTTATGCCCAATCTCTCACAATGCCCTAATTATGGACTGTTTCAACAGAGCGCATTTGTACGGCGTGCCACGTGTCACTGTTTCTTCATTTGGCTCTGAAATTGATATAGAGAAAATTATAGATTGTTTTATATCTACCACTTTTTACGGAATTCCAATCTGATACTTAGAGATAAATTTATGACAATTTTACCAAGGTCACTTCTTTGAGATGAATTTCAGGAGCCTCCAAAAACCTGACTTCCACAGATCATATCTCCAAAAATATTGCCCAGCTTGATCTGAAATTTTTACTGTAGCTTCTTTAGGATTTCCACTTCGCCTCATAAAAATTTTAGCTTCTGAACCTTCGTAGATAAAACGTTAGAGCGAAAATTCCACGATGACCTGTTTCAGATGGTCGAATCCCTTACATAAGGAGGAAATGAAGATCACAATTTATATGAATGCTTAAGTTGAGAGAGGCTTCAAAAAGTGAACGTGGGAGGCATTTTAGGAGCATAAAAAAATATTAATTATGACTTTTCAATGACGCATGCCCCAACCCCATGGGGTTTTAGCCCACTAACAGGGGTTACAAACTTCAAACATGAATATCTCTCAAACCGTGAAGAATTACATGGCGTGCCATATATCAATGGAAACATCTCGACAAGTAGAAACCATAAAAATCATTATTGACCCAGAATATATTAATTTGGTAGGTCAAAATTCCCATGCAATATTGGGTTAGCCCCTGGTGCTGCTTGGGTTGACATCAATGACAACCGCCGATCAACAATCTCGCCCTTTGGCATTGATGGCAACACAAGTACTCCCCCTGCGATCATGACACCTCTTCCTACAACATTCTCTCCCCCTTTGACATCAATGGCAAAGGGTAACTCCCCCTGAAACACAACCATCCTGTGGACCTGTACACACTTCCACTCCCGTTGACACACAACTGTCTTGCAGACCTGTACACACTTCCACTCCCCCTGACACACAACCGTCCTACAGACCTCTAATCTAATGAGAACTTGGGAGTATCCCAAGCTTTTGACGAAGATATTCAAATGCTTCAAACAATGTTACCGATGAAATAGGTAACCTGACCTCAAAACGGGAACTCTAGCCCAAAAAGACTCAAAAAACATGAAAAAACACCCCAAAAACAAAAAGTGTGTATTCCAGAACGCACTTCATTTTTTTTGAAGGTCAAATTTCAACATTTTATAAAATTATCATAAAAAAAAATTGTTTCTTGAAAAAAGGATTGAAAAAACACCCTCAAAACAAAACTAGTTGATGCTGGAATAACAAAAAAAAATGTGTCATATTTTTGACATTTTTAAAAATAGAAGTAACATTTTTAAATTTTTAAAATTCAAACATTAAAAAAAAACCTAAAATTTAAGAAAATAATAAATTTAAAAAATAAAAACATTTAAAAACTTAAAATTTAAAAATATATGAAGATAAAAAAAAATAAAAATAAAAACAAAATAAAATTTTTAATTCAAACAATAAAAAAAACCTAAAAATTAAGGAAAAAAAATTTAAAAAAAATAAAATTTAAAGATTACAATTTAAAAAAATATGGAAATTAAAAAATAAAAATAAAAACAAAATAAAAATATTAAATTTAAAAAAGAAACAAGTTAAAAAAAGAAGGAAATTATAAAAAATAAAATATAGAAATTAAATTTAAAAAAGAAAAAGAAAATGTTTATTAAATTAAAAAAAAAAAAATTTAAAACAAAAAATTAAATTTAAGGAAATATATTAAATTTTAATAAAATTAAAAAAAAAAAAAAAAAAAAAAAAAAAAAAAAAACATTATTTAAATTAAAAGTAAAAAAATGAAAAATTAATTAAAAAAAAAAATGAAAAAAAAAATACAATAAAAATATTAAATTTAAAACAATATATATTAAAAAACAAAAAAATTATAAAAAATAAATTAAATTTAAATTATAAAAAACAAAATATATATATGAACTTAAATTAAAATATGTAAATTAAGGTTGCACATTTCTTATGTGCCAAATTTATATTGAAATACAGGAGGCCTGGTATCACAAACCTTTCGCACGAGTGATGTGTCGATACCTTCCTTTTCTCACAAGAAAGCTAGTTCCTTCCATCTTACTTCCTTCCATATTACTTTCGGATCACTTGAGGTACTTCCCATTTTTATTGTTCTAAAGCGGTTCCTCACATCCATCATTGTGACAAGCTATTTTGGAAATGAAAGAGATCGTTGTAACGTACCGTTATTAATTGCTGCTCACCACATTCATTCTCCAGAACTAAATAAACAACGGGTTCAATCAAATCCACTGAATCAATGGGTTTTTCTTCAACCCCGGCTACTCCCCTCCTTGATTTTGACTTTATGGTATCCAGATTTTAGGTCCAACTTGGAGAAGTACTTCACTCATTGCAGCTGATCCATCAACTATTCTTTCCATGACTTATTATGCAATTTTAGAAGCAGAGTTAGATCCGTCCTATGCAGTTCGAAAGCCAGAGGTATGTGTTGATGGAAGACTTATCCTGGACGCAGCTGATCCATCAACTGTTCTTTCCATGACTTATTATCCAATTTCAGAAGCAGAGTTAGATCTGTCCTATGCAGTTCGAAATCCGGAGGTATGTGTTGATGGAGGACTTATCCTTCCTCTTGTCCAGTGGTGATGTGTGCTTTCCTTCTGAGTCGAGTATGATTGAGATTGAACGTGTCACCATATGAATTAGATGAAACGAGACAACTTCCAGGCTAGGGTTACGCTTGATCGAAAAGATGGCGGCCATATCAAGTTTGTTGGTCCAAAAGAAAAGTAGTCCTGTAGGAGGCTGACCAAGACTGTATTCCAGCGAGAAAAGAAAATAAAAGTATGATATAAACAATCCTACCTGCCTTAATTACTATCAACCTACCAATTTGAAGCATATTAGCGTGCCCGACAATATTTGATAGTGATTGAAGATATTTTTGGAAACTTCCTCAATGGAGGAATCGGCCTCCTGCCCAACCGCTCAAATTTTTTTATTTTTTATTTTTTTTCAAAAAATTTATTTATTTATTTTTATATTTAAAATTTAATTTGTTTTTGTTTTTGTTTTTTTTTTTTAAATTTTGTTTTTATTTTTATTTTTTAATTTTATTATTATTTTTTGTTTTTAATTTTTGATATATATATATATATATTTTAAATTTTTTTATTTTATTTTTTAAATTTTTAATATTTTTATTCTAATTTGATTTTTTAAATTTTTTTTTTAAATTAAAAAAAAATTATTTATTTATTTTTTTTAAATTCAATTTTTTATTTTTAAATTTAATTTGTTTAATTTTGTTTTTATATTTAATATTATAGATTAATTATTTTTTAAAATTTAAAATTTAAAATTTATTTATTAAATTTTAATTTAATTTAATTTAATTGTTTTTTTTAATCTTTTAGTTTATTTAGTTTTTCATTTTTAAAATCTATAAATTGTTTCATTAAAAAAAAAAAAAAAACACTAAATTTATGTATATTTGTTTTTTAATTATTTGCACCTGGTTTTTTTGTTTTTTTTTGTTTTTTAATGATAGGTTTTTTTTTTTTTAATTTTTTTATTTTCTTTTTCTTTTTCAATTTTAATTGTTTTTTTTTAATTTGTTTTTTTTGTAAATTTTAAATTTTGTATTTTTTTATTTATTATTTTTTTTAATAACTTAGAAAAAAAAAATTTGATGTTTTTTTTAATTTTTTTGGTTAATTTTTGTTTTTTTTCTTTAAATTATGTGTTTTTTTTGCAAATTTTGTCATTTCTTTTGATATAATTTTCGAATATTTTTGTTTTATTTTGTTTTATTTATTTATTTTTGTTTAAATTTTTTATTTTCACGAGTTAATTTTGTTTTTTTTTACATTTTTATTGGTTTTTTTATTGTTTATATATATATATATATATATATATATATATATATTATATATATAAGTTTTGTGTTTTATTACCAACATGAAAATCACCACTCTAAAAAAAAAGGTTGATGCTGCATCAATACGTTTCAAAATTAGCATGAAAATCACCGCTCTAAAAAAAAAATGGTTGATGCTGCATCAATACGTTTCAAAATTAGCATGAAAATCACTAACATTTTAAAACAAATATTCATACTTCATAAATAAAAATATTAGAGTGTCAAAAATGTGCACAAAAAAAGAAGGGTGATTCAGCATCACCACTTTTCAAAATCGGGTGCTTTTTATGCTACCAAAAAAAAGTAGGTAACAGTGCGGTTACCTATTTCATCGGAACATTGTTTTTCCACGAGGTAAAGGTTTAGTGAAGATATCGGCAATTTGTTCTTTTGTACCGACATATTCAAGTTTGATATTATTTTTAGCGACTTTTTCTCTAACAAAATAATATTTGATCGGAATGTGTTTTTTTATTTAATGCATGATAGGATTCTTGGATATGCTGATGGCACTAGTGTTGTCACAAAATATGGGAATAGGCTCACTAAATTGTACTTGAAGATCTTGCAAATTTTGTTTCATCCAAAGGACTTAAGTGCAACATGCTATCGCTGCAATGTATTCTGCTTCCACTATAGATAACAAGATTGAGGTTTTTTTTGCTCAACCATGATACAAGACAATCACCTAGATAGAATGTTGCTCCACTAGTACTCTTACGATCATCAACGCTTCCTGCCCAATATGCATCTGTAAAGGCTTGAATAATTAGATTGTTACCCTTGGGATACCACAAGCCATATTCTTTTGTGCCCTTTAGATATCGAAGAATTATTTTGACAGCAATAATATGTGATTCTTTTGGTGTTGCTTGGAATCTTGCTACTTGTCCAACTGCTTTCATAACATCTAGCTGAGAGGCTGTTACATATAGAAGACTACCAATCATAGATTTTTACAACCTCTGATCCACATCCTTAGATGAGGCGTCTATGCTCAATTTGCAACCTGTTACCATCGGAGTAAGGATGGGTTGCAATCTTCCATTTTGAATTTCTTGAGAATTTCCTTGATGTACTTGGCTTGACATATAAATATTCCTTTCTCTTGCTGAGATATTTGAAGCCCTAAGAAGTATGTCAGCTCACCAAGTAAAGACTCTCAAACTCACTTTGCATCTTTGTAGAAAATTTCTTACTTAGTCGATCATCATTACTACCAAATATTATATCATCCACATATACCTTAACGATTGTTAAATTATCTTTATCTATTTGTACATAAAGATTTCTATCAACAGTACCTTTCTTGAACCCTTGCTGATGTAGATATCCATCAAGACAAGTATACCATGCTCTAGGAGCTTGCTTGAGACCATATAGAGCCTTCTTTAACCTGCAGACATAGTCTTCTTTTTGTGATAGTAGAAAACCTTCAGGTTGTTCGATGTAAACTTCTTCTTCTAATTCTCCATTCAAAAATGCTGTCTTAACATCCATTTGGTAGACTTTGATTTTTCTTGAACAGGCATGGGCGAGAAACATTCGGATGGCTTCCATTCTGGCAACTGGTGCAAATGTTTCATCAAAATCAATTCCTTCCACTTGTGCATAGCCTTTGCAAACCAATCTTGCTTTGTTTCTGGTAACCTGCCCATCTTCATTCAATTTGTTCCTAAACACCCATTTAGTCCCAATGACATTTTTATCTTTTGGTCATGGAACTAATTCCTAGGTGTTATTCTTCTCAATTTGATCCAATTCTTCATTCATAGCTGCTACCCAATGTTCATTCTGGCTGGCTTCCTCAAAACTACTAGGCTCAAAGGTTGCTAGAAAAGAAACGTGAGCTTGTTGTGATGAACGAAGCTATCGACCTTCATTTATGTCACCAATGATTTGATTTGATGGATGGTTCTTTTGAATCCACTCTTTTGTTCTCCTTGGAGGAGCTTCTTGTTGTTGTTCTGGTATATCTTAATGATCATTGTTTACTTCTTCCTCATTGATAGTTGCTTCTTGTTCTACAATTTTATCTGTGTCTTTTTCAGCCTCTGTCTCAAGTTTCAAAGATTCTAGATCCTCATCATTACTCACTAGAACACCATCTTCGTCAAATGTAACATTTATGCTCTCCACTATCTGTTTTTGTCTTAGATTATAGCATTTATAGGCATTTATTTTGAGTGAGTAACCAAAAAAGATACCTTCATCAACACGTGATTCAAACTTACCCAAATTTTGATCTTCTCTTTTGATATAACATTTGCTTCCGAAGATTCTGAAATATTTTACATTAGCTGGTTTTCCTTTCCATAATTCATATGGAGTCTTGTTGCAATTATTTCTGAGAAGACTTCGGTTGATAATGAAGATTGTCGTATCAATTGCTTGAACCCCAAATTTTTCATCCAATTTTGAGTCCTTCAACATTGTTCTACCCATTTCCTGTACAGTTCTATTCTTTCTTTCAGCAACTCCATTTTGCTGAGGTGTTCGTGCTGTTGAAAATTGCCTTTTTATTCCATTTTCATCATAGTATTGTTGAAATAATTTGGAAGTGAATTCTCCACCATTATCTAATCTTAAACACTTTATTTTCAAATCAGTTTCATTTTCAACCGACTCCTTGTAGATCTTAAAGCACTCAAATGCTTCAGATTTTTTCTTTAGGAAACTGACGGCTGTCATCCTGGTATAGTCATCTATCATTAACATGAAATATAATTCTCCGTCTAAGCCTTTTGTTCTCACAGGACCACATAGATTAGTATGTATCAATTCCAATGGATGTGATGAAAAGTGTTCTTTTGTTTTAAATTGGACTTTTGTCTGCTTGCCATGCCGACATGCCTCACATAGTGTGTTGGAAGGTTTTGAGATTTTCAGCATTTCTCATCCTGCTTCCTTTTTTCTTATCCTGACAAGATTGTCAAAGTTTATGTGACCCATTCGTTTGTACCATAACCAACTTTCATCTTCTTTAGCTAGTAGACATGATTTAGTTGCTTCATCCAGAACATATATGTCATTTGGAGCTCGACTTGCTGTAGCCACAATTTTACCATACCCGCCTTTCCTAATTTCACATTTTGTGGAGTTGAAAAGCATTGTGTGTCCTTGATCACACATTTTTCCAACACTGAGCAGATTGTGATTCATGTTTTTGACCAACAGAACATTCTTGGCTATAACATATTTTCTTCCGAGAGTGACGGTACCTGATCCTATAACATTTGAAGATCCATCATTTCTGTTAGCGCTCGAATCTGCCACAGGCTGAAAGAGGCAAAACTCGAGGCAACATCAAACCAAGCTCAGCCTCGTAGCTAGCCCTACGAGGACAGGAGAGGGCTCTCTCCGGGTCAATCTCGATAAAATGAGCAATAGGGTGCGAGATGACCTATAGTGAAATGCTGATCTTAGGCTAGTAAACTGATATGGATGAGGTTTTTAATAAATGATGGGGTTTTCTGGGCTGTGTGGGGCAAAGACAGCAAAAGCAGAGATTAAATGAAAAATGCAGATTATCTCCTGAGGCAAGGTAAGCATGAAGTTTAACAATCAAATTGGAATTATATGGAGTGAAAGACCGCTGCGAGGTTGACAAGGGCAATAATTGAATCCTTATCAAACTGAAGAAATTGCACAAAACATGAAAGCTTCTCCAGGGCAGAGCAGCAAGCTGAATTCTTCCCTTCTACTTAAAAGCATTCATTAAGAAATGATTATGGGTGAACTGTAAACATAACAAAAACACATATGAAAACAAAGAAGAAACATTTGTCAAATTTCATACCACAGGAATCTCAGAAACCAGAGCTGTATCTCTTCATTAAAATCTCTGTCTAAAATTGTACAATAAAACTCTGTTCTCTCCTACACCAGCTCTCAGAAATTTCCCCCCCTCACAAATGTTTTTACAATACATTAAATAAACTATGAGAAGTGCTAACTAATCGATGAAAATAAGGGGCAGTTACATCAATAATCATGAAAATAGGAAGACTCTGCTCTAAAAGGAATAGCATTATATTTGTTTGTTGATGACCAATGACTTGATAGAACCTGTAGCTAGACTTTCTGAGCTGCAGCTTGAAGACCCCAAATAGACCAACCAATTCGATTTCTCTGCTGGGATAATTATCTGTATTTAAATTTGGCTTTTGACTTTATTCTCTCCCATAATGTCATGACAAGTGTCTCTGCTGAAGGCACGTTTCCATGCTGCCACATATGTTCTTTAGATGAATCGAATGCCCAAATGGTGCAATGACTGCCACCTAGGAAATGCCACTTTGCACATTTCTATACCACTGCCCCCAAATGTTCTGGAAATGTGTTGGCCCTTCGAATTAGGAAACCTGAAGTTATAAATAGGAAATTTAATCCTATTCTTCTGCTGTGTTTGGTAATCTACGTTTTAATTTGGGTTTTTACTTTGATTCGATCTTTGACTTTTCACCGTTGCAATAAAAACTAAATGGAACTGAATTTTAATACAAATGACAAAGATTCTGTTTGAGGCACCAAAGAGCATAAAAAGTGTATCTTTGCAACCATTATAACACCTCCAAATTATTGCGGATTGCCACCATATATGCACAAGTGAGTACGCCGCTCTAGCTGACACACTATACAAACCAGCAAAAGACAGAAGCTCCAATTTTCGGGCCGGCCTTTCCATAGCGATTATCATCTCCTGAGTTTGGCGTGCAGCCTACTGATTCAAAATTCCAGATTGTCGTTTCATTACAGAATATTTCCCAACATGTCGTGCATTCCATAGCCGCTGTATACACTATTTCTGCTGTGGTAGACATTTCGTTTAGTTTTGGCTTCGATAGGTGTCAATGTCTCATAATGCGTTTCATTGGAATCCCTGGTGAATTATTACAATTGCAATAACATCTCTCGATCTGGTGCTGATTTCATTATTTGTAATCCACTGAATTCGGATTCTTCAAGAAGTCATTCAACCAAGAGCGCCATATAACTATCGGACTCTGTGTTGGTTGAGAATTTCGATGCCATTTGGGAATTTGTTTGATTCATGTTGAGATTTGTATTCCGCCCATTCCAGCTGCAACGTAGCCTGCTATATGACAACAAAAACACCTACGAAACTGATAACGCATCACCATTGTCACCATTATAGAAACTGTTTCCTTGCACTAACTCTGTCATTTAAAACGAACATCCACTCTGAGCTTTCCCATAGCTGGCTATTTGATATAGCAAGAAATTTCAAACGCCTTTAGAACGTGTCCTTCACCCTCAAGGCAACAAAGCAAACGCTGCAATATGTGCTTCCACCAATCACAAATCCGATTGAACAATGAGCCACTTCTACTCCACGAGGAAAAATCCAAGCCTGCAAACCCAACATTAATAATATCATAACCATGCTAAAAATCCACTGAGCAATGATAAAAAGCCTGTTTGGAATTCGTTGGAGTCAATTTGAGTGAAGACTGGGCGCAAAACATCAATTTTTGGACGCTGTTGTTCTGTGGGTAGCGCCCGACCCAATGGGTAGCGCGCGCCTGTATGGGTAGCGCCCGTGTAATTTTACTCTGGCTGTAGGTGCCCAATGGGTAGCGCCCGACCCAATGGGTAGCGCGCAGCTCCTATGGGTAGCGCGCACCCAAACTCTGTCAAAACTCTATTAACTTCTCTGCGGCCTTTCAAAACTGCCATTCAACTTCTATGCTGTGGATTTTGGAAAATGAATTTGATTTCCATTATTTATACATGAGGAAAATATCCTTCCAAATCAGATTTAATTTTTGAATTTGTTTGATAACCCACATTATAATGTTTTTGACATTTTGTCCTTTGGTCCTTTAATATAATGTTTTCTCTTTGGCTTTTCTGAATTTTTGAACTGAAATGCTTGTTGTCTTTTGCAGGGATGCTTGAAGCTGGTGCCACTGAAGAACTGTAAAATTTGACATATTTTGACCACTTACCTATTTATTAACAAAACATATTTGATGATTTCTTCTTCAAAACAGGGTTTTTAAGAAGAATCAATTTCTCATTGATGACATTCCTGATATAAACAACTACTGAACCTTCTCCTAGCCTGCAAGTGTTATTGAAACATTCTGAAAACAAGCTTTGCAAACATCTAAGTAGCAGTGGGTGAAAGCTGATTGGCATTGGCCTGTATATTGAACTGAGAATTTGACAGCTACCTGTCTGCATTTGACTCTGACAGAGGCTGGACAAGACAGAGTCTAACAATTTCCAAAGGATATGGTTCCATCCTTATTCTCTTTTAGAGATACAAATTTCTTTCTATCTCCAGTCATATGCATTGAGAAACTGCTGTCAACATACCACACATATTTATTTTTTTGAGCCTTGAGAGCGAGAGCACAATTATCAGTCTTCTTCTTCTTCCATGTTCGTTCATTCTGTGGCTTCGAAGATTCTTCTGGAGGATTTTCAAGTCTACAGTCTCTAGCTATGTGTCCAAAGTTCTGACATTTGTAACATTCCATATTATTTCTTAAATGTTCAAATCTATTGATGTTTCGTTGAGCCCTGGGAGGTTCATATTTAAAGAATCTCTTGGAATTGTATTGGTTCCTAGGGTACGTGCGACATTCTACAGCTTTATGACCAAATTTTACACATGAATAACAATAGCCATGAAAAATATGTTGGTACCTGGATGCAAATCTTCGTCAAGGAATCGTCTTCCAAGGATGTGCTTGCGAATCTTGTCTAATGAAGTCTTCATGTATGTCATATCTCATAGGTTCATTGTATTTTGTTGTAGAAGGTCCTGCTTCTTCTTTTTTGTAAACGAGGCTAGTTCTGTCGTTGTAAGATCGTTGATTGTTGATGAGTTCTTCCAATGCCCTTGAGCTATTGGCATACTTTTGGACAAATTTTCCCTTCTTCACTTCCTTACGCAGCGAGACTACTTCGACTTCTAATGCTTCCCTTTCTTGGCTGCTTTCTTCCAACTTCTTTTGAAGTGAATCTTCAATACATTTGTGTTCTTCAACCTCAATTTTGAGACCTTGAACTTGTTATTCAAGAGTATTGGAATGGATCTTCTCAATATTGAGCTCTTTTATAAGCTTGATTGCCTCCTCATAAAATTCTTCTATGGTCAACCCTTCTTCTTCATTGTTTGATACTTCTTGTTTATTGTGCTTGGCCATAAACAATACTTTCTCATTGGCTTCTTCTTTGCTGTCACTTTCTTCATCAGATGATGAGCTATCTTCTTTAGAGAGAAAGTTCCTTTTGGATCCTTTCTTTTTTCCTTTCTTGTTGAATTTCTTAAAGCCTTTCTTTTCTTTTGAGTTGTCATCACTTTTGTTCGGACATTTTGCTACGAAATGCCCAACCTCACCACAGCCGAAACATATCAATGGAAGTTTACCTACGAATTTTCCCTTACCAGGTTTTATTTTTCTCGTAAAGTAAGCATATTCTTCATCTGAAAGACCTTATCCATCATCTCCCTTTTCTTCACACTTGCAGGTGCATGTAATTTCAATTTAAGGTTGTTTGTCCTTATTGGTTTGCTTAGATGCAACGAACGCAGTTTCTATATTTGAAGTACCCTTTTCTCATGAAGTCTCATTTCATATGCTATGAGAACTCCATGTAATTCTTCCTTGTTGAGTTTGTCCAGATTTGCACTGTATTCTAAGACCGATACCTTTGGGTTGAATCTCCATGGTAATGTTCTAAGAATATCTCATATAATAGTATTCTCGTCAACTGGCTCTCCCAATCCTTCCAGAGTATTGGTTATTTCATCAACATATTGGAAGTATTCAACAATGTTGCAATCTTCTTTCATTATGAGTTGCTCAAATTTTGCTCTATAGATTTGAAGCTTTGCTTCTTTGACATTTGAGTCACCTGCATATATATTCTCAAGCTTGTCCCATACATTTTTGGCGGTTTTACAACCCAACACCTTATGATAAGCAGATTCAATAAGTCTACTGATAATAATATTCTTTGCTTTTGCATCATTTACCAAATTCTTCTTACCTTGTTCATCTGCGGTTGATGTAAATCCATTTTGAACAGTGTCCCATACTTCGTAACCTTGCGCCAAGAGATAGATCTCCATTCTTCCTTTCTAAAGTGCATAGTTATTTTCATTGAATAGAGGTACACCATTATTGGTATGCTCCATGACCTCCTTCCAGCTGTTAAATTGCTATTGAAGGAACCAAGCTCTAATACCAATTGTTGGAAATACCGGGAGGGGGGGGGGGGGGGTGGTGAATCAGTATTCCTTTCAATTAGAGCATTAGTTAATCTTAAATTATTATCAGTGTTTGTACAATGATAGCAGTAAACAAGAGAAACAAAAATGCACACAGCTTTTAAGGTGGAAACCCACTCCGGGAGAAAAACCACCTATTTCTTTTCTAATAATTCTTTAATATTCAACTCCAATTGAAAATAAAGCTCTAGCTTCCTAGAATCTAGAAAATCATTCTTCTCCAGCTTCCACTGGATGGACGCTCCAAGGCCTGAGATTATTCAGTAGTCAACTGGACGGATGCCCCAACACCCAATGAGCTACAACTCACCCTAGCACCACCCTACCACCCTATAGAAGAATACAATAAGAATGGACTCCCGTACCAGGGAAAATGGTCCACTTTACAATGATATAGAATGATGTAGAAGAAGAAGATATACTAGACCATAACCCCAAATTTGACACAACCACCTAATGCTGATCCTATACCTCCCGACACTGCCTCTCCAACCCTTGGTAGATAGACACTAGTACAATTTTTATAATAATGTATTTACAATGACTTAGTACAAAGATACCTTTACAATGATTGTATGCAGTGCTGCCCACTTGAAGACTTCATATGATGAAATTCTTGCTGCTTTTATGCAACTTGGTTGCTGCTCTTGTCATGCTACCCTCTGCTGCACCTTGCTTTGCTTTGCTGCCATAGAAAGTCTGGTCCTTTGCAACCCTTGACAACACATGATCTAGCTTTTTCTTGCCTTTTAGGAGCTCGATATTGAATCTAGTGTATCTATGTTATTTCAGATCCTCAATATTTGATTTTTGGTCCTGTAGTATTCCTCTGAGTCTTCTTTCCAATGCCATAGGTCTGACCCAATTTGGATTCTTCAAGAAAGAGTTATGCCCAATCTCTCACAATTCCCTAATTATGGACTGTTTCAGCAGAGCGCATTTGTACGACATGCCACGTGTCACCATTTCTTCATTTGGCTCTGAAATTGATAAAGAAAAAAGCATAGAATGTGCACTATCTATCACTTTTTACATAATTCCAATCCGATACTCAGAGAGAGAGTTATGACGATTTTACCAAGGTCAATTCTTTGAGATTAATTTCAAGACCCTGCGAAAACCCTGAATTCCACAGATCATATCTCCAAAAATATTGAGCACCTTGATCTGAAATTTTTATTTCAACTTCCTCAAGACCTCTGCTTTGCCTCATAAAAATTTCAGCTTCTGAACGTTCGTAGAAATAACGTTAGAGCAAAAATTCCATGATGCCCTGTTTCAGATGGCCGAATCCCTTGCATAAGGAGGAAATGAAGATCACAATTTATATGAATGCTTAAGTTGAGAGGGGCTTCAAAAAGTGAATGTGGGAGGGATTTTAGGAGCATAAAAATATTAATTATGACTTTTTAATGATCCATGCCCCAACCCCATGAGGTTTTAGCCCACTAACAGGGGTTACAAACTTCAAACATGAATATCTCTCAAACCGTGAAGAATTACATGGCGTGCCATATATCAATGGAAAAATATCGACAAGCAGAAACCATAAAAATCATTATTGACCCAGAATACATTAATTTGGTAGGTAAAAATTCCCATGCAATATTGGGTTAGCCCCTGGTGCTGCTTGGGTTGACATCAATGACAACCGCTGATCAAAAAGCAACACAAATTTAGCTCTGTGGTTATACTGAGACAAATAATTCATCAAGAAAGTAGTAGAACCGATCCACATATCTTACTAAGATTTGAACTGATCTCATTGTGATTGCATCAATAATATACCGAGCTTATTTCAGAGATGATCTGAGTTGTTCTTTTGTGATATCTACACTTGTTTCAGAGACCAATCTGAGATTCTATTGTGTATATAATGTGAAGTCCCCACACTTGTATTTATAGTTGTTCGTCCATCATTACTGAGATGACATGACCATATGAAGAGATGTGTCACTGTATAAGGCCGACATGAATATATTAAAGGAGTCTGACTTGTAGAATTTTATGAAGAGGTCGAGTTGATGCGTTTGTTGAAGAGGATGACTTGATGGAGGAGTCTTTAACCAAATAATAAATTACTTTGACAACAACCTAAAGCCTATAATGAAGGATTGACCAATAATTGACCCAAGCATGAAGCCCATGCTTTAACAAGTCAAGTCAGTAATAATACAAAATATTTTTTCTTTTCTTTTGAAAAATATATTACATTTGACTCAAGTACAATTTATGAAGACCAAACCTAGTTACATTCTTCAACACTCCCTCTTAACTAGGGAGGTGTTCATATAATAAAATAGGTACATGGAAGATCTCAAATCATATATGAGAAGTTTAGGCATCACAATGCCATGGACTAGATTCCTGACTAGGGAAACCTATCCATTGGTCTCTCGATAGTTTAGGCATCACAATGCCACATACTAGATTCTTAACCAGAGCAATCTTTCCACTGGTATCTCAACAGGTTTGGCACCAAAATGCCACAAAATATATTCCTGACCAGGGAAATCTATTCGAGTGGGACTAAGATGGGCTCAAGCTTTCAACCTCTCTAGGTACCATCATGATTACTTACTAGCCATCAACCTAAGGATATAGGTGCGCATCCACCCGATGCCACCCTCTCTACTAGACATAAATACAAAGTTATGATCTGATGTCCTCCCGAGCATTGCTTCACTCGCAAATCCTCAACAAAAAATCCATCTCGATAAAAATGATTAGTAACCATCATGTTATCAATGCTTCGAGAGATTCATCTATACAAACACAACCCAAATTAGTAATACAATTTCAAATATACATCATCAAAAATAAACCTTTGGGGTCTCGATGTTTCTTTTCAACTTATATCAGTAGGACTACCAATCGAATCTTTGACATAATATTACTTAATCATATTTTATTTTCCTAATCCACATGCAACAATATTATCCAATCAAAACTATGTTATGCCATCTCTATTAACCATGGAGTTTATCTTCTATCCAGGCTCCCTCTTAACCTATGGAGATCAACTTCTTCTTTGAGTATTGGATGATATTTCATGGATTCCATCCTTCTCATATCAAATTATTTTAAAAACATCTTCACCATGATGTACCTAGACGACTTAGATAGCCAGTACAACCAGATCTATAGAAGCATGAAGTTCCTCATAACAAAAATTATAATAACAGAAGCATTAGACTTTAAAAATATAATAAACAAGAGATTATATTTTAATACTTCAACTTCTTGCCTAAATTACATCAACAAATCAATCAATTTTCTTGCAATATTACAAGTTATTTCATAAAACTAAACCCTAGAAATAAGTAAAACAAGAAAAGTATCTAAGAACTTTCAGAATTCATATGTTAGGCTTCCCACTAGGGTTTCATGTGAACCCTGTATTTCATACATGAGCCGCAACAAAAAAAATAAATCACAACTTGATCAACATGAATAACTTCTACTAGGGTTTGATGTAAACCCTAGATTTTTCCATCTACAACATTATCCTAGAATTTACCACATTAACTAGGGTTTGTTTCCAAACCCTAGGACTTATGACCATTAGTAATTAGGTCAACACATATATCTAGGAATGTGTCATCAAACATAAGCGTAACATATGTTAGAAAATATAAACATATAAGACATATACCGACCTAGACCAAGCTAGGGCTTCAACCGAATGAACACATACCTAGGGTTTCATTCTTAGGACTTTAAATGAATAACAAGGGTTTTTCTTATAGACCCAACCAAACCATAAGGATATAGGGTTTTAATTCATAACATAGAAAACCCTATTACACAAAAATTTCAAAGGTTTTTGATCTCATACAACATCATTCAATCCTAACAAGTTAGGGTTTTTATGATCATACCAAGATCCCAAACATGACATAGTCAATATATCAAAACACAATAGAAATTTATTTAGACGCCATCAATAACCATAAGTAGTTTATGGTTTAATTCATAGTAAAAATACCCTTAGCTGGTTATTATTTTCCAAAGAACCTGTCTAGGATTCTATAAGAACAATCAAGGATGTAAGAAGGGTACATTTGCTCAATGATGAATAACCCAAAAAAAGAATATTTATGATTCAAGATAGATAGAAATAAACAATGTTAGTAATATCAAAAAAAATTCAAAATAAGATGAAAAGAATTTGATAAAATGTATAGCCTAAGACATACCTGGAGATGTTCAAACCTTGTAAGGATTCCTTGAAGCGTGTCAAGCCCCATAATTGTTGTATCTAATGCATGTTTTTTCCCATATGATGCCTCACTTATTCCCTTGTTTTACCATTTTATGAACCTTTATCTTGCACTTATACATTATTTTCATGCAATAGTGAATATTTGCATTTGGTTTTGATTTTATACCTTTGTTATATGCATTTCTTAGGATTGATGTTCATTAAATGTTGTTAATACAGGTCCCGCACTCCACAAAGATCTTGCAACAGAATGGAAGTATATGGGGACCACTAGATAATATGAGCTTACCATGGAGGAAAATGACATATGAAATATGTTCATAACTATGTTGGATTCTTTTTGACAGTTAGAGGTGCACTTACCTTTCATTGACCTATTCCTGCACTAAAGAGCCACCAATTTGGGGATTCCACACCTCAACACACTTTCAAATAAAACATAGGAACGTTTTGTCCAAAATAATGTTTTAACACCTCCACATGAGTTGGATTTTACCCAGGTCGCATGTGTGGGTCTCTAGAAGCAAATCAATAAATCTGCTCAAAATTTGCAGAGTTTTCAAACTACCAACTTTGACCTCGATTTGCATGCATATGGATGCACAACTCAAAATTATGAGCATATGGTTTTTTTTTACAGTATATAAAATTATTTAAAACCTAAACTGTTTCCAAAAATTCACTATGGTTAAGAAGATACTCGAGGTTCTTTGAGGCCATTTTATAAAAAAACACAGTTTTTCTAGAATTCTAGGATCTTGTCCAAATTTGCAAGAAATGGAAAATTTCGTATTAGATCTATATTTACTAGACTGGATTATGGTTTTATTAGGTATCCATCAATGGGAAATAGTTGGGATTTAGTCTCTCATCTTGTTTTGTAATGAATTGGCTGGCCTAAAGCCAAATTTGTACCATGATTTGTATAAAACCATGTTGTGGATTCAAGCCTGGAGGATAGAAAGCCATTTCTTTGTATCTTGCTGCTGCTGATTTGAGTGTTGGGGTTATACTCCCCTTACTTTTGATCAATTGGATGCTGGACTACTAGAGATGTTGTAAAATGCTGATATTTTAATTAATTAAAAAAATCTTAATGCCAAATTTCCATATATTTTCATATTTTGTCGTGTGTTGATTATTGAGACACCGTAGTTAATTTTCCCTTTACAGGGAAAATAGATGGTTGGCTAGGGCCCAACCAACCTATCTCGTTCTCCCTTAGCTAGTTAGTTGTGTGTTTTTATATTTGGTTATGGTGTGTAGTCTTGTGCTTTAATCCTCATAAGAACCAACATAAATCTATACAATTATTTTATGGTGTCAATGTGTGAAAGGTGTGGTCTTGGAATTGCATTAGCTCACATCTAGGACATAGTTATGGACATTATAAAGAGATTTGTAAAATTCAACTTCGTTTTTTGAGTTGTTTTGAATTTTAATTTACATCTTGTGAAAAGATAGTGCACATTGGTCCCTCATTAGCTTAGATTTGAAGTTTCATTTTTGTTCTAAAGCCTTATAATGATTACATATTCCTCTAA
Source organism: Pinus albicaulis (assembly GCA_034641835.2). Classification (NCBI taxonomy): domain Eukaryota; kingdom Viridiplantae; phylum Streptophyta; class Pinopsida; order Pinales; family Pinaceae; genus Pinus; species Pinus albicaulis. The sequence goes on from CM076579.1 coordinate 1,212,079,296, forward strand.
AGGACAACGATAACATAGATTTGAATGCTTTTCTGATTGATTGCATATCATTCTATGAAAATACTGTTGAAGAGTAGAGAGACTATGAAGGTTGAGTTTGCTATTTAATGATTTTGTGAAGGCTATGATTCAAACCTGTACATTGGACAAATATTGAAACTGGTTTCTTTTATTTTGTATTTCAATTAATTTACGCATCACATATTTGTAATTAACTTTGAAGCTTCGAAGTTATATTATTAATCCCTGGAAAATTGGTTATTTTATATCTCTCTTTTGTTGGGTTAAACAAAACAATGTTGCTTTGGCTCCATAAGTTGAGGGTTCATTTGTATGATTGTTTTCAGTATAGGAATGTAAGAAGATAGTACTTGAAAATAGTGCTATGCAAAATCCTTCTTTTGGACAGGGTGGTGTTCCTCTCTTTTTGATTTAGGTCCATAGTATTTCGAGTACTGGAGGTTGATTTAGATTGTGTTATTTTGAATATATAGTAGAAAGGTGCAAAAAGAGTTTATTTTAATGCTTCAAGTACACGCGTATTAAAATTTATAACCAGTTGCCTTCATAATATGAGATCTGATTGATTCATTAAAATTGTTAGTCTTGGTCATAGGATCTTTTAGGTTTGAAAGGATTTTATGCTTGGTTGGAGATTGGGAAATTAATTCTTTACTTTCATGTTTCATGAGTGATTTAGAAAACACAATAACTATAGTATTTTCACCATACAATAAGTGGTAAAGTAAATTACAATGCAAAGAGATTTTATTGCAGGAATAAGAATAAGACAAAGTGATTTACTTAGTGCAGGAATGTTTGGAATTTTTTTTAATTGAATTTAAGGATTCCTTTGAATTGAATGGATTGAGACTTGTGCTCTTTTGAGTCTTTTAATCATTTATCTAGTTTGCAATATCAATTAGTGAGTGAGAGTAGCTAGTGTCCAGATTGATCAAGGTATTTGATATTTTTTCCCCTTTTAATAAAGTTGCTAAACCTAGTATAGGAATTTATGCATTGTTTCAAGAACTTGGAAGATTGCTATTGTAAGGAGTGATTTAATTTTATCTTTTTCAATTGCTAATAAATAGGGTTTGCTTACAAGTTGTTGATAGATTTCAAGATTGGTGTTCATGTTTTCTTAAGTGGCCTTTGAGTGTAAGATTCAAATTAATTATTGTTTGCAGGAATCTATAAATAGATTGATGCGCAAGTTAGACTAGAATTTTATTTTCAGGTTACTCTCAAGAAAAACATGTGATACCAAAAACATGATAATCATAATTAAATTTAGATCTTCTGCATAAAAATGGAGGATGGAATCTTGTGATATTGAAAGTCAAGTTATTCATTTCTTTAATTAGAGTTCTTAATTGAAATTCTAGATTACTTGTAAACCCAAGAGGACAAGGATGCATGCTATCTAGGGACTACAATATTTACCCTAAACTAGCTATAAGTAAGAATAATTTAATATTAGATATATTAAAAATCTAAAATATCATGAACATACGTACCTTGTGATTACATACCTCTGATTTGATAACTCATTAGACCTTGTTGTAAGTGCATCTTGTTAAGTAATGAATACTTACTAGATTTTCCTTAAGCTGGTTCTTTGTGCTTGTATTATCATTTCAAATCCTTGATATATCTCCATAAGCAGCTGTGCCAGGTTTTATTTCTTCAACGAGTGAAAGAAAGAATATACTACTTCATTGTTTAGATCTTACACATATCAATGAACAATGCTTCAATTCTTATATGTATCCGTATTTCAACCATATATTACTGAACTCGAATTCTCCTTTATGACCATGAATGTGATTTACACCGAAATTCATACTAAAATTTCTTTCCAAGTTATCACGGAAGTTGTTTGGAGTTCCTTTTCTTCAACATGTTGTGGACATAATGTACTTATTTATTGAACTTGTATTATTTCTGCCCATAGACATGTCCTTATCAATGTTTCATCCCTTATAAAAAATATTGCTTCTTACCAATGATTTTAGCCTACATACATACCATTGTTATGACCATACTTTTATCATGGGCCCAAATTCCTCTATAGCGAAGTTATGAATGTAAATTCCTCCGAAAATATATAAACTTAATTTCTAAAATTAATCTGATTTGATTTTGTGTGAGGTTCTATATCCATATTTTCTGAAGATGATATGAACATGTCTCCTCAAGGTATACGAATGCAAACATAACCTTGATCTAACCGAATTGATCTTAATATTGATCTAACTGACTTGATATTCAATGCAAACAAAAAATTTCTATGAGAATACTTCAAAGATGTATAAATAATCTTAAAACCACCTTTGATCGTTATCTCTGATACCATGTTGAGAAATCCAAGAAGTTGGAATTTAACCAGTTTCTCTTATTATGACATTATCTTATGATGTATTCATTATTATTATTATGTGTTATTTAGATTTCTCTTTTCTTATCATCAAGACTAATGCCAAGCGGCAAATAGAATAAGACACAACATGTAGGCGCACTGCCAGGGAAAAGCCCCACTATTTGGGGAAAACCCAGTCAAAATGATTTCTTCAGTAAATTCAGTATAAGATGACCAAGACCCTTATAACCTACACTAGAGACTCCCTCAATCAAGTAATCATTATTTTTCACTGCAGTTGCATGGCGATCTCATCACTGTAATGCACTGAGATATCATATCTATAATTACACCAAGATATCCTCACTGTATTTACACCGTAAACTCATCACTGTGATGTACCTAGATCTCATCACTGCAATTACACCGATACCTGAGACTATCATGTCACCAAAACTGTGATAGCACCGGGACTATCATAGAACTTGACTATGGTAGCACCGATATTTATGCACTGTGGTAGTATGTTGACATCGTGATTGTGATGACACTGTGGTAGTGCCAAGTCCTTTTACTGTAGCACTGATATATTAGTCATTGTGTAAGCAAAAAACCTTTATCTCTGTGGTTATACCAAGACAATTATTGCACCAAGACAATAGTAGCACTGATCCACATATCTTATTGTGATTCGAACTGCTCTCACTATGATTTCACCGAGAATATACTGACCTTATTTTAGAGATGATCCATGTTGTTCTTCTATGATATCCGCACCTATTTCAGAGACCAATCCAAGATTCTGTTGTGTATATAGTGCAAAGTCCCGACACTTGTATTTACAGTTGTTCATCCATCATTAATGAGCCGAAAAGACCATATGAATAGACATGTCACTATATAAGGCTGACATGAATATATTGACAGAATCCGACTTGTAGACTTTGATGAAGAGGCCGAGCTGATGACTTTTCTGAAGAGGATGACTTGATGGAGGAGTCTTTGACCAATTAATAAATGATTTTGAAAACAATCTAAATCCTACAATGTAGGCTTTACCTATAATTGATCCAAGCATGAAACCCATGCTTTAAGAAATCAATTTAATAATAACAAAAAATCATTTTTCTTTACTTTTGAAAAATATATTATCTTTGACTCAAGTACAATTTATGAAGACTGAACCTAGTTACATTTTTCAACAAAAAATTGATGGATATCTAAGAAGAAGAATAATTGATTATGGTTTTCCCCAATTATGGGGTTTTCCCCCAGTCTCTTACCTAAATCCTGGTGTCTCTATTGTGTATAATTTTCTTCTAATGCTCCTTACTGTTCTGCTGCATTTTTTATGTTGATGTTATCTCTATATAATTGCTTTGATGATATGGGGTTAATGAAATGTGAAAATTGTTGAAAACATTTATAATGCAATTATTTATAACAAAGAACTATATAGCCCTAAAATTAACAACCCTAATCCTAAAATATGGGTTTTTAAGGCCCACCTTAGTTTTGTTACCAATGGAACCTAAAATAATAACGATTCACAGAAGTAAGGAAAAAATTAGCAACACCATGCTTACGAATAAAAAAAGACACAAGAAGCAATTGCAAAAGATCAATGTGTGTGTGTATATATATATATATGCTTTGCAACCCTAGAAAGCATTGATGGCCAACCAAGGTCACCCCACACGCCAAAAATAGTTAGGTATTAAATATAGAAAAAAAAATTGATGATAAATATTTTGGTTTTCAAGATCCCATGGTTATTAGTTATTGAAGAGATTTCCAGATTATCCACAATATTAAAGAACATTTGTCGACATTTTGAATCCCAACAAGGATCCATCTCTAGGACACGATTTTGAATGAAGGATAAATATTAAATACAAAATAAATATATCCTAATAAATAATAAATTAAAAATAAAAACTAAAATATTGACGAGTAATCTTAGATATATACCTAAAATCTTATGAGTAATATATGCACAAGTACATCTTATGCTAACAAATGGTCTCTAGTATTGCAACATGAATTTTGCAGCTCCCAATGCTACCAAATTTAAATTATAAATCCATGGTTCACACAAAATTTAGAGGTGGCAATGTTGTATGCACAATAATCTAAGATCTACTCAAGTTTCTCTAGACAATGAACCAAGCCAAGGTGTACAAAGACCATTCTACCAATTGAATCTTGAATTTGTAAGAATGCAAAGATATTGCATAAAAGGAATATATAATCTACTTGCAAGAATGGAAATGATAATGTTTTTGCAAAAAATGGAAATTATACTCTACTTTGTAGGAATGTAATTACTAATCTACTTGCAAAAATTTAAATGCCAATATAATTGCAGAAATGTAAATCCTACTCTACTTGTAGAAATGTAAATGATACTCTACTTGAATAATGTAAATGTTAATATAATTGGAAAAATGTAAATGCTAATCTACTTGTAAAAACTTAAATGCTACTCTACTTGGATAAATGTAAAAGTTACTCTACTTGCATAATGTAAATGTTACATCAAAGGAAATCCTAGCCTATTTATAAGAAATAACAATGCTTGAAATGGAAACCGTAACTTAAGAAACATAAAATAAAGAAGGAAAACCTAATATAACTTGCATAAAGTAAAATAAATGAAATAAACCCTCAATCACTGCATTAAAAAGAGACTATATCATAGTAACAAGGTTCATTGAGTGCTTCATAGAGTATTAATTTAAATCATCAATGTACCATTCAATTCATGAACTTGTTTACTAACCCTAATTGTAGAGATGAATTGTAATGGAGAAGAGACAAGTCCCAAGTGGTCTCTAATATTCCTCAATATTGGTTTCAAAGCCTATGGGTCATTATGAAGGGATAGGAGGAAAACATCAAGTGTTAAGGACAATTCTGGTCAAGTTTGAAGATCTTCTACACGATGCTACATGATGCTACAAAATTTCCCTATTTTGCTACAAGATTTAATTCGTGAGAATTCTACGGGATTAAAAGGTGATAAGTGGTAGTGGAAGGTGTAATAAGGTTGTATGAGGTCATTTACAAGCTTATTAACCCTAAAGCACCCATATTGCACAAGGATAAATGCTCACAATGGCCTTCAACAAACCAAAAATGAGATCTTAGTGAATGATGTTCTTGAAGAAGTTGTTGGGGAAGGAAGGAAGGAGTTGATGGTATGATTACAAGTTGAAATGATAGTGTTATACCATGTAATCCAACAATAGAACTTATGTTGAAAATTGAAACAAGAAATGTTGAAAATGACACCAAGAAAGATTCCAATTCAATTTTCTCTTGAATTAACTTAGAAGAAAATTGCAATTCCACATCTCATGACAACTTGTATGAGATAACTAAATTAGTTTGACTTAGTTGGTCTATTTAATTCGATTTGAGGGTCTAACTTGATTCATGTAGAGTGGTTCCCAATTTTTAGGAGCCTTGGTTTTTGTTTTGAGTTTTAATGTATAAAATATAACAACAAGATTCAACTCATCTTGCAATGTACTAAAACAAAATACTGAATCCTTCTACAATTTACAGAAACAAAACGCTATTGCACAATCACATAACGAGTAAGAGAAATAAATTTTCAACCACACAACACAAGATGTATATGGGGAAAGAAATTTCTCAAAACCTCGCTATCTATATATTGCCTAAAGTCGATATCATGAAACAATACAATTTTATTCCTCACACTGACAAACCTATGCACTCCACTCACTGTCTCACTCTGATCTTGCTCGAATCTGGCATACGATCTAAGAAAAATCGATTCAATATTTAACCTTTTTCTTGCCTCTTCCTGACCTGCCTTGCTTACGCATTCTTGGGTTAATTGAGCCCCTATTAATTAGGAAAATCCCAAATAATTATTGCACAATTCATCTAAGGCTTCCCTATGACCTCATGCATGACCTATACAATTTTCTAATTATATAGTTGATAGTTTAATTATCTTCCCTTTAGCCTCTGTCTCAATTGGGCCTTCCTTATAAATAACATGCAACAACTATTTATAGTGAATTATCAGTTATCTTATTGATCACTGCATGTGGATTAAATCATATTTAATTCATTGGACCTATCACTAGCTCATCTCTTAGTTAGAACTAGTTAAACTGATTTTAACTCAATTAATTGAGTTAACCAATTACAACTCACAAATAACTGTAATTGGACCCCCTAAAATCATGGGAGAAATATAAATGCCTCCTTTCTGACCATGAACTCGAATTTCATAAGCTAACTAAGTCTTCCTGACTCAGTTAACTAATACAACTTATCATGAGATGAAATTACAATTTTTCTTCCAATTTAATTAAGGGAAAATGAAATCAGAAACCCCCTATGGTACCATTTATAGGTACCATTTTCTGGGTTCCATTTCTGGATGCCATTTTCAATGTTTTTTGTTTCCAATTTCAACATTCCCTCTCAACAAGATAAGAATTCAATCTATCTCGATTTGGTAAATTTGAAATGTTCTGCATGCAACACTTCTCTAGTGTTGTTTGATCCTACAACTCCTGAAACTGAATAGCCTCCAAAATTGAATCAATATGATGCAATTGTCATCAGATTTTCTGACTACTACTGGTTACTGCACTATCTACTGAAAAATCTACACTCCTACTAACTCTACATCTGTGCTCTTTGCACTGCTACCAACACTAATCTGCGCTCGAGTCTCTGACATATATCAATCTAATTTCTGTCTTTCTGACATCTTACTGCATCAATCCTACTGATCCTTCCTGCTACTATGTATTGTGGGCCCCTCGTAGTCAGGTATGATCCATGAGACAAGCCATCTCAATGGATTCTGCCCAAATTCCTTCTCTTGGGATTATGTCTTCACATCACCCCACCTCTCACCTAGAGGTATGGATGCATGTGCTCCATCTACCCATCTCGCTCAGAATTCCCCCCCTTCTAGAGGTATCTTCTTGAGTGGAAGCCTCCACTCGATCTCCTCTCTACTTCTCCAATTTTGGCTTCTCCAAAACCTTCTGAGATTGCTTCTGAGGCTACAAGTTGAGAGGTAAAATAGGCTCCCTCTTAACCACTAATTCACTAACCTTTTCTTTGCTCCTCAAAGATTTGAATCCATCTTCGACCCCGACAGCATACATGTTATTTACTATTACACCGATATGTTTCACCCATCCAGTGGCAATGTGTATACGAAACACCTTTCCTTTTCTAAATGTGAAATCATAACCACGATCTTCGGCTAACACTATTGAGACACAAATATTATTTAGCCTTGGAGCATACAAAACATCTGTCAATCTGAGAGGGGAGCTAGAATCACTCTGAAAGGTAACTGCACCTATGCCAATCACACTATATCTCTCGTCATCTCCAAACTCTATGTTCTGTTGGAGGTCCTTCTTCTCCAAGTCACTAAAGAGATCTCTATTCCCCATCATATGGAATTAGGCACCACTATCTATATACCACATGCATCCCATTAGAGTGCTATCCATGCATGCAATGAAAGTAAAATCAAGCTTTAACTATGAAGTTATAGCTTCACTTGATGTTGCAAATACAAGCTCCTTCTTGCTTGCATTATGTGGAAATTTTCAGGCATAGTTTTCGTGCTTGTGATAGTGAAAACACTTGACCTTGGACAAGTCTCTCTTTCCCTCTTCACCTTGGAAATTATTTCCCTTGGATTTATTTCCTTTTTGACCAATTAAAAATATTCTTCTTGTTTAGTGCCATAGGTCTTGTCTCTGGTGTTACGCCTTATCTCTTCTATTGCTAAGTCAGACCAAAAAAGCTCCCAGTGTGGCAGCTTCTCCCTCCCATTTAGAGAGTCCTGGTAGCTATGCCATCTCTTGGGAAGGCCTAGAAGAGATAGGCTCACTAAATCATCCTGGGCTATTGTCACTCCAACACTTCCAAGCTCATCTTGACATTGAGCGAACTTCATCAAGTATTTTGGTATCGTCTCACCCTCCTCCATCTTGATCTTTTTGAGCTTGTATTTTAGCGCCAACTTCCTGTGGTCACTACTATTTTGAAACTTGTTTTTCAAGGCCTTACACATAGCATATGGCTTCACCTTCCCATGGAGACTCAGGACAATATGATCTTGAACTCCTCCTAACAAGATCCTTCTCGCCTTTTCTACTTTCTTCTTCCATGCATCAAGAAGTTAAGCATATGCTATTGCAGGCTTGGGAATATCATTGTTTATGAATTACTTCAGTCCACTGTCCTTGAGAACTTCCTCCATCCTATCCTTCCATGCTATTTAACTCTAATTTCCCTTAAGGGAATTTCAATTCTCAATCCATTGAAAGAAATCTTGATTTGCTGCTAGGTCCCGAAGAATAAATCTGCAAATTTGAACCTATTGAAGAAAAAATCGGTTCTTATATTTTATTGTGATTCCTGATGCTCTGATACCATGTAGAAAATATAACAAAATGATTCAACTAATCTTGCAATGTACTAAAACAAAATACTGAATCCTTGTACAATTTGCGGAAATAAAACATGATCGCACAATCACATAACAAGTAAGAGAATGAAATTATAAATCGCACAACACAAGATGTATCTAGGGAAATAAAATGCTCAAAACCCCACTATATATATTTAATAAAGCCAATATCATGAAAAAATAAAATTCTATTCCTCACACTGAGAAGCCTCTCCACTCTACTGAATATCTCACTCCGATCTTGCTCGAATCTAGCATACAATTTAAGAAAAATTGGTCCAGTATTTAACCTTTTTCTTGCCTCTGCATGGCCTACCTTGGTTACACATTCTTGGGCTAATTGAGCCCCTATTAATAAGAAAATTCCAAATACTAATTTCATAATTCATCTAAGGCTTCCCGATGACCTCGTGCATGACCTGTATAATTTTCTAATTATACAACTGGTAGTTATCTTCCCTTTAACCTTTGTCTCAACTGGACCTTCCTTAGAACTAACATGAAACAAATATTTATAGAAAATTATTGGTAATATGATTGATTAATGCATGTGAATTAAATCATATTTAACTCACTGGACCTATCAATAGTTCATCTCTCAGTTAGAACTAGTTAAACTTATTTTAACTCAATTAATTGAGTTAACTAATTACAACTCATAAATAACTATAACTGGACCTCATAAAATCATGGGAGAACTATACATGCATCCTCTCTGACCCTCAACTCAAATTTCCTAAGCTGACTAAGTCTTCCTGAATTAGTTAACTAATACAAGCTGTCATGAGATGAAATTACATTTTTCTTCCAATTTAATTAAGGGAAAATTAAATTAGTAGACCCCTATGATACAATTTATGGGTGCCATTTCTCTTCTTGATTTAACTTTAATTTATACCCAATATCAAAAAAAAATCACATAAACAAGAAATTAAAATTTTGATAGAACATACCAATAGATCGACAGAAGACAAGCCAAAATACACTTAACTTGATCAACAAAATATATGTGTTATGGTGTGTTACGACGGTCAACTGGATGCTTCAACCAGCAAAGTCTCTACACGGTCAGCCAACTAGAATGTGTCACACAACCCTCTCGGACAGCTCTATAACAGTCAACCCAAAGTCAACAAAATTCAACGTTGTCTAGTCAACGGTCAACACAAAACAACAATAGCAAAAAATCAATGCAGCCACATCAAAGTCAACATCCAGCCTCAATTTCTATGCCAGAAAATGTGAACTGCATAAATCAGAATTTTGGGAGAGTTTCAGGTCAAGTTGACCATGCATTGACCAAAGTCAACACTGGTCAAATATGTGCTGAAACCTTAGGTCAAAACCAGAAAATTCCTTGTTGCATTTTCCCACATGTGAGAGAAGAAGATCCTCCAAGATGATGATTGAGCTAATCAGATGATGAGAGAGAATGTGTGATGAGCGGTGGTGAAAATGACCTCCAACGTTGACATATATATATCCATGAGTGAGGGTGTGTGACACATTTGTTGGGGCTTCAAGCCTACATTACAATTCTGGACAACCTTGCACATAAGTGGAATTAATTCAAAATAAATGTTCTGCTCATCGAATCAAGATTATCTTTAGATCGATCTTGCACCTCTCTGAAAGAGGAATCCAATAAAAATATTGGCATCTTCATCTAAGCATCACAACATGGAGTTTGGACCTAGTTGTCCAAAATTAACACTCCCTCTCAACTAGGGAGAACTCCATCCACCTGTGCCATCCAAATATCGTGTGTCATCCCACCGTAACTTGCTTTGTTGGCTTCTTTATTTTAGAACATGAGGTGAGTCACAAAGACATCACTCTCGGTTGATAGAATCAGTTGAGAGGTCCAAAACCTCTATAGGAATCAAAGAAGTCACATACTAACCCAAAGTTGGTTTAACTGACTTGAAGTCAGTTGGAGGTCCGAAACCTCGCTGGACTTGATCCCAGATCAACTTGTTGGACACGTGCCATACTATACATAGAGAGTATGACAATATCTGATGCTTCCATTGGTCTTTGCTACTAGTCTCTATATTTTCCCACCTCATTGGCCAAATGAGAGGTACTTCCCATGAGCATGGGACTCAATGGGTAGGATACATACAGGGCACAGATCAAAGAGAGGTGAACCAACTCAATAACATAACGGTGGGGAAAAAGCACACCAACAAGGTTTAGCAAGCCTAGCCCTGTGGTTTCTTATAACTCCAAGAAGCTATCCCCAAGGCCCCTTGGGGCTCCTAGAGCTCATCGTCCAATCAGACCCTTAACATAGGGTCATTCTATGATACCAATATTCTCACGGAAGGTTAGGAACTTGACCTTCTGAAAGGGCTTTGTGAGAATATCTGTGACCTGCTCATCAGTTCCTATATGATTGAGCCTTACGACGCCTTGCTGTACCATATCCCTGATAAAGTGGTACCTGATATCAATATTCTTGGATCGATCGTGGAACACGGGATTCTCGGACATCCGAATCCCACTCTAGTTATCACAAAGGATAACTGTGGTATCTAGCACATGCCTGAACAACTCAATGAATAGATTTCACAACCAAACTACTTCACAACAGACCATACTCACTGCAATGTATTCAGCCTTAGCGGTGCTCAAAGCCACCGACTTCTGCTTCCTGATCATCCATGATATCAAAGCAGACCCAAGTGTGAATCAACATCTAGATGTGCTCTTGCGATCCACCACACTTACATCCCAATAGACATCAGTATATCCATGGAGTGTCACGCTCTTGGTAGTGTATCTCAACCCATGGTTTATCGTGCCCCGAAGACATCTCAACAGATTATTGGCACCAACCCAGTGAATGTGTTGAGGATCAACCATGTGTTGACTCAAAGTGTTCACTGCAAAACATACATTCGGACGGGTTTTCACTAAGAACATTAGGGCCCCTACAAGTTGATGATACTCAGTAGGATTTGCTAGCATGGGCCCAGTAGCGCTTCCACTCAACTTCTTAAATTTGAGCTCCATCAGTGTCGACACAAACTTACAGTCCACCATTCCAAATCTTTCCAACAAATTCACAATATATTTTCCTTGAGAAAGGAAAATATCTCCAGATCTCTGCCAGACCTCCAGGTCTAGGAAGTAATGCATCAGTCCTAGGTCCTTCATCTCAAACTCAGAAGTGAGCTCCCTCTTACACTGATGAATGAGAGGGTTAGCACCTTTCAGGAAGAGGTCATCCACATACAACACCAGAATGAGAGGATTTTCTCTATCAACCTTGAAGTAAAGGTTCAGATCAAAATTACTACGAGTGAAGACCAACTTCATCAAGTAGCTATCTATCCTCTTGTATCATTCCCTAGGGGCTTGCTTCAACCCATAAAGGGATTTATTCAACCTTCAAACATGGGTGTCTCTATCCTGGAATTCGAACCCCAGAGGTTTCTCCACATAGACCTCTTCCTTTATCGCACTATACATAAAGGTGGTCTTCACATCCATCTGATGAAGATTCCATCCTTGTGTAGTAGTAAGGGATATGATAGATCGGATGGTGGTATATCGGGCCACTGGTGAAAATATATCATCATATTCTACGCCTTCCTTTTGAGAGAAGCCACGAGCAATGAATCTTGCCTTGAACTTTTCAACACTACCATCAGATCCATGCTTGATCTTATAGAGCCATTTTGAGGTGACAAATTCTTTGTCATCTGGTCTCAGAACCACATCCAAAACATCATTTTTCATAATAGACTCATACTCTTCGTGCATAACATCCTTCCAGAATTGATGCTTTACGACTTCTTCAAAGGATCTAGGCTTATATTATACGATTGTACTCATGGCTGCTAGATACCCTTGGTATCTATTCATCTTCTCGCTTTCACGGAATGTAACCCTTGGGGCCATGTGTCTCTTGGCATCCTCGAGAATATCCATGAGCCATGAGCGTCTTATCTTCATTGAAGGAGGTGGATCAATAGGGTCCATCGGTCCTTCAACATCAGGCATCGTCTCATCCTTCGGTTCTTCTTGATTTCCAGACCTTACTTCATGATCTTCCTCAGAGCTTGGAATATTGATCACTTTCCTGAAGCATATCTCCACTTCTCTTTGACCAAGCACATAGACTCTATAAGCCTTTGACATTTCACTGTAGCCCACAAACATTCCCTTATTCCCAGAAGCATCCAACTTGCTCCTCTTCTCTTTCGACACATGAAAATAAATGGGACAACCAAAAACTATAAATTGTGAGACATCAAGTTTCTTACCAGAGAAAACCTCTTCGGGAGTTTTGGAGTCTAGAGAAGAATGCGGGCATTAGTTTTGTATGTACACAACAGTTTTCACAGCTTCTCCCCACAGAAACTTCAGAAGACCTTAGTTACATAGCATGGCATGGGCAGCTTCCACAATGGTCTTATTATTTCTTTCAATAATGCCATTTTTCTTAGGAGTATATACGGTTGTGGTCTCCCTCTTGATGACAGCTTCTCTACAATTTTTTTTGAACTCGTTCATCTCATATTCAGTGCCATTATTGGTTCTCAAAATCTTGATCTTCTTCCTTGTTTGACTTTCCACCAAGGCTTTGAAAGTACAAAACCACATGAAAGCCTCATCCTTCTTCTTCAATAAGTATATCCTGGTTTTGCGAGAGAAGTCATCCATGAACGTCATATAATAAGAACATCTTGCCAAGGATGTCACGAGAAGCATAACAGACAAATCAGAATGTATAAATTGCAAGACATAAGATGTCTGTGTGACGCTGGAGGGGAAAGGTCCCCTTGTATGCTTTCCTTCGGCACAACCCTGACATACACCTTCATGATCATTTTTGAACTCGGGCATCCCTGTCACCACCTTCCTTGCTTCGGGAAGGGCTTTGTGATGAAGGTGTCCAAACCTCTGGTGCCATAGTTCAGTTTGAAGGATAGTATCACATGTCATAGCTCCTAGTGGACTTCCTCCAACCTGGTAGAGTGTATAAACTCTAAACCCAATCGTGATGGCTTTCTTGAAGCTCTTCTTCCAGATGCGCACCTTCCCATCAATGAATTCCACATTGAAACATTTGTCTTCCATGGCTGAAATAGACACAAGGTTCTTCTTCAAATCAGGTACATATAGTACATCTTGCAAGCAGAGGAATTGACCTTGAGATAAGTGGAGGGTCACAGTCCCTATCCCTTTTACAGGATATGTGGCATTATCTCCAAGAACAATTTTTAGATTAACATCCTTCTCAACCAAATTAGAAAGTACTTCCTTAAACCTAGTGAGGTGCCTTGAGGAACCATTATCAATCAACCAGAAATCCATAGTGTCGGGTGGAGATGCAGTAGAGAGGGAAGATACAAGAATCAATGCATTTATTCTATCATCAACAACATTAGATTCCTCATATATGGAATTTCTCGACCTTTTGAAAGGTTTCCCATTTCCATTGCGACCAGAGGGAGCCTTCCTCTTTCCTTTGAACCTATTGTTCCTTTGATTTCCATTCCCCCAGTTGTTGTTGTTGTCATCATCCCCAGGAGAATCCTTCTTATTAGGGCATTCTATAGCATACAATGGCTAGTCTTGTTACATGTGTAACATATTCATTTCTTTCCTTGAGCCCCTTCTCTTCCATGGTTCCTCAAACCACCATTTTTGTTCTTCTTAGCACAAGCGGTGAAGGCAACATTACCTTCATTTTCATATTCCTTCATTCTTGCTTCCTCTTGAATGCATCTCAAAAATACTTTTTCAAAATCAGGAATCACATTGTTATTAGGAATGGTAGTATTGAATACCTACGATTCGGAGGGGAGAACTCCAAGTGCGGTGAGAACCATTTCTCAATCAACTATTGTCTCCCCAATGGCTAGAAGATTATTTCTGATATCGGTCAATTTCAGAAAATAATATTGAATAGATTCATCCCCACCTTTCTTCAGATTCTTCAGTTGGTTCTTAAAGAAAAGGACTTGATTTGCATTGTTGGCCCTCAACATGTTGACCAACTTATCATACATCTCCTTGAATGTGCGAAGCTTGGAGATGTTGGCAACCAGACTCTTATCAATTGAATCCTGGATGATCAACTTTGCTTTGATTTCTCCCTTCTTATACTTTGACTTGGTGGCAATAGATGCAGATGATGGAGGCTCTTGAATTTTACCCTGCACATAGTCCTTGACATCTTGGTCTTCCCACATTAAATCCAAAGTCATCTTCCAGGCATGGAAGTATTCCTTCCCAGTCAACTTGTCATCAAATTTGAAGCCATTATACTTTGAGGTACCCATGGGTCCTTGACCAATGCTCGTTCTTTGATGATTGCTGTCAATACAAACTTGGGCGTTGTCTTCACCTTAGCTCCGATATCATGTAAATTTATGTAGATGTTCTATGCTTGATGCAACTTTACTTTTATAACCAATATCAAACAACAAGCACATAAACAAGAAAGTAAAATGCTGATAGAACATACCAATAGATCGACAAAAGACAAGACAAATTAATACACTTAACTTGATCATCAAAATATATGTATTGTGGTGCGTTACAATGGTCAACAAGATGCTTCAACCAACAAAGTCTCTACACGATTAGCCAACTAGAATGTGTCACACAACCCTCTCAGATATCTCTATAAAAGTCAATCCAAAGCCAACAAAGTTCAACACTATCGAGTCAATGGTCAATGCAAGACAACAACAGTAAAAAGTCAACGAAGCTAGGTAAAAGTCAACGTCCAGCCTCGATTTCTGTGCCATAAAATGCAGACTGTAGAAATCATAAAGTTGGGAGAGTTTGAGGTCAAGTTGACCATGCATTGACCAACGTTAACACTGGTCAAATATGCTCTGAAACCCTAGGTCAAAACCAGAAAATCCCTTGCTGAGTTTTTCCACGTGTGAGAGAATAAAAGCCTCTAAGATGATGATCAAACCAATCAGATTATGAGAGAGAATGCGTGATGAGTGATGGTGAAAATGACCTCCAACGTTGACCTATATCTATCCATAGGTGAGGGTGTGTGACACATCTGTTGGGGCTTCAAGCCTACTTTACAATCAGGGAAAATTTTAAGGATGGAAATTTATCTGAAAGATTAGAATCCTTGGCGAATCTTACTAATCCATAATATGTAAACTATAAAATGATTGGTGATATTTTAGCAAAAATATTCAAAATTTTAATGATTTTATATAGTCCCTATAAAGTTTTGGCGAATTTTAAGGTAAAATATTTATTTCTTATAAAATTTGGGCGAATCATTTTTAAGAAAAAATCGGAATTGACGAATCTTTTTTTTGGAAAAAGCATGGAAAATTAGCCCATCTGCGAATATTAGCCCCTAAAAGTTTCCCTGTTTACAATTCTGGCCGACCTTGCACATAGTGGAATTAATTCAAAATAAATGTTTTACTTATCGGATCAAGATGATATTTATATCGATCTTGCACCTCTCCGAAAGAGGAATCCAACAAAAATATTGGCATCTTCATCTGAGCATAATAACATGAAGTTTGGACCTAGTTGTCCAAAATTAATAGCAATGCAACACGATGGTCTTAGGAATCACGTTCAAGCATGATAAGTCTTTGTTATAATGGTTGGGTGTTAGGGAGAAGTTCGAAAATTAGGTGAAGGGAAGGGATTTCACACTCGATCGGTAGGACTGCCTCCTCACCAAAAACAAGGTGGAAAGGAGTAAACCTGGTGGTAGTTTTAACAAAAGTTTTATAGGCCCACAAATCAGGGAATATCATAAGGTGCCAGTTGGTTTTGTTCTTATTCACCATCCGTTGAAGCATAGTTTTAAGGATTTTATTGACCGCTTCAACTTGGCCATTACCTTGGGGGTAACAGGATGATGAATATTGGTGCTCAAAGCCCAACGGAGAGGATAGCTCACACCAAATCTCATCTTTAAAATCTCATCCATGGTCAGAGACCAATTTTTTCAGAACTCTGAATCGAGCGATAACATGGTTAAAGAAAAAGAGGGTTTTAGTAGCTGCCATGTTGTTGAAAGTTGGCATGGCCTCAACCCATTTGGTGAAATAGTCAACCGCCACAATGATATACTTATGGTTACCAACAGATGTAGGTTGACACTCCATAAAGTCTATGGCCCACTTATAGAAGGGACCTGCTGAGATGACATGGTGGAGGGGAGTAGGAGGGGCTCTAGCCTTTGGGGAGAAATGTTGGAAATTGGAACAGTTTTTGACTGCTTCAATGCAATAAATGAAGAGAGAAGGCAAAAAAATACCTAGTGTGCATGATTTTCTGGGCAGTAGCGAGACCAGAGAGCTGGCCACAACAAGCACCGCTATGGTAGGCATTAAGGACTTGCTCAGCTTCAGCGTGTGTGAGACAATGAAGAAGGACAATATCTACACTGCGACGATAAATTTCGTCACCTATGAGAAAGTAGCAGGGGGCTTGGTGTCGGATACGTCGTTGAGCATCACAGTCAAGATGGAGGGAAAATTTTTATGTTCACAGATAACTGAGGATGTCACCATACTAGGATCGTCCGAAGTAATGGAAAACAAATGTTCGCTGGGAAAATCGTCATTAATTGGTGGATCCTGCGTACCGGTAGGTAATTCAGAAATGAGCTCAGCGAGGGCTAAACCTTTATTATTCTTTGGTGTGAAAAATTCAAGATCGAATTCCTAGAGGATAACAATCCAACGGGCATACTTCCCATTGATGATCTGACAACTTAATAGGAAGGCCATAGGGTTGGAATTAGTCATGACCTAGGTGGAATGCATGAGGATATAATGACAAAGTTTTTGGACCAAGAACACGACAACCAATGCCAATTTCTCTTCATGCGAGTAGGACACAGGGGGGCCTACAAGGTTCTTTCTGACATAATAGATAACATGTTCGATTTCATTTTCATCTTCCTAAATAAGGACCCTTGTGATCGAATGGGTGGAGGCTGAGATGTATAGGATGAAATCCCCATCAAAGTCAGGGGGATGAATCAAGGGCGCGGAGGTGAGAGCATGTTTCAAGGCATCGAATGACTCTTGAGCATAGTCATCCCAAACAAATGGAATGTTAGATCTGAGGAGTCTATGGAACCCATGCATGGTGGTGGCATAGTCAGGTACAAACTGTCAAAGGAAATTAGCCTTGCCTTGGACGCTTTGTAACTGGTGTAAGGTATGAGGAATAGGAAGCTCAAAAATGGCTTGAAATTTGAAGGATTCAATCATGATACCATCTTTAGACATAATAACGCCTAGAATACAGCTGACAGGAACACAAAATACACACTTCAAGGGGTTGACGTGGATATTATACTCGCGCCATCAGAGGAAGATAGTACACAAATCATGGAGGTGTTGCGCCCGCGCGTAGTGAGGTCATCTAAATAAGCAAGGATAATATGAGACAGGTCATGAAAACAATATGACATGGCTTGCTGAAAAGTGGCTCCGTGTAATATTCCCAAATGGGAATTGCAAGAATATAGAACATATGCACAATTCCAACTACGGTAAAATAAGAATTAAACATGTAGAACCAGAAAAATGATGGAATACATAAAAACATCATAAATATGGGTAGAAAATATTTGAGCCATATCATTATATATCAACATCAAACGGAAGTACATATTGCTCCAAAAGGAATGCACTCAAGACACAAGATGGCTGAAATACAACAAAGAAACCAAGCATTGGAAATGTGTGTTGTTGTTACTGCTGTTGGAAACTACTGTTATTATGAAGAAGAACCATGTGCGGAAGGTTGTTAGATTTATTAGAATGATCTGCTATTTTAAACATGGTTTCTACTCAAAAAATGCAGAAAAACCCAGAAATGGTTTGGCCAGATTTTAAGTTTGGATTTTCGGCCTTTTTTGAGTTGCCCACTGCATTTCTACTGCCTGACTTACGCACTCCCTGGGAATGAATGCTGATATGGGGCTGAAGGAATGATCTATCAGCTGCAACAACACCCAATCAACTCAATAGATGAAGGGATGGTCCCCTCACTGGAAAATAAGCTCAAAAACTGGTGATTTCTCTCCTCCACTACCGCACCCTGCAAACAACACAATAATCTGCAGAAACTGCGCTGATGAAGAAAGCGATAGCTTGTTCTAGAAAACTGAATGTGGAAGTGAATGAAATTCTCTTCCAAGAGGCCTCTCAAGGAAATAGGTGGGATCCCCGCTCGGGAACACCCACTGCTAAACAACACAACAACCCTGCTGAACAGCAAAGTAATGCAAAGTATAAACAGTCCAATATCAAATGATAATCTAAAACATGAATAAAAAAGGCTCCCATCCCCTCCATATATAGCAAGTGAACCTATTCACATTAGGTCCCATCCATATGTTCCATTAAGCTCATGCAAGTTGTCCTCCACCAAAACTGCGTTGTTCATCAAGGAGATTCAATGTATCTAGACAGTTTTGTTGACTTGGTCAAAGTTGACCGAGTCAACATGATCCCATCTCTGTTCACACCAAAGGGTGCTCAAATTAACTGCTTTATTCTTCCTCCTTTAACATTAGGAGTGTTATTGATCCTTCTAAAGAGGTTAATGGGCCTCCCTACCCATTTATTCACCTACCTAGTGCTGAAACAACTCTAATATTCCATTTAACTTGAAGGCTAAATTTTGGAATATTACAGTCCTCCCCTCCAAAATGTTGCTTGTCCTCAAGAAACTGTATAAGGAGAGAAAAATTCCTCCCCTCATCTTCTTGTGGCCTCCTCATCAAAAGTCCCCACCACTACTCAAAATGATCTGCTACAAATCTGTCCTCCAATGTTTCCTCCCAAGCATGCAAAACCATATGGTTCACATCATAGAAAGGTGGAAGGTGTAATTGGAAACCTCCTTGCTGTCCAATGGCCTCAAGGTAGGAGTGATGAAAAACATGGGGAATATTATTCCCAATGAGTGAATCCCACACCCATGCTATCATGCAAATTAAATGAGCCAATCTAAGTAGCTCAAAAATATCCTCAACCCCCAGTTCATACAATGTGTTGGGGCTGCATGGAGAGATTGGATCCTCCCATCCAAGTTGTTTCTCTCTCCATTTATGATAAGTATGGGGCTTCTGCTGATCTTGGGTTGAATTATCATGACCTCTAAGAGTGGCCCAAGCTACCCCACCAAACAAATAAACCATGAAGTGCCTCCTCCAAAAACTCAAGTTCTCCAAATGGCTCTTCCCACAAGAAAAAAAAAGATGTAGTTTGGCAATCATGTGCTGCCCATTGCTTCCCCTAAAACTTGCATCATGTAAAGTAGGGAGAATCATACTCCCAATGGGCATCTTCAACTCATATCCCACTCTCCAAAAAAAGCTCCCCATGAACATAAAAATATCAGTAATACATGGAAGCAAAAACCAATAGAAACAAGTTGTCATATGAAAACGGTAAAGTGGATCAAGGTCCCACACATGGAACTAGCGCAGTGCATCCTTTGCTTGAATCAAATAAAACAATAACAAGTGCTTTTCCAGCCACTTGTTTGCTGCCACAAACATTCTACAAGATAGAAACATGAAAGTACAAAGTGGTGTCAATGGTGCACACCAAATATCATGTGGCTTCCCCCACAAACCACCAATAAGATAGCCAATCTAAATGCTACAAATGGCTTCAAGTACATCATCATGAATTAGGAAAGAAGGGATAATTATTCTTGGTACAAAATTCTGCTCATATAAAGTAAATAAGTATAAAACATAATGTGGAATTATACATTCTCCACCATGTACTTAGGACCTTGAGCTAGAATGACTCAATTGGAAATTCTCCCTCACCTCCAAAGAGTAGGGAAGTGGCTGTGACATCCTCTCTATCACCATTCGGGCTATGCATCTCTCGATATGCTGAAATATATCATGCTGGATGCCCTCCCAAATAAAATCCTTTGCCAAGGAAATATATGCATCAAAGTGCATGGAAAAGAAGTCCTTATGTGTTGCATGTAGCAGCTTCTCCTTGAGCTTAGAAGCTCTAGTCAAGAAGACCCTGCCATGAGAATAGATGACCACATCATCCACCATATATCTATCATCTCCATTTGGGTCATCAAGAATCATGCAAGCACCAAGATCCTTCGAGTACTCTACCAAGAGTTGAGACCTCCAATATGGATCAATCCTCCTAAGAGACAGTGATGGTGATCTGCAATGTGAAGCTATACACATGTTGTTGTCTTTTCCTTTGACATCCCTCATTCCAAAGTCATGCTCCAAATTTCTGCCATGCCCATCATGCAACTGCTCATGCTCCAAAAGAAGTAGGGATTTTTGGAAGTTGGATTCCCATGAGAAGCTATCATCTAAGAAGAATCTCCCAATCTTGGCCAATGAAAGCATGAGTGGCCTCCATATACTCCAATGTATGGAGGATTCCTTCCTCAAAGGAAGTACCCTATGTTTCTCCAAATCCATGGAGCAACTCCCTTGCACCATGAAGGTGCCATCCTCCATGAATGCAACAACCTTTGTCAATGCAGTACAGATAGTGAGAGTGGGTGGTGCTGAAAATGGAAGGATGTCCCCCTCCTCCTTGAGTTTATCCCAAACTCTCTGCGCTGTACTAGAATACTACAAAGTTTTCACCTCTCCGGAATCTAAGAGGGGTGAACCAAATGGAAAGATGCCTCTCACCAACTCTAGATCTGGTGGCATCCCAGGTGGAATGCCTCCATGAAGTGAGACATCAATGTCAAGGGTAGACTGTACATATGGTTGGGCAACCCTGCCCTTGCCCCCACAGTGTAAACCAGTCTGCCTCTTCCTTACATCAGCTCTCTGAAATGGATAGGAGCATGTGATCCTCATCAAATGATGATGACCTTCCTCCCTATCTCCTCCTTCCATCTGCAATGCTCCACAATCATGTTGTCCATTGATTGTGCCTTGACCTTCATAAGTGAGATCCTGGGGAACTTCTTGCAATGCTACAAGAAATCCTCCTGTTGGAGCATGTGCTCCTCCTTCCTATGCATGAGGTACTAGATATGCTCTATATGTGATAACGCTGTAACCCCCATCCTTCTCTTCCTCTTCAATATGCATGGGAGTCATATGCTCAATAAGAGGATCCTCTTTTACAAAAGGAACCTGCATGCCCTCTGGTCCAAAGGTATGAGACAAAGAATTTTCCTCTATCAATGTGTTATGCAAGATGTGAGCCCTTCCATCAGTTTCATGAAGTGGTTTTGAGTTTTTAAGACCCATGCACAAGTTTTTGTTTGTTTGGCTCAACCAGGAGTGTTTTAGAATGCCTCCCATCAAACCTCTCCACTAATTTCTTAGTGAACTTTGCATAAGAAGAAATATTGGCATTTTTCAATGAAAATGACTCAAAAATCCACCAAGCATAGGCCTTACCTTCAAAGTGCAGCACTACAACTTTGATGGCTTCATCTTCAGAAAATTGGTGCTGCTGCAAATAAGTGTGTAGCTCCTCCACCCAAGCTCTGGCTAAACATGTTGGTGACGCATCAAAAGAAAACAGATTAAATCTATCCATGTCATGTTGTCTACTCTTCTCCACCTTGATCTTGTAAATCTCTTGAAAAGTTATATGATCTCTAAATCTTTCAGTTTGAGATTCATATTCCTGAAGAAAATCACTAAGAGTTTCCCTCTTAGGCATTCCTCCTTCTTCCATCTCTCCGATGATAGACTTGGGAATTTGACTGCGCTATGCATAATAGGGTGTAGCTACATGCTCACACCTATCTAGATCTGGCTCTAGATTCAAACTTCTCTGGAGATTCCATTTCCTCTCTCATCTTCTTAAGATCTTCATTGATGCTCTGCATAGATTTTGGAAGAATATTTGAGAGCCTCTCCTCCTTTCTTCCTCCACATAATGGAGTCTTCTTTATGTTCATCTCTCCCTCTCTTGATAGAATCATTGCTGAGTTCCACAGGTTGATCCAAGACTACGCTTCGATACCACTGTAATATTCCCAAATGGGAAATGCAAGAATATAGAACATATGCACAATTCCAACTACGGTAAAATAAGAATTAAACATGTAGAACCAGAAAAATGCCATAATACATCAAAACATCATAAATATGGGCAGAAAACAGCTGAGCCATATCATTATATACCAACATCAAATGGAAGTACATAGTGCTCCAAAAGGAATGCACTCAAGCCACAATATGGCTGAAATACACCAAGGAGACCAAGCATTGGAAATGTGTGTTGTTGCTGCTGCTGTTGGAAACTACTGTTATTATGAAGAAGAACCATGTGCATAAGGCTGTTAGATTGCTTATAATGATCCATTCTTTTAACCATAGCTTCTCCTCAAAAAACCCAGAAGAACCCATAAATGGTTTGGCCAGATTTTAAGTTTGGATTTTTGGCCTTTTTTTGAGTTGCCCACTACATTTCTGCTGCCTCACTTACGCACTCCCTGGGAATAACTGCTGATATGTGGCTGAAGGAATGATATATCAGCTGCAACAACACCCAATCAACTCAATAGATGAAGGGCTGGTCCCCTCACTGGAAAATAAGCTCAAAAATTGGAGATTTCTCTCCTCCATTGCTGCACCCTGCAACACAACACAATAACCTACAGAAACTGCACTGATGAAGAAAGATGTAGCTTGGTATGGAAACCTAAATGTGGAATTGAATGTAATGCGCTTCCAAGAGGCCTCTCAAGGACAGAGGTGGGATTCCCGCTCGAGAACACCCAGTGCTAAACAACACAACAACCCTGCTAAACGACAAAGGAATGCAAAGTCTAAATAGACCAATATCAAATGATAATCTAAAACATGAATAACAAAGGCTCCCATCCCCTCCATATATAGCAAGTGAACCTCTTCACATTGGGTCCCATCCATATGTGCCATCAAGCTCATGAAATTTTTCCTCCACCAAAACTGCGCTGTTCATAAAGGAGATTCAATGTATCTAGATAGCTTTGTTGACTTGGTCAAAGTTGACTAAATCAACATGACCCCATCTCTGTTCACACCCAAGGGTGCTCAAATTATATGCTTTATTCTTCCTCCTTTCACATTAGGAGTGTTATTGATCCTTCTAAAGAGGTTAATGGGCCTCCCTCCCCATTTATTCACCTACCCAGTGATGAAACAACTATAATATTCCATTTAGCTTGAAGGCTAAATTTTGGAATATTACACTCCGAAATTCTTAAGGCCGAACGCCATTGCCCTATAAGTGAAGGTTCCCCACAGACTAATGAACAAAGTCTTAAGCTAATCAGCACGGTGGATAAAAAATTGGTTGTATCCGGAGAAACCATCCATGAAGGATAGAACCTAGTGCCCCGCACATTCGTCAGTGATATGGTCAATGAATAGTGTGGGGAAGTTGTCTTTGGGAAAAGCTTTGTTCAGGTCACGAAATTCAGTGCAAACATGGATGGTGCCTTGTTTCTTGAGATCGGGAACTGGATTGGACACCCAAGTGGTGTATTCAATGGGATAGATAAAACCAACCTGCTTGAGCTTATTGATTTCGTCTTTGACAACCTCTTGTCTGGAAGCATTAAAGGGTCTCAAATTTTGACGGACAGGATTGGCATCAGGCCATGTATTGATATGGTGTTCGACAATGGTAGGATCAAGTCCGGGCATTTTTGAATAGAACCAGACGAAAACATTGCAGAATTCCTTGAATAACTTAGTGTAAGCCTCAATTTCTTCTAGGCTGGATTGGGCACCCAAGGTAATGTTTTCTTCTACCCATTGTTTATCAGAAATGTTAATTTTAATTGTAGGGGGGATATTGGCCATATTTCCTTCTTCGAAAGCATCAGGTGCATGGATGGGATTTCTAAACCAATCGAAATCATTGGGAATGAAGTATTTTGATTCCACAACATATTGGTCATGGGACTGCTGTGGGAGGAAGTATGCACGGTGGTGCATATCATCCCATAGAAAGTCAGGGGCAGTCATAGCTTCCATAATGTCTTCATCAGAATGGAAGATGGGGTGACTGGTGGAAGGATGACCACATGACGTGGCAAATCTACCTGACTCATCATCATTAGAAGAAAGGTTCACATGTGCATCATTACGGGGGTTGATCGAAAAAAAAGTAGATGAGGGATCCACCAATGTAGAGCCCAAGGTGATCGCTGTGAACATGCAAATTTTATCCAAATTTTATGTGAGAATTCGCCATGTTTATGATAATCAAAAGAAACTTGATTAAAAACAAACCTTTTTCGCCTTGTTGATGAGGTGAATTTGATGAGGTAGTGGATCTCTTCGGAATAACAACAATGCATTCAATAGATTTATATCTTTCAACATCCTCTTGTTCACCATTCTCATTAGCTGCATGCTTATGAGCACCTTCTTGCAAAGGGGGTTTAAAACTTTTGCATTCCTCATGAACACAATCTTCAAAATCTTTTGGTAATGAACATGAAATGAAAGTCCTTCTTGGAACACCTTTATGTGCCTTCATGGATTTGGAACATTCTCCATCATGTTGTCCATAACCAAGACCCAAATACCTTGGTCTTTCCTTAACAATAATTGGCTCAACTATGCCTTGCACATGTTTGCCCAATCCTTTACCTTCATAGCCCATTTTTATCAATAATTTGGATCCTATTCCTCTAGTGTGTATTTCAAAAGAACATAAACATTCATATTGAGAAGAATTAGAATATAAACTTGATTTGCATACCTCTTTTTCAAGCACATGATTGGATAAAATTTCTTTGGCATCATGGAGTTGAGTCTCCATCTTATGCATATTTTCTAAGGCTTCATTGGCAATATGGATTTGAGTCTCCATCTCATGCATCTTTTCAAGAAGTTCTTACTTCTCCTTCATGGCAATCAACTGCTCTTGAAGTATAATTCTCTCCCTCTAATCTTCATACATATTTTGCACCATATCATTCATGATGTAGAGCTTATGCAACAT
This sequence comes from Pinus albicaulis, assembly GCA_034641835.2. Classification (NCBI taxonomy): domain Eukaryota; kingdom Viridiplantae; phylum Streptophyta; class Pinopsida; order Pinales; family Pinaceae; genus Pinus; species Pinus albicaulis. Next base: position 1,212,105,103 of record CM076579.1, read on the forward strand.
CTCTTAATGAAAGAGTTTTGCTAAGGAAGAGTGACTAGAAAAATTTCTTAATGAAGCTGCCATCACACTTGCAATGCATACAAAATTTCTTTGTTGTGATTTGAGAACTGAGCTCTCAATCTTGACCTTCTCCTTCACACATAAACATCCACGTAGTTAAATTCTCCTTGCACAAATTCAAAACCAATAGTTAATTCTTTTAGCTAAATTTGGCAAAAATGAGCTAAATTGTGCTCTGATACTGACTTAATCTAATTATGGGCAAGCTAGTTTTACTGTACTAGCTCCCTCATTAGATTTAAAATAATGTGTTTAGTATCATCTCAAGTTAACCAATTGTGAATGGGTTTATGTGTAAAGTTTGATGTGTCTTTTGTGAGAAATTTATGAGTTAATTATATTTTAAAAACTCATGTATAAAAAATGAAATGCAGAGAAATAACACACAATATACACATAATGCAATAGATAATAATGGATTTCACTCCTCCTGGGCTACATTTCCATGGATCTGCGTCAACTAGCTAGGTCCTCTTGGGATTAAGAGTCAAAATTTTGATTACATGCACCTGCAGTGCTCCAATGGCTTTGGAACCTACTCCATTTGGATTCAAAAGCCCCAAAAAACCTCAAAAATGACTATTCAGTCTCTGAAAATGGTTTCTAGCTGATCTAGGCTTGACTTCCCATCCTGGTGGCCCTAAGCTTGTTTAATCTCAAAAGTGAAAAAAGCACTTTCATAAGTGCTCCAACGCCTTTTCAACCTATTCCATTGTCTTTAGAGCATCAAAATCATCTAATAATGACTCTTCTTGAGCCAAAATTAGTCTTCAGCTGATCTAGGCATGGTGTTCCCTCCGGGTGGCCCTGAGCTTCTCCTTTCTTCAAAGCGATAAAAACACCTTTAGAATTGATCCTGTTCCTCTGCAACCTGTACCAATAGATTGAGAGCATGCCAATTTTCTAGGAATGACTCTTCTTGAGCCAAAATTGGTTGAAAATTGCTCTAGATAGGCCTCGTTCAATTTTGCCTAGTAAACTGCCTCTAAAACTGGAGAGGACTCCAGTTAGAGCACCAAATTTGGCTACAACTCCTGATTTAGTGGGTCTGTCGAAAATACCACCAAGTTAATTTGTTGTTTAATTAGCAGTTAAATATGATTTAAATGTGGATAAGGATGATATTATGGCTTATTAAGCACGTTTTAACAAAACTGTACATTAGCATAAAGGTTTAATTAAATGTGGTTCTGCTCCATTTAACAAGGAGCACCACTTGGCACATTGGTAAGGTAGTAGAGTTGTTGGGGGGAGGTCACGGGGTTGAACCTCGACCTACGCCCCTCCATACATAGTTTTCCAAACAGATATATTTCCAAACACCTTTGAATATGGAAATATATTGCATTTAATTCAGAACTTTGGTTAATTTACCAAACACCTTTGAATATGCCAACGGATTGCATATTAATTCGGATATGCGCACATATAATCTTAACTTCAGATAATGAAATATATATGCACCATGTAAACCTTTGGCATTTATATCCATCTGCCACCATTGAACCTTGGAACATATGCCTCCCAATACATAAGGCTTAAACCATATAGTTTTGGACTTAGGTTTAAAAATAAATATGCCCCCATTAATATATGTATTGCTCCACCATAGCATAGAATTTGGATTAATAATATCAATTCAACCATTGCAAATAATCAATTATAACTTTGGAGAGGGTCCACCAGAGGTGGCACATGGTGGCCCTTGGCTGCACCACGTGTCAGCCTCTGGTTGGGCCGTCCCACCATATAAAAAAAAATTGAATTCAACCTTAGGAGCCATAACTTAAAAAGAATTTCACCTTCAAACCTTGATTGGAAAATCCTGCTCTAACACTTGTCACAATGTCATTGGCTCAGAGGGCCTATGACCATGGTTGACCTCTGTTTACTCCTTTGACCATTTTTTTTGAAAATTTTCCTGTTCTGAACGGCGGTCAGCAGGCTCTAAGTTCCTCATCTAGAATTTGTTTTGAGTGAAACGAATTGTGCCAGATTCTTGGCGACGGGCCGAATCTGGTCATTCTAGTTTGGTGCAATCTTGGGAACTTTGAATTTTTGGCAAATTTTTGCCCCTAATCTAGATTCCGACCAACCCTAAACTAATTTTATCTCTAGAATATGTGAAACAGAGGGCTCCAAAAGCTTTGAGATGGGTCAACCAAACATAGACCTAAAAAAACCATCATTCATATTATCAAATCGAACTTTTTTAAAAACCCTATCAATGCATAATTTACAAAAAAATGTGCATAATTTTAAAAACCCTAAGCTAATTTTTTCACCATTGGTAAGTAAGGACTCAAATAAGAGATGTGGGTGGTCCACATTCCTAAATCATAGTAGTTGTTGAAATTATTATATATTTAAATCCATTCAATGGAAATTCACAACAAAATTGAAACCATTACACCAAATAGAATCTTGGGAAAAATTTTAATCATTCGTAATTTACATCCACAACAAAAAATTACATCCAAAAACACATTATCGAAACACGTAAATCTATAGGTTGAGCAAACATAGGCTCCTAGTGATTACATCCACGTTATATCGACACTTTTGATGATGACCAACTTCTTTGGAAAAAAAAATTATTTTATTTTTTTTGATAAGGATTGTAGCAGGTTTTGCAAGGTTATGTAGTCACCTTTGGTAAGGAAGGATTCAGATAACCGATTTTGATATACCACATTCCTAAATCACAGTAGCGGCCAAAATTATTACAGATTCAGAACCATTCAAAAAGGAGATTCACCAGAAAAATGAAACAACTACACCACAATCAAATTTTGTGAAAAATGTTAGTCCTTCACAATTTACATCCATATAAAAAAAAAACATTTTTAAAACACCCAAAGATAAAGGTTGAGAAAACATAGGTTCCCATGGATTACATAAGCGCTCCCGAGGATGACCAGCTTCTTTAGAAGAGAAATTATTTATTTTCCTTTGATATGGATTGCAGGGGGTTTTCAAGGTTATGTAGTCACCCTAGGTAAGGAAGGATTCAGATGAAAAATATGGGTAGGCCAAATTCCTAAATCATAGTAGTGGTAAAAATTATTACAGACTCAAATCCATTCAATAGGGAGATTCACCAGAAAAATGCAACCATTGCAAACAATGGAATCTTGTGTGAAATTTTAGTGCTTCACAATTTACATCCACAAAAACAAAATTACATCCAAAAACAAATATTTTCAAAAAATTCAGAGAATGGACTACAATTACCAGCACATGGATGGAATGTGTTGATAAACAAAATCAATGGTAATTGGTGAGATAAGATATCCTAATGGAGAACAAACCACAGAGCCACCACCATGCCCAAACGCCACTACAACATTCATCAAAACCCCAACACCTAGCTGTAAATGACCTCAATAGAGACTAAGATTACTTGCAATAGGGACAGATTGTAAAGTTAGTTCTGAAGCAAACTGAAAAAACTTGACCAAATTTTCATCGATAAAACTTGTAAAAATCCCATTTATCCTCATGAAAATAAATTGCGCGAAACCTCCATGTCTACCACTGAACCGAATGAAATCTCCCATAAGCTCAAATTCAATCAAATATACATTTCCACTATGTCCAATGGGCATGGGGAACACTCAACTAAACAACAAATAAACAATTAGAATAGGTTTCATGGTAAATCCCCACGAACTAGGCGAATCAATGACGCCTCTCTAATAGAGCAGAGAGAGATTTATAGGTCGACTAGAGAAGGAGGTCGGTCGAATGATTATCGAGGCAACTAAGTGCCCACACATTGGGCTCAAAAAATATAACATGATGTTTACAACCACTTTCGGCAAAAATTCTAATGAAAACTCTAAACCGCTAGTTTACTCTGCATTAACTAGCCCACCCACCATGACATGTGTCTCCACTAGTTGTATATCATATGTGGCATGGACCATGTGGTTTGCGGTCGTGATAGGGAATGAACGCAACAACCAGTGTCTCTCCCATACCCATTTGATTCTAGCAACATATACTTTGTAAAGCGTTGCTTCTTTGTCCCTATAATTATGGAGCTAAGTTTTCCATTTTATAGAAGGAATGGAATAATAAATGACAAGAGTATGAAATTGTAAAGGTAGTTGTAATACAGGGCACTTTACTACACATATGACCATATAATAGTTCAACCATGTTTGAGTGTATTTTTTATGACTTTAAAGTAAGATTCAAGTAAATACATCACATGTTTAAGATGATGAAAGTGCCTCAATACAAGTTAGCAACTTGCTTATTTTAACTTGTAAAGTTGTTTTCTATATATATGTGTGTGTGCGTGTGTTAAGTTTTTTGAAATTGACGTTACCTAAACATATTTGAATATGTTAGACAGCCTTGGTCTATTTTTATGTTTTAAAATGTTAATATTCATTTTACTTTCACGAACTTGATTTTTGAAACATAGACATATAAATTATTCATATATTTTCATGTAATGTTAAATTAGAATAAATTTTAAGATGAGTACACATGATCACATAACATTTAAATTTTTCATTAAGTTTTAAATATATATATATTTTTTAGTGGTTTGATATTTCTAGGTATATGCTAAATCCATAGTTAAGATAGACATAACTTGGTTTACACAAACACCCTTGTTGAATCCATGTTGGGCATGGATGAAATTACACACTTTCCCTTCGTACTAAACAACACACATTTAAAATTCTTTCATTGGAAGATTTTTTATTGTAATCGTTTTATATGTATAAATTTGATATTGGAATATTTTATTTAAAGTGGACACTATACTTTTTTTTTCTTATTAATATTTTTTTAGATGCCAAACATAAACTCCATGTTAGGTGTGGAAGAGATTTCACATGCTCTCACATTGGAATAAGACCTCTCTCTCTCTCTCTCTCTCTCTTGCCATCCATATATATATATATATATATATATATATATATATATATATATATATATATATATATATATATATATATATCTGTGTCTGTATGTGTGTGTGTGGCATACTAACTCCATATTAAGCATAGAATGAATTAGACACTTAACTTCCCTCATATTGGGCTATAGAAAGTACCCTTGGTTCAATAATGCTCCTAATTCCATTTGTATCCTTCAAAATTTTCACTTTTTTTTTAACAATATTTTAAGAATGATTCATTATGCAAAAATATATTCTTGGGAATGTACTTATTACATCAAGAAGAATTATAGAGGGAAAGGAAAAAACTCACAAATTTCTTGTGTCTTCTCACACAGTAAATCCTCAAGCTAATTGTGTAGGTTATTGAAATGATCTTTCATGCATTGCATTTGTTGCCTATGCTCTATGAGAATTTACATGATTTTGGTTAACTAAGCTAATAATTGTATTTTTTTAACCCAAAGTTGTAGAATGTTAGCATGAAGGTCACTAGCTTCATAATTATTCACATGTGGGTGAATCATCATGAACATCGAGGCACTATTGGATTTCATATAGGTGTATGTATGGAACTACCGTATTTTCTATGGGTTTCTGCTACCATATTAAGTGTAATTTCTACTAGATATTTTGTGTTTTCTACTATATTTCATGTAGTTCCTACTAGATTTCATATATCTTATACCAAATTTCCGATAGGTTTCCATAAAACGTTGTTGACCTCCAAAAGTAGATAGGAATAAAAAAATCTACTCAAAGTAGTCACAAGAACATGGGAAATCATTAGGTTTAATAAGCACTCGACTCATTAGTGTCATATGATGTGAGAGTGGCTAAAATATGTTAAAATGAATGATAAATGGGTGGAAATGAATTATAAATGAAGTGATATTAGGGTTATATAGTTGTTAGAAACCTATCAAAGTTGAGGTTCAACATCCCCCACACGCTCAAATATTTGCATGTACTCATGAACTAATGACATAAATATTTTTGAGGACATGATGGTGCTTTGCAACTTTTAATCTCTTTTTCGATGTGGTTTCTTTTTTCCTTTTAATTTCTCTCTATTCTCTTTTCTTCATTTTCTTTATTTTATGAGGTAAGAGAGATATGCATTCTAACCATATTAGAGATTTATTTCTAAAATGAAATAGGTGTCTTGAAATAAACACATCTACTACAAAATCATTCATGTGGTGACATGTTGCACGAATTTTAATAGAAGACGTATGTTTTTTCCTTGGGATTCCTTAAAGTTTAAAGTCAAAGGAAAGGGATAATGTGGTGTACTAAAAGGAATTAAATGGAAGGGAGTAGAAAGTGAGATATAAAGACATGAAGGAAATGAGATTTAAGGGTTAATTTTGCATAAATTCCCAATTTATATAACTACATAGAAATACAGATAGTTGTTGGGAATGGCGACTATTGTGAGACAGAAACTTGTAAGTGTTAGTGAAAAATTACATCGCTAGAGATAAGGATCCAACAAGAGGCAGTTAGTCCATGTCATGAAACACATGGTGTACCCTGGTTTATCTAATGTCCAACAATTCCCCCCCCCTAACACAAGTTGTGTGCGTATGAAACTTCTGACCTATGCTCTGATACCACTTTTTTGGAATCAAAATTGTTGTTAGAACAAAACCCACAAGTGTTAGTCAATTATCGCATTTCCAAAGATAAGGATCTATGAGAGGTGGTTAGTCCAATTTGTGAAACAAACATGGAGCATTGGATTATCTAATGTCCAACAATTGCTTACCTAATTACCTTTTCTAGTGTATTATAATCTGATTAACACAAGTATTGAGATTTTGGATGCATAATTTGAAAAGATCAGTTGAAAATTGGCTGAAGGAACTTGGCCACAAATATGTTGTATGAAGATTCAATACATTTTTTTGATGGCTGAAATAAGATTGTGAATCATGAAATTTGAATGAGAAAATATAAAAATGTAAATGTAAAGGGAAAATATATTTTTTGTGGATGAGTAAGCAAGGGTGGCTACCTCAATCTCGGTAATGAGAAAATCCTCTACAATATTGAAATAATCTCCGTCGTAACTTTACATCGACTCTCTCTTTTTGAAGAAAATTTCACTGGCTATTGCAACAATAAAAATTCCTTTTTATTTGAAAAGAATGATATAAATTTATGAAGGAATAAAATGAAATAAATATTCAAACCAAAACACAGAGATATAGAAAAATTGAACTTTAATTAATATATAACAAATTATGAAATTTTTTTACTACAAAACAAAAGTCAGCTAACTCATTTCGTTGTAGCTTATCTCTAAGAAAAGATGTGGTGGATGCATGCCTTCTGAATTGTCCGACAATGAGGCTCTAAGGAATTTTTATGATGAAGAAACAATGAGAAACCCTAAACATCTGAAAACCTAACACTAGGAGATGAAGCACCAAAATCTTATGGGCCCCGATGGGATTAGTTGGAACATCAACTTCCCGGGGTCATAACTTTGACATACGATCTACATTTTGCACACACAATAGGCACTCGTTAGAAAGGTCTATCCGAGAAAAAAATTTGACTGAAAATATAGACATTGACTTAAATTTACGCATTTCCCAAAAAACAAGTTTTTTAGGGCCTCAAAACAACTCCTGAAGTTTAGAACCCAAGATACTACCAAATTTAGAAAACTGTCAAAAAATGAAACTATGTTGAGAAATATGAAACTGATAGGAAAAAGTGTTGGGGGTCCAAGTGGAATAGGTAGGTGGCCACCAATAGCCACTTGGATCAATCCTCCCCCATTAGGAAGCACCAATCCCCATTGCATTGAGTACCTCCATGAGATGCTGAAACTTTTGTTGGACCGAGTCCCTTGAGAGACAATTTCCTTAGTGCAAGAGTTGGATGACTTTGACAACCCGATATAGTTGGATCATCTATTGGCAAGTGTTATTAATATGTGTTTCCATGTTCTAATAAATTTTGGCATGTGCGATGCAATATATCTTCAGCTCTGTCAGTGTTAGATGTTCGATAATGTCTGATGTGTCCAACAATGGTGGAAATTATGGTCGAAGGTGGTCCACATTGAATATTGGGTGTAGTCCAAGGATTGTGGGGATACTTAGCTTGAAATAATTGTCACCCACAACCTTGGTGATGGTGTAAGGTATATATTGGAGTGCTTGAATCTTCTGATAGGCTCCTGAAATAATCAAAAAAAATTTGAGGTCTAAAATGGGATTCCTAAGGAATATTATAAAATAGTAGTGGAAATAATAAAATAAGATTAGATTACATCATCAAATTTTAGACGGAAAAAGGAAAAAAATGCCTTTTAAAATTGTGTTTTAAACTTATCTCCCTACATTTTTACTCAAATTTTCAGTAGGAACACTCATTCGATGCATAATTTAATTCATCATCCAAGAAGTACCCATGTTGCATACTTTTAACGAACCTTGCTACATGAAAAATGAGAAATACATGAAATCACATTTTTCATGTATTTCTCCTTTTTCGCATAGAAGAGTCCATCCAAAGTAAGCAACATGGGTACTCCTTGGATGGCGAATTAAATTTTTCATCCAACAAGTGCTCCTGCTTGAGATTTGAGAAAAAAATTAGGGAAATAAGTTGAAAATACGAGTTGAAAAAGAAGTTTTTTATTTTTTAATGTTTTAATATTTTTACTCTTTTACTCAAAAAATGGTGAATAATCCCCCGTGGTTGAAATCATCATCTTGAATCCTATTGGTTATAAATTTGATTTTGGTTGTACATTTTTATTTTAAGTCCCATTTTAGAGCTCAAAATTGATCTAATGTCAGTCCTTCTACAAATGCAACCAAATATTATCACCCACATGAACTTATATGCCACTTGGTGTTGATCATGAAATTTTTTGTACTTAGATTTGGATTTTTCCAAGATATCATGAGCCTACTAGAATATGTACTTAAGGCGTTCAATAAACTTAATGGATTTATCAACTTCAAATTGAATATGTGCAGGTTCTACATGTGTAGTTGTACGAGGCATTGCAAAATCGATGGGACACAATGGTTGAAATCTCAAGCATATCTAAAAGGGGATATGACTAGTTGAGCTATGGAGAGCTCTATTTGAGTTGTGTTGAACATAATGGAGGCTCTCATCCCATGTTTTTGGATGCTTAGAGTTGTACATGCGTAGTATGTGCATTACCATCCCATTGATGACCTTTTTCTGGTCATCAACCTTGGGGTCGAAGGCAATCGACTTGGCGAGCTTGGTATCCAAAAATGACCAGAGGCTCGACCAAAATTTGCTAAGGAGCCCGATATCTCCATCTGATATGATGGTCTACGAGATCCCAAAATTTACTCACACCCGTTCAGAGAAGAGCTTGGGAGTAGGCTTTGTTGTGGCACTCTTCTTACAAGAATCCAACATGGTCATCTTAGAAAATAAATCAATGACCCCAAATAGGTATTCATTTCCATGCTTGGTTGAATGAAGGCCAAACATATAGTCCATGGAGATGGATTTCCAAGGTAGGTTATGAGTAGGAAGAGGGGTGTATAGGCCTTGATTTTTAATGGTTGGCTTGGCGATGGAATATGCAGTGTAGGATATGATATATTTGTAAACGTCCTAATGGAGTTGCAGCCAATAAAAATACTTTTGTAGTACCACCATTGTCTTCTCAATTCCAAAGTTCCCTGTTGCTCGATTGTAATGTTTCTCCAAAATTACCTTGGCACACTCACTTGAAGTAAAATAAAGGTGTCCCAGGTAGCACAACAATGCACCATGGAGGTGGAATTCTATAAATTGATTGACCTCCATCAACATCTAGTATGTGGTGGTGAATTCTAGATTTTTTTTGTATATCTGCGGCCATCAAGAATCATTGTGCCCAAAATAATTAATAAAAGTTTTCACTTTCATAATCAAGGGACAAATGAAGCAATCTAGAATGTAATTGGCACTACCCTTCTTGTATTTAATGTTCAAATGGAATTGTTGCAGATATGTGGATCATTTTTTATGGTGATCATTCTATAACTTTCCTCGTGTCTACATAAATTGAAGAGGATGGTCATATGTGTGAATGATCGTCTCCTTCCCCATAATGTAATGTTTCCACTGTTCGCAAGCCTACACGATGGAATATATCTCCTTATCATAGATGGAGTGTATCCAAATAGTATCAGAGAGTGTCTCACTGTGATAGGACATCAGGCTACCTTACTGAGTGAGGAATGCACCAATCACATAGTCAGAGGCATCTATCTGAATCTCAAATGGTTGTTGCAAGTCTATCAATTTGAGGACTGGTGTAGAGAAAAGGTGGTGTTTCAAATCAATGAATTCCATCTATTGTGACCTGGGAAAAAAAAATTATTTTATTCCACCCTTGGTAACTTCACTTAAGGGCCAAGTGATATGATAGAATCCCAACACAAATAAATTGTGGTAGAAATTAGAAAGGCCCATGAAACTGTGAAGCTCTATGAGACATTTTTAGGTTGACCAATCCCAAATGACTAGAATATTAGCTCAATCCACATGTACACCTTGCCCATCAATAATGTAACATATATATTGGACCTTGACAATGTCAAAGGAGAATTTTTCTAGTTTGCACATAGGTTGAGTTGTTGTAGAGTATCTAGGACCCGTCGAATATGTTACACATTCTCTTATTAACTATTGTTGGAGATGAGGATATCATCGAAACATAAAACCATGAAAGAGTTCGTGAAATTCCATAGGATGTGAACCATCAACCTCATGAAAGTTTAGGGGACATTTGACAAACCGAAGGGCATGACCAACCACTTCAAAAGACCCTCCTTGGACTTGAAAGTAGTCTTCCACACATCCTTTGGTTTTAGTATAATTTGGTGATATCCAAAATTTAAATAAATCTTGTTGAAATATTTTTTCCCCTTTATCTAATCAAGAAGGTTATCAATCCATGCAATCGATTACTTGTTCCTAACTGTGATTTAGTTTAGGGATTGTTAGTCAATATAAATCCTCTAGGTCCCATCCTTATTTTGCACGAGTACAATTAGGCTCCCATAGAGTGAGTAACTTCATCATATGTGCCCCTATAGTAGTAGATTATGGATTTGCCACTTGATTTCCTCATTTTCCATAAGAGAGCAGTGGTAGATTGACTTATTGGATAAAAGTACGTTGGGGGAATATTGATTGATTTCTTGACTTGACAATGCAAAGGTAACCCAGTGGGTGAGGAGAACATGTATCTATACTCTTACACAATCTTATTCACTTGATTTATCCATGTAGAGGATCCCTGTGTGGAGGCCATGGATGTCGCCAAAATCTCCCCCTTACATTGAGAGAAAATTAGGAGGAATAAAAATTTCCCAGTCTTGGAGATAATATTACTACATTTCTTAACAGAGATCAAAGAAATATGTAACCATCCTCCTTGTTATAGGACATTTTGTCACATTTTTGTAAATAGGCCTTCTAATGGGATCAATCAACATCATATTCCCCCTTGGCATCATCATTTCACAAAGCCATAAAAATTAGTCCTTCATTCCCTAGAGTTTCAGACTAAAACTTCATCATATGAGCCAGTTTTAGGACCAATGCTCCTTTGCCTCTTGTTCGAAATGGAGCACCTATAGGTTTCTCCATTGTGGAATGTGTTCATCACCTACAAGTTTCTCCCCTTTTCACCTACGTTGGTTCTAGAAATTCGAGAAAAAGAGAGAGATTTTGGAAGCTTCCTCTTCCATAAGCTTCTAGAATTTGTTACAACCATTTACCTCAGATAAAATATTCGGATCCTAACCTACCCTCTTTGGATTTTCCATCCCTTATCCTTTGATCCCATCATCCCATAAAAGATGGATATAAAACCCTATATTGGTAATTGGATAAGAAATCCCAACTCACCCCACTCCTTTATATATATACAACCTTCCATGTACAAGAGGTTGGATTTTGGAGAGTGATTCTACCCTTAAACTGTTGTGGTAGGAGGTATCATTCCATGCATTTATGGTGATTGGAGGTGCACATTGTGACAAGGAAAGGACAAGACATCTTGGAGGATCTCTTCTACAAGATCAACACCTATTTATGGTCGTAATCTCCTTCCATTTATATCAATGAAAAGCCTGTTATCTACTTTCTTATATGTGATGTCATTATTTCATGTATTTCAATACCGTGTTGATCTATTGAATAGAGTATTTAGAAGATATTGCATAAATATCGGTAGTTTCTTGGCTTGTTTTATATGACTATGAAGGTTCTAATTTTGGAAATTGGAGTTGGAATTGGAGCATTCAAGCTAAATAAGAAGCAAAGCATACAATGGATTCTAGGTAGGTTTCATTCTGCCATCTATTTACTTTGAGGAAAGCATTGGGTTCATTATCTCTCTATTGTTCTACGTTTGCCACCAAACCTAGGGGATATACTTTTATATGTAATCACAAATCCCACATAACAAATTGGCGACTTTGATGGGGAATGGTGTATTCCATTGGTGGTTTCATTTTCCATTATGTTTTTTTACCTCTTTGATAAACCTTTGTTTCCTTAACGAGCCAAGAACAGACCTAGGAAGTGATTTCATTAAGTCTCATTTGAAATTTTTGTGTCGGAATACTCTATCCTTGGACCAATACACCCCTTGTGCCTTTGACAGAGCATTACACCCCACCTAGGCCATATCTGTACCTGCGTTGCAAAGCACTGGTGTCTCTTCTGCACCAACGTTGACCCATGTTTTTGCACAAAAAATTCTCTTGCTTTTGATTGCCTCTTTGATCATCCTACTTCCAGCTAACCTTCCTTGTGTCTAGAGTGTCTTGTGGTCTCTTGAAATCCTCAATTTGGTTTTCATTTGTGTTTTATTTCATTTTCTATGGATTGATTTCAATTTTCCTTTATTCTTATCATTAAGTTTCTTGCAAACTAATTTTGTTCAATCACTGGTTGCTAGAATGAGTTGTTGTTCTAGTCCTCATTCTTAAAATTTTATTTGAATCAGTGATTAAACTTTGCATCTTAGTTTTCAACTAAAAATTAAGTGGAATCGAAAAGAAAAATCTCATGCATTGCATATATGGTTTTGTGTGTGAAAATTGGAATTCCCTACTCTGAAATTACATGTTTTTTCTTTCATTTTCCCAAAAAACTTCCCCCTCAATCACTGAGGGGGTGGGTGGTTGAATTGTGTATGAGTGTTAATTGCCTTTGAGCCTTCATCTCTTTTGATTTTTGAAATTGTTACCCAATTTCAGTTTGATTCCTTTGTTCATGAAATATCACATTACGTTTGATTTCATTGGAATCATCTTGTGTTTTCTTTCAAGAATTATTTTGCATAGATCACATTTGCATAGTTAGAATTCTCAATTTCACAGAAGGAAAGGAAATTGTGCATAGATTACATTTGTATAGTTTTCAGGGGAATCGTGCATATATTAAATTACACGATTGGGCATCTTTTAATGCTTTGAATTGAAATGGAATAATGAAATTGAAATACCTAGTTAGGAAGCTCTTATTTGCTGCATATTTGATTGTTGCAACATTGTTTGCGCCTCTTCCGTACATTATATTTATTTCATCGAAAATGAAAAGAGTTAATTTTTTCATGTTAGTTGCATCATAGGTGTGTTAAGGTAAAATTGACTTCTGAGCCTTGAAATCGAAACATAATTCAATATCAACTCTAAAATTCGTCTCAATTCATCTAAGGGTAATTTGAAACTTAATGACACACATAGGGGTCTACGCTATAGATTTGTTCCAACGTCTTTAAACGTAGAAGTTATTATTTTTTCCAGCGTTTCATTCCAGGGGTGATATCTCGTTCCAGATCCGTAAGTGTATTGGATCGTTCTCCACGTACCTTCAGGTATATAGGATGGCGCTCCACACATGATAAGTATATGGGAACAATCTCATCAAACGGTTACACAATAGACAACAATACTACAGACTGCACTTCCACGTACCGTTGAGTATATTTTGAAATCCTCTATGGGTTTCTATCCTCACCATAAGAAACCGAGTCGGTCGCCTTGTATATCGTGATACATTGAACACAACATTCAGGAAGATTGGTTGTCATATGTAAATCCTTGGTTTTCCAAGGTGGTATATTTCATTTCATAGTTTCTTGGTACCTTTTGCCTAGTTTCCTCTTTTTTTTATGTCTTTAATTTCTAAAATCAATTAATTGACCGCTGAATAAAATCCTCTTTGTGAAACAACTCCTTAGTGGATCTTAGGTTGAAACTAATGGAAACAGTTCCCAAGTCCACCAATCCCAAAAATCCCTCTGAAGGGAATCCTGGTCATTTTCCTCCTTTTGGAAATATTGGTGTTCCTTATATAGAAATTTTGTCCTTCCTAGATTTACCATTGGTTTTCCAGTTTAGTTTTGTTCAACCACTATGGTTCTGAATGTCCAAATTTCTCCTCAACCAAGTTCTACACCTGAACAATATCAAACTCAAATTGATCCTAAATTTAGCCCTTTTCCTGATTCACCTTTTGTTTCTTCATCCCTTTCTTCCTCGTCACCTGGTGAAAGTCTTGATTCTAGTAACCAGGAAAATAAGAAGAAGAAGGAAAGGAAAAATAATAAGAAGCAAAATAAGCAAGGTGGAAACCAAGAAACCATTGCTACTGATGTAATTAGTATGGAGAAATATTCCAATTAGCCCTGCAAAGTTAAATTCCCCTTCATGTTACGTAAGGATGACCACCTTCTTAGAAATTTTCCTAGTATTCCCAAGGTATGAGAAGTGTGGCCCACAGGCTCACATAAGCCTCTGTCATTGGAATTTGGAGATCATGCTAGTGATAAACCCTCAACTAGGGATAGTAAAATTCATGGGAAAAGGGTGAAGGGAATCATCCTATTCACCATTTTCCTTATATGGATGAAGCCTTAAAAGTGTTGGACAACCTTGCATCTTCTTAACCTTGTCTTACGGCTGGATATCGAAATCTTTCCCCTAATCCTCCACTAGTTGTTGAAGTGATTAATTAGAATTCATCTCTGGTCAATCCCAATCTCTCTAAATGTGAATCCCATGGTCTGTTCCAGACCAACCATTGGTTGAGAAAATGGTTGACTCGATTCCATCTTCAATTTATCGTACCTTTATTATTGAGAGTGAACTTAATACCACTCAGGTTCTTCTTATTTCTTCATATTCCAATGAACTGGGGGGAATCCTCTCATTCCAATGATACAGGAGAGTAGTCTTGTAACTTCCCTTGATTGGAATTGACTCTTAATATATCATCTTCCTCCTTACGTGCCCTTGTAGATCATAGTTCATGCTTATAATAGGGTCGTACCTAGCACAATCATAGATGAAGGCGCATATGTTAATATTATGTCCTCAACTCCTTGAAAAGATTTAGGTTCTCCGCAACTTGTGCCTATTACCTAGAATCTGTTGGATTTTAACAGAGGAACCATTTAACCATTAGGGATCCTTCCTAAGTTTCCTATTACTTTGGGAGTAAAAAACACCTCTATCGATGTGATGTTATTCCAAGGCCCTTTAGATTTTAATTTACCCCTTGGGCGTGACTATGTTTATGTCATTGGATCTCTTGTCTATTCACTCTTTCGTGTGATGTGTTTCCTACATGAAGGAAGAATCGTGACCATTGATCAACTTTCATTCATTGGTCCTAATTTGACTCCTAATCAACCATCATCCCTAAATGGTCCTTATATGCAAGTGGTATCTCCCTCGACTTAGGTTAACTATGTGGCAACCTATTCCATGCCCACGTTTATCGATGATCTAGTAGGTGATGTAGTGCATCATTTACTGGGGGCATTGGAGTCTGATCTTTCCATTGGATCCATTTATACCTTCCAAACTATTGTTCTCCAATATGATGAGAACCCCTTGGAATATATGGTCTCTTGGAGGCCATGATCTTATTTTAGAGCACAGTTCTGTTACTTGTGTCAAGCTCATTAAAAAATGAAACAAGGTCTCTGATCATAGTTCCTTGTCTTATGTAAAGCTCCTTAAAAAATGATTCAAGGTTATTTTGACCAGAGTTCCTTTTTTTGTGTCATGCTCGTTAAAAAATTGAAACAAGGTAGTAAAGCACAATTCCTTTTCTTGTGTCAGTCTCATTAAAAAATGAAACAATGTTCCTATGAGCATAGTTCTTTTCCTGTTTCAAGCTCGTTAAAATATGAAACATATCCCCTTCCAATTTGAGTCTTTGATTAGATCTCGTAAGTTCTAAGTCGAGTCTTTCACTCGATCTCATAAATGAATCTTCATTATATCCACCTATTAGTAACCTATTATCTAATTAGGGGCATGAAATGAAGATTGGGGGGCATGCACGTCAAATTGATACATTATTATGGGGGGATACAATCTTATTTCAAGCATATTTTTTTTTTCATTTCAAGCTTGTGTAAAAATGAAACTAATTGCAAGCATAGTTTCCCATGTTTCAATCTTGTGTAAAAAAATTAAAAACATTCCCCTCCTACTTCTTGTGATTATCATTTTTATCATTCTTTTTTTAGAAGATGAGCCTTTGTTTTATCATTCCATTGTAACCATTTTCTTGGATGACCATATGATTTCACTTGGTTTTACCCTTTCCTGAGGAAAAACTACGATGAGTGGTCTTATTAGCGATCCTCTTGACCTCTACATGTTTTGAGTTGTTCCATCATGACCATAACCCGTTTCTACCCTTTATACCACTCGTTATTCTAGGTGGAGTTTTCTTTTAGCTCTTTTTAGATTCCCAAAACATGAAAACAATGTCGAGCACTTGTCTTTTCAAAGTCATTAAAGTAAATGAAAAGACGTCTACTCAGTATAAGTTTAACCCTTTTACAGACTGAGATAGAATAATTACAAAAAAAGAATACCATAGTCATGCATGGCTAAGAGGTTATCGTGAGACTATCTACAAAAAGGGACATATGGAGTTTTCTTTTTCACCTATTTTTAAAACTCTCTAGACATGAAAAATATGTCAATTTTTACCTTTACTAGACTCGTTAAAACATCAAAAAATGATGTTCTTTTTTAACATGACAAGGCCAAACCACTCCTTCTCAGGGTTCATTAAATATAGTCAGAGGGATTCATCCGAAGAATGAACTTACATATCAAGCATATGTTATCCTCCTCAATCTTGTTAAAAAATAAAGAGGTACTGACTAGTACGGTTGGGGAAATTGGGGAAACAGGGTAATCCATTTGCTAATTGCAGTGAGTCACTCTTGAACATGAGATTCTTCCACTTCATCTGTGTGGTTGTTGGGTTCGATAATCCACTTGTCATTTGGTTCACCATACCTTTTCAGAGCCTCCATTTTGGTTTTGGGTCAATGCTTTGAACTACATTTAGTGTCATCAGTGTTTTCAAGAGAATTCATTAAGTTGATATCTGTTACAATACTCTTAAGCCTTCATTCCATGTTCTCCTTTTCCTGACCAGTTATGTATTTGAATAATTATGTCTCAATTATGATACTCTTTTTGTGTCGTTTATAGGGGATACATCAAGGCCCTCCTGCGACGGGTCTCTTCCTATCGACATCAGCACATTATCCAAGAAGTTGACTTATAAACACCCCTTTGGTACCTTGGTGCTTGCATACATTAATGGAAAGTCTCCTTGCTCTCAGAGATAGGTTTACACCATTTTCCTTTGACCAAAAGACTCTATGTGGTGTTCAAAATAAACTCATTTATTCACATCATATGGATTGTAATATAGTACTTGAGATTCATTAACATCATCGATGGTTTCTCTCACGCCTGTTAACAACTTACATCATTGTCTGGTAATCAGATGGTGTCTACCATGTTTGACCTTAGCTCATTGATTCACATGGTTAGACTCGTACATTGGTTGGTCATGTGAATGAGATAGAAGGCCTTGGATCTAGTTTTATCCATCCAGGTTGCGACTTCAGGAGTTATACAAAGATCACAATGTATGATGACCATGATCATGCAGATAGTCATCCACACATGGGTCCACCAATTGTATTTGTGGATGCATTTTTTGATCATTATGCATGTTATGTTCACTTATGTGATGAGTATGGGTAAACATCCCTCAACAAAAATATGTCATGATATAAATGTATTGTAACGGATGAAGCTCACCGATCATTCTTGATCCCCACTTGTCACAAGGTAAATAACTTCATGCATCAGCCATCATTTCTATCTTTGCGCTTTAGGGGGGAATATGTTATAGAGTAGTCTGTAACATATGGTAAATAGGCCTCCTAATGGGATCAATCAACATCCTATTCTCCCTTGTCATCATCATTGCACAAATCCCTAAACTTGCCTCCTTCATTCCCCATAGTTTTAGCTTGAAGCTGCATCATCTAATTGTTTGAAAATTTTCACCTACATGTTTATCCATCGTAGCCTACGTTGATCACCTACAGGTTGCTACCATTTTCACCTGTGTTGATTCTAGAAATTTGGAAAAAAGAGGGAAATTCTGGAAGCTTCCTCTTCAAGAAGCTTCCATAATTTGTTATAAAAATTTACCTCAGATAAAATATTCAAATCCTATCCTACTCTAATTTGGAGTTACCATCCATTATTATTTGATCCCATCCTCCCATCAAAGGTGGATCTAAAATTTAGATTGGTAATTGGATAAGAACTTCCAACTCACCCCACTCCTCTATATATTTACAGCCTTCCATATGCAAGAGGTTGGCTTTTGGAGAGTGATACTACCCTTAAATTGTTGTGGTAGGAGGTATCATTCCATGCATTTATGGTGATTGGAGGTGCACATTGTGACAAGGAAAGGACAAGACAGTTTGGAGGATCTCTTCTACAAGATCAACACCTATTTATGGTCGTAATCTCCTTCCATTTATATCAATGCAAAGCTTGTTATCTACTTTCTTATTTGTGATGTCGTTATTTCATGTATTTCAATATCATGTTGATCTATTGAATATAGTATTTAGAAGATATTGCATAAATACCAATAGTTTCTTGGCTTATTTTATCTGACTATGAAGGTTCTAATTTTGGAAATCGGAGTTGGAACTGGAGCATTCAAGCTAAATAAGAAGCAAAGCATACGATGGATTCTAGGTAGGTTTCATTCTACCATCTATTTACTTTGAGGAAAGCATTGGGTTCATTATCTCTCTATTGTTATAGGTTTGCCACCAAACCTAGGAGAGATACTTTTATATTTAATCACAAATCCTGCATAAAAAATTGGAAACTTTGATGGGAAATGGTGTATTCCCTTGGTGGTTTCATTTTCTATTATGTTTTTTTACCTCTTTGATAAACCTTTGTTGCCTTAACAAGCCAAGAACAGACCTAGGAAGTGATTTCATTGAGTCTCATTTGAAAATTTTGTGTCAGAATACTCTATCCCTAGACCAACACACCCCCTGTGCCTCTGATAGAGCATTAAACCCCACCTAGGCTGTCTCTGTACCTGCGTTGCAAAGCACTGGTGACTATTCTGCACCAAGGTTGGCCCATGTTTTTGCACAAAAAATTCTCTTGGTTTTGATTGCCTCTTTGATCATCCTACTTCCAGCTAACCTTCCCTGAGTCTTGAGTGTCTTGTGGTCTCTTGAAATCCTCAATTTGGTTTTCATTTGTGTTTGATTTCCTTTTTTAAGGATTGATTTCGATTTTCCTTTATTCTTATCATTAGGTTTCTTGTAAATTGATTTTGTTCGATCATTGGTTGCTTGAATGATTTTTTTTTCTAGTCCTCATTTTGAAAATTTGATTTCAATTAGTGATTAAACTTTGCATCTTAGTTTTCAACTGAAAATTAAGTGGAATCGAAAATAAAAATCTCATGCATTGCATATATGTTTTTGTGTGTGAAAATTGGAATTCCCTACTCTGAAATTACATGTTTTTTCTTTCATTTAACCCAAAAAAATCCCCCCTGAATCACTGAGGGGGTGGGGAGTTGAATTGTGTATCAGTGTTAATCGCCTTTGAGCCTTCATCTCTTTTGATTTTTGAAAATTTCACCCAATTTCAGTTTGATTCCTTTGTTCATGAAATCTCACATTACATTTGATTTCATTGGAATCATCTTGTGTTTTCTTTCAATAATTCTCTTGCATAGATCACATTTTCATAGTTAGAATTCCCAATTTCACAGAAGGAAAAAAAATTGTGCATAGATTACATTTGTGTAGTTTGCAGGGGAATCGTGCATATAATAAATTACATGATTGGGAATCTTTTAATGCTTTGAATTGAATTGGAATAGTGAAATTGAAATACCTAGTTAGGAAGCTCTTGTTTCTTGCATATTTGATTGTTGCAACATTTTTTGTGCCTCTTTCGTACATTATATTTATTTCATCAAAAATGAAAACACTAGAAAATTTGGCCCAATTTCCGACGGCCACTTCATCGCTATTTCGAAACATAGTCTTCGCAAGAGCAACAGTTTGAGGCCAGACAAAACGTGGTTAGCCATTACATCGCAATTCTGACGCTTTGCCAATGTGTCGCAATACCGACACTTTTTCCAACATTTTACAAAGTGTCGCTATTCCGATGCTGGCAAAGTGTCGCAATACTAACGCTTGCTCAATTTTCGCAATTCTAACGATATGTCATCCGACATTTAGAACGTCGCTCTTCCTAAGCTTTGCTCTTCATAAAGCGTCGCAATATCGACGAAAGTCAAAATTTTTTGTAGGTTGAAAGCGTTGGAAGAATGACGCTTAGGAAGCGTCACAAGAGTGACGAAAGGCAAAAATTTTGGTAGGTTGAACGCGTCGGAAGACCGATGCTTAAGAAGCGTTGCAAGAGCGACGAAAGGCAAAATTTTCGTAGGTTGAAAGCATCGGAAGACTGATGATAAGTTAAAAATTTTGTAGATTGAAAGCGTCGGAAGACTGACGCTTAGGAAGCGTCGCAATACCGACGATAAGTTAAAAATTTCGTAGATTGAAAGCGTCGGAAGACCGATGCTTAGGAAGCATCGCAATACTGATGATAAGTTAAAAATTAAAGAAAAAAATGAATGAATATATAGTCTGGTCTTCACTCCCGTGGCCTATCAACATGACCCACCAGTCTGGTCTTCACTTATGTGGTTTCTCCAACCAATGGAAATGAATAAAAAATAGGGTGTTCCTAGAATCACCAAGCTTCAACCATAATGACAAATAAAACCATGCCATTTACACCAATTATAGTTGTATCTATGATAACAATGCTTGGCTTGTGTCGATTATAAACTCAACCAAATTAATATAGGTCTCACCAACATAGAAAACTTTAAATTTTGTGATGAGTTGTTACCAAGTTTCACCAAAATACGGTTATGATTTCAAAAAAAAATAAAAACACCTCGCCCACGATTCGAACATTCAAACCATATCCAATAAACATTCTCACACTTAAGTCTCTGATCCGGAAGACATAAAAGAAAAATTTCCTCAGCGTATACAAAACTTGAACTATACTTCCTCAATTCACTAATTATATATAGTCATTAATATTAATTTTGTATATTAATGTTATAGAATGCTTCCCTAATTCCCCAGATACTTTGGAGTCGGCTTCCACAAGTCTCTTCAGGCCTAATTTTTTCGAAGTGTTGCCCATCACCTGGATATTCAAAGACATGAAAATCATGGCTTGCACCTAATGAGGTGTTAAACTGCCATAGAAACTCTAACAATGGATTTTTCATTCGTAAAGGATAGGTTCGTTTTGAATTTTGCTTCTATTATGGCTAGCTAAGACTTTTGGCTTCTAGAACTTGGGCCATCATGCCAAATACCCATACCCAACTCCTTCCACCTCAGGAAAAACTGACCCTAAACCCTTATTTATAGACCATAGACCTCATGGTTGTAGAGATTAGGTGGTTCAAGTCACCAACTGCATGGACACACAGATCAATAGAATGTCAGTTATGGGTTTTTTCCCAAAAATAATCACTCCCCTGTATCCATCATGAACGTAGGTGTTCACGGATAAAAAATCGGGGATTTGAACCTGAGATCTTTGTACTCACATTTATTGTACATTTTTACAAGCTTGGAAAGTGAGCAACTAACAATGTTTACAAATGACGAATTCTAAGAGTGACCCTTTTCTTTTTCCTAAGCCATCCTTGAGCTTTTTGGTTCAATTAATATTTCATGGTTTGATTTTTTGTAACAATTTCTAGTTTTATTGATATAAATTTAATTTCATCCATAATAGTGCCTTAGGTACGCATTGTGAGTGATCGAAACAATAATCATGCTCTTAAATTATAATAGGAAGAACTACAACCAACAGGAAATATATCTCACCTGCATATAATGTTTGGATGGGATCAATCTTGATTCTCTGTAGCCCATATATTAATAATGAATGGTACAGTTCTGCGGGAATTAACAATATGAATACTAGATAATAGCTACAAATGCAAGACTTTAATCAGTATACCGATGCCTTGTATAATGAAGCAGCAAGGAATGTTGGGATGCATTTCCTAAATATAGAGTGGACAACTTGGTGAATTACAAGTGGGTAAGTGGTTGATAATTAAAGTCTGGAAGTTTCCTTGCCAATACCTGTCCAATTCTTGTATTTAGGCTTATGTACAGGCATAATGGCAAGAAGTCTGCAATGACACTAGCTTTTTATTTCCTTGGCTATTTCTACCTAAAGATCTTGCAAGAGCTGGTCAATCCATGATTGTGGCTTCAAGCCTTCTGGTGAATCGTTCTTCACGATGTTGATATTTAATTTTTCTATACTACTCGTTTGCAAGGTAAAGCACATAATTCTCATTTGCAGAGCAACCAAAAAGCAGCATACATACTCCTCATTTGCAGGGTAAAGCACATCAACCCTTAAATAGCATTATTCTATTCTCTTTCTAATTACAAAACCAGCATCAAAATCAAAACAAGTATGGAAGGGTGTTATTCGATTCTCTTTCCTAA
Organism: Pinus albicaulis; assembly: GCA_034641835.2. Classification (NCBI taxonomy): domain Eukaryota; kingdom Viridiplantae; phylum Streptophyta; class Pinopsida; order Pinales; family Pinaceae; genus Pinus; species Pinus albicaulis. The sequence goes on from CM076579.1 coordinate 1,212,128,061, forward strand.
TTGCAAAATCAACATCAAAATCAAAACTATTACGGAAGTGAATTATCTGTTTCTCCTTTCCAATTGCAATATCAATGAATCATCAAAGCACACCCATAATTCAGGGTCTACAAATTAAATCATTCACAATAAAATGGTATACAAATACACAGGATTTACATTGTAAAACCCTGACAACTTGTGAAAGAAATATGCACGAGAAAAGCGATTAGATTTATCTTTTTCAAGAAAATTATTACATTATGGTTTACTATACAACCTCCTCATCGCTGGGAACAACCCATATGAAGGAGGCTCCTTTACAATAGTTTTGGTAACTATATTTTCGTTTGTAAAACTGAATAACCTCGTAAACATTTCCTTGAATAAACATAAAATTACATTTTGTTCTCATATTTTTAACATTTCCAATTTCTGCAAAATAACTCAACTTCTAATGTAGCATAGTAATAATTTCCTAATACGGCGGAGTCTGATATTAAAAATTCCAGGAAATTAGCTTGAAAAACAGTTACAGGCTAAGAAAACCTAACATCGAGAATAACAAAACTTTTTTAGTTAGGGGCATATGTGCACCTGGCTTTAGTACTATTTTTAAAACAACGATTCACCAGCTTTTTAATCCTTGGCTATTTCCACCTAAAGATCTTGCAAGAGCTGGTCAATCCATGATTGTGGCTTCAAGCCTTCTGGTGAATCAAGAGGGGAAGTATCAGCCAGACCTAGTGATCAAGGGGGGAAGTATCAGCCAGAAAAATCATTCAATTCTAAGGCAAATATCATAACTAAGAGGAGTATGGTTTAACAGATTAAAATATGGAGTTTGGGTTAACACATTAAAATATTTACTGATAACATTTAAGAGAAAATTAGAGTATGAACAGTGAAATATAAGCACTATGATTGCACCCATACCTGACATGAACTAACATTGATTTTCCAAAGTTTTCAAGAGAAAAATTATTACTGTCATGCAAGTTGTCCCTCAAATGTTCACCAAATGTTGAAGTGCCAAGCGAATGAATTGTGGGGGCACTGTCACTATTACGCTGATACATTAGTGTAAACCATATTTCAAGCTATATTTAGTAGAATTCTTCTACCTTGTTCATCTATTAAAACGTTTAAATTCCTTTTCATGGGCATATATTGTTTCAAGTAGATTTCCTAATGTTATGTGTCCCATCTGGACAGTTTGAACATAACACTTTTAGAATGTCTGCTAGTGATTCAACGTGTATCGTGCATTTGCATAGTTGTATGGTACTTATCACGAGATTTCCAAAATTCCATGCATGTTGTAAGGGCATAGTCCCTATATTATATTTCAAAATTATACAAATCTCACCTACACTTCATTAAGTAGTAGTCTTCTGGGTTGCATCCATATAGAACATTAAAACAATTAATGTTTATGGAATAAGGTTGTTCAAATATTTTGTTTTATTTCAAACTTTCAAATCATTAGAATTCAAGCAGAAACATTGAATTTTTTTTCTGCTTGCAATGCAATACAGTGTACATTGCAATTAAGCATAAAGATAACAGTGGTAGCACTCCCTTGTATAAGCTCTATATAAATATAATTGCAAATTTCATAGTCGCTTCTTTGAATTTGTGATCCAAAATGGAACTAAAAGAAACCCTCCTCTAAATTTTTAGAAGGGAAAATTATTGGCAAAGTTTGGAGTCAATGGTCCGTCAACAATAAAATTGAACATCAAAGGCCAAAGGCCTCATTTGGGCGACAAGAAGACGGAATGAACCACTTGTTGGTTGGTATTACAAGGAAAAATTATATAGAGGATGCTTTCCTGATGGAAAAATAACTGAAAAGATTGAAAGAAATGAAGCTTGCAAGAAGGGCACCACAACAGAAAACTGAAGACTTGGAAATGAACCAATCTGTTCATAGATTGGAGGATGAAGAGGATTTTTGTCCTGTCCATGGAGAATGAAGATTGTCTTGGAGCCAACACAATCTACAAAGTATGGCCAAGGAATAAGAATACATGAATTCTCTGATTGAGAGTGACTAGCTCCAGTTTGCAACAATTCCAGATCATAAACGAAAGCCATAAATTTCTTGTTTTCCAGGGTAAATTCTATTGTTTATGATGTGTGATTGAGTTCTCTTCATGATTGAATGGTTATGTCGGTAGTTACTCCTAATGCTCACTACATTAAAATTGATTTCCCACAGCATTTGAATCAATTTCCTAACGGTGTGGTCGCTGGTTTAATTAATTGGCTGAGCAATTTAACTATTGGCTTGATTGAATCGCTTGTTTAATTATTGGCTTAATTGAAATGCTGACTGTTAGAAACTATGAGCCTGTATCACATTCTTGTGTTTGTTAATTCAATGGGACATTGAATAACAATAGTGATCCCAATTTCCCAATGGATTCCTTATACACTAAAATTGGTTGCCTGTTCACTGGTATGAAATTATAGCTTGTGCGTTGTGTAATTCATCGATAACAACACTATTATTAATGTGTTGAATCACTGATTGACTAAAGCGTGTTGGAGTCAGTTAGTTTTAGACTATGGGTATTAGCTTAACACTGCCCACCTTCCCAATGGATTCCTTACACACTAAAATTGGTTGCCTGTTCACTAGTGTGAAATTATAACAGCTTGTGCACTGTGTAATTCACCAGTAACAGCACTATTATTGACGTGTTGAATTGCTAGTTGACTAGAGCGTGTTGGAGTCACTCAGTTTTAGACTATGGGTATTAGCTCAGCACTGCCCACCTTCTCCTTTAATTGAATCTGTGTGACGTTCTTTTCTTAGGTAACCACATACTACAACATATTTGTCATAGATTCTAAGATTTCACTTTAGTTACATCATTGGTGGCTTCCTACTCCCCAATTACCGTTTCACTGAATTGCTGGTATGAAATGTGGCTTATGTGCTGTGCATGCACATGTAACAGACATCAAAATCTCTTGGTTGTTTTGTTGCTAGTATCACCTTCAGTGCTCATGGTGATTGGTTGTCATTATAACTCAATTTTCATACCATCAACTTGCCCTAAAACCACGTGTTTACAAAATTACTCACACTTATCCGTGGCCTGTTCAAACTTCCTGATTTCATGCATTATTCAAGCCTTTTTTAGTCAGAGGCATATGTGCACCTGGATTTAGTACTATTTTTAAAACAACGATTCACCATATTTTAATTTCCTTGGCTATTTCTACCTAAAAATCTTGCAAGAGTTGGTCAATCCATGATTGTGGCTTCAAGCCTTCTGGTGAATCGTTCTTCATGATGTTGATATTTAATTTTTCTAAGAAGTATGGGACAATATAAACCCCACCAGAACATTATGATGGGCACAATTTCATTGTTTTTCATACCAAAGGCACCCATTTAACAAAAATACATAAAAGGGTAAAACTCGACTGTCAGTGAAAAACAAGTTGTTTTCACCATACGACTGCTAGCAATAATAAGACTTGTAACCTCTCAAACAAATGCCTCATTTTGCTTCAAGTATTATGCGCATCAGACTCGTCATCAAATTTGGCATCACAGAAAATCACATCAACAATTTACTTCATGCATTTAAAAAAAAACATAAAGCATGAACGAGATCGTACCTCTGCGGCTTGAGATTGGGACTTGCAGAGACACGGATAAAAACACTCTGCGGCTTCATATTGGGACTTTTTATGAAACCTTGTACACAAAAAAAACCCACACAACAAAAACCCTATACACAACAAAAACCCACATCAATTTAGAAAATGAAATCCTACATTTCAAAAACACAAGGTCATGATTCGAATATGAAAAAGACACATACCTTGCAGGCAATCATAGTTCTCAGTCTCCTTCCTAACGACATCAAGCACAAAATCAATGAGTTTGGCTCCTTCTGTGTAATGCCCCTTGGCCCAGTTATTTCCAGCCCCAGATTGGCAAAAAACGAAGCTATCAGGTTTGAAGACCTGTCCATAACCCTTTCAAGCTGTAGTTCTGAAGTGCCCTGATATCTCTCAGTAGGATCCATCTTGTGTTCTTCACAGACCACTTCCCAAAACTTAGAGCCGATCTGGTTGCCACATTGGGCCCCTTGAATGTGAAGGAGCTCTGGCATTTTTTCTATCGACCCAACTCAGATTTGGATCAGATCCTCCCTCCTTCCCTGGACAAACCATGCAACCGGAGGGAAATGAACGAGGGAAATTAAAACTTTTGATATTTGAAATTTTTTGACATTTTGAAATGAAACACGTGTGTTTTTTTTTAAAGCCACTCAAATTAATTTAAAAATAAATATTTTTTAATAATTATAATCATTTTAAATAATTAAAATAATTTCTAAATAATTAAATGTTTGTTTATTTTGATTGTTTAAAAATATTTACAATCAAAAAAATAAAACATATCTATTTGAGAAGCAATTAAAGTTATATGAGTAAATAATGGACTGATTTTTGCATATAGTAATCCTTCTACCCTACTAAATCATCATGCTTTATTAAAAGGAGTTTTAAACTTTACACTATTAAATTATGTTGTATTTTAAATATTTGGAGTTTTAATCTCTTTTTATATATATATATATTTTTCTTTATAATCTATGTATTATGTATATAGGGGGTTAAATGGGTTAGGCCGGTTGGGAAATAGGTTTTAAGGGGTTAGGGGTTAGGGGTTTAGAGGTTGAGGGTTTAGGGGGTTAAATGGGTTAGGGGTTTAGGGGTTTAGGGGGTTAAATGGGTTAGGGGTTAAGGGTTTAAAGGTTAGTGGTTAAGGGTTTAGAGGTTTAGGGTTTAGAGGTTTAGGGTTTAGGGGTTAAATGGGTTAGGGGTTTAGAGGTTTATGGTTTAGGGGGTTAATTGGGTTAGGGGTTAAGGGGTTATAGGTTTAGGGTTTAGGGGGTTAAATGGGTTAAGGGTTTAGGGGGTTAGGGGATTTAGCAGTTAAGGATTTTAGGGGTTAGAAGTTAGGGGCTAATGGGGTTAGGTTTTAGGGGGTCAGATGGGTTAGGGGTCGAGAATTAGGGTTTAAGGGGTTAGGGTTAAGGGTTTAATGGTTTAGGGTTTAAGGGGTTAGGGGTTAAGGGTTTATAGTTTTAGGGTTTAGAGGGTTAAATGGGTTAGGGGTTTATAGGGGTTTAGGGGGTTAAATGGGTTAGGGGTTAAGGGTTTAGGAGTTAGGGGTTAAGGGATGTTTAGAGGTTTACGGTTTAGGGGTTAAATGGGTTAGGGGTTAAATTAGTTGCTTATTCTTTGCATCTCAATGTAAAAATTTTGTAAGTATTGTTGCTTGTTGCCATGTCTTCTTTATTTATTAATTTATAGTATTTGTTAGCCATTGATTTAAATTTATTGATGAAAATGTCTATTGAAATCAAACCAAATGTATATTCAATCTCTAGTTTCAAACTCAGCCACAGTGTTGTCACACAATTTAAGTCCGGAGAATGGCCATCTAATGAAGTCTTAATAACCAGACTGCACCTCATGACTACTCCAGAAAATCTTAAGTTCGAGTGTCCCACAATCATGAGAAATTTGGCTCTTATACTCTTGCTCCACCTAACTGTGTCCTGGAAATACCCTTTTTTATTGCAAAAACATCCTAATGTTGTCGACCTTGTCCCTTAACATACCAAGGAAACATATGTGACTGAGAGGAATGGAAAGCACTACAAAGTTGAAGAGAGTACAAAAGACTAGGATGGTTTAAAGGATAAGCTTGAATTAGAATGTAGTAGTGTTGAAACAACTAAAAGTTTTCCCAAACAAATAGTTGATAATGCGAAACCTTCTTCTATACCAATCAAGAAAGAATACATTCATGTGAGAGCAAGAAGAGACCAAGAAATTGATAGGCATAGCCTGGAAGAATATAGGGTATGGTTCCCTCTTTTTGATGAAATATTTGATCTAAATTTTGTCTATCGAAGATTAACCATTTTAACCTTGCCAACAAGGCAGAATTAACCTAATCGTAGGTCCCAATATGTCATGATATATATTAACTCTCTATATATATGAGAAGGAATAATTATAAAGAAATAGATTGATAGAGGTGGCGAGACAAGGGGAGTAACAAGGGAGAGATGGAGATAAACTAAAGGAGAGGGGAGAGAAGGAATGGATCAACTTAGAGAGAGAGAGGGAGAGGAGTGAGAGAGGTAGAGAAGGGTAAGAGAGGGAGATTGTGACACAAAGATGGAAGGGGGGCAGAAAGAAGGATAGAGGGAGGGATATAGCTATGAGAGGATTGGAGGGTAGAGAGAGAGAGAGAGAGAGAGAGAGAGAGAGAGAGAGAGAGAGAGAGGGATATTGGGGAAGAGAGAGGTCATTCCAGATGCTCTGAAAGTGTTGAGGCTTCAACTAGGTCACAAGTATTGTCTGCTAGGAAGGTTTTCCAAAGAAGTTGGCTGGAATCACTATGAAACTATTACGAAATCAGAAGGGAAGAGAAAGGAAAAGGCTCGGGTATCATATGAGAGAAGGAAGCAATTGGAAAAATTGAGATCAAAAGCAGTGGAGTTAGCCGAAAAGCAGCTTACCCCAGAGATGGATAAGATAAAACTTGAAAACATATTGGTCAATTTCCTTGACCTTTTATTGGTTATTCAGAAGGAGTATGAATACAGCACCGTTAATATCAAGGTAACCTGCCCCTAGTAGATCAACGGGTTAAGGGGTTTAGGGGTGCACAAGGCACTCAAGCGGTCACAACTTGCAAAATTGATACGGGCGCCCTCGAATGAAATGGCCCGACTTGACTCGAACGCGCCCAGTCGGGCAACCTCACATGGTGCGACACGGTGTGCCCGACTGAATGATGCCACAAGTGAGAAAATGGTAAACGGGCCACCCGAATGTGCACAAGGGACCCGGGCGATCATTAGAAAAACTGATACGGGCGCCCTCGAACAAAATGGCCCGACCCGACTTGAACAAGCTAGGTTGGGCGACCTCACACGTCGCGATATGATGCGCCCAAAAGAACAATTCCACAAGGGAGAAAACAAAAAACAGGCCACTCGAACGTGCACAAGGGACCTGGGCGGTCACAACTTCGCAAAAATGATACGGGCGCCCTTGAACGAAACGACCCGACCCGACCCGAACGTGCCCGGTCGGGCGACCTCACAGGACGCGACACGGCTTGCCCGAACGAATGATGCCACAAGGGAGAAAATGGAAAATAGACCACCCGAACGTGCACAAGGCATCTGAGCGGTCACAAGTTAGCAAAACTAATATGGGCGCCCTCGAACAAAAAGGCCCGACCCGACCCAAACGCGCCCGGTCGAGCGACCTCACACAGTGCAACACGACGCGCCCGATTGAATGATGCCACAAGGGAGAAAATGGCAAACGGGCTGCCCGAACATGCACAAGGCACTCGGGCAGTCACAACTTAGCAAAATTGGTACAGGCGCCCTTGAATGAATCGGCCCGACCCGAACGCGCCCAGTCGGGCGTCCTCACACGGCGCGACACGACGTGCCTGACCAAATGATGCCACAAGGGAGAAAATGACAAACAGGCCACCTGAACATGCACAAGGCACCCAGGAAATAACAAATTAGAAAAAATGATACCGACATCCTCGAACAAAACGACACGACCTGACCCGAATGCGCCCGATCGGGTGACCTCACATGGTGTGACACGGCGTGCCTGACCAAACAATGCCACAAGGGAGAAAATGGGAAACGGGCCACCCGAATGTGTACAAGGCACCCGGGCGGTCAAAACTTAGCAAAACTGATACAGGTGCCCTCGAACAAAACGACCCAAACCGACTCGAACGTGCCCTCGGTCGGGTGACCTCAGACGACGCGACACGACGCACCTGAACAAACGATGCCATAAGGGAGAAAATAGCAAACAGGCCACTCGAATGTGCACAAGGGACCCGGGTAGTCACAACTTAGACAAACTGATATGGGTGCCCTCAAACGAAACGACCCGACCCGATGTGAACGCGCCCGGTCGGCGACCTCACACGGCGTGCCCAAATGAACAATGCCACAAGGGAGAAAATGGCAAACGGGCCACCCGAACATGCACAAGGAACTTAGGTAGTCACAACTTAGCAAAACTGATACGGGCGCCCTCGAACGAAATGGATTGATCCGACTAGAATGCGGCCGGTCGGGCGACCTCACACGATGCGACACGATGCATCCGACTGAATGATGCCACAAGGGAGAAAATGGCAAACGGGCTGCTCGAATGTGCAGAAGGCACTCGGGCGGTCATAACTTAGAAAAACTGATACAGGTGCCCTCGAACAAATCAGCCCGACTAGAACGCGACCGGTCGGGCACCCTCACATGGAGTGACACAGCACACCCTACTGAACGATGCCACAAGGGAGCAAATGGAAAACAGGCCACCCAAACATGCACAAGGCACCTGGGCGGTCACAACTTAGCAAAACTGATACGGGTGCCCTTGAACAAAATGGCCCGACCCAACTCGAATGCGCCCGGTCAGGCGACCTCACACGGCGCGACACGACGTGCTCTAACGAACAATGCCACAAGGGAGAAAATGAAAAACAGGCCGCCCGAACGTGCACAAGCGACCTAGGCGGTCACAACTTAGCAAAAGTGATACGGGCGCCCTCGAATGAAACAACTCGACCTGACCCGAACGCGCTCGGTCAAGAAACCTCACACGGCATGATACGACGCGCCCGAACGAACGATGCCACAAGGGAGAAAATAGCAAACGGGCCACCCGAACATGCACAAGGCACCCGAGCGGTCATAACTTAGCAAAACTGATACGGACGCCCTCGAAAGAAACAACCTAACCCGACCCGAATGCTCCCGGTCGGGCGACCTCACACGGCTTGACATGGCACGCCCGACCAAACGATGCCACAAGGGAGCAAATGGAAAATGGGCCACCCGAATGTGCACAAGGCACTCAAGCAGTCACAACTTAGAAAAATAGATACGGGTGCCCTTGAACAAAACAGCCCGACCCGACCCAAACACGCCCAGTCGGACGACCTCACATGGTGCGACACGGTGCGCCCCCTGAATGATGCCACTAGGGAGAAAATGCCAAACAGGCCACCTGAACGTGCACAAGGCACCTGGGTGGTCACAACTTAGCAAAATTGATACGGCCACCCTCGAATGAATCGACCTGACTAGAACACACCCAGTTGGGCGCCCTCACACGGTGCGACATGGCGCGCCCGATCGAATGATGCCACAAGGGAGGAAATGGAAAACAGGCCGCTCGAATGTGCACAAGGAACCCGATCAGTCACAAATTAGAAAAACTGATACAGGCGCTCTCGAACGAAACGGTGCGACCCGACCCAAACGTGCCTGGTCAGGCGACCTCACACGGTGCGACACGACGTGCCCGACCGAATGATACCACAAGGGAGAAAACAAAAAATGGGCTGCTCGAACATGCACAAGGCACCCGGGCGGTCACAAATTAGCAAAACTGATACGGGCGACCTCGAACGAAATGGCCCGACCCAACTCGAATGCGCTCGGTCGGGTGACCTCACATGGCGCGACATGGTGCGCTCGACCAAATGATGCCACAAGGGAGAAAATGGAAAATGGGTCACCCAAACATGCACAAGGCACCTGGGCAGACACAACTTAGGAAAACTGATACGGGCGCCCTCGAACGAAACGACCCAACTCGACCCAAACGCGCTCGGTTGGGTGACCTCACACGGCACGACACGATGCGCTTGACCGAATGATGCCACAAGGGATAAAATGGAAAACAGGCCACCCGAACATGCACAAGGCACCTGGGCAGTCACAACTTAGCAAAACTGATATGGGTGCCCTTGAACGAAATGACTCGACCCGACTCGAACGCGCCCGGTTGGGCGACCTCACACGGCGCAACACGGCGTGCCTGACCGAACGATGCCACAAGGGAAAAAATGACAAATGGGCCGCCCAAACGTGCACAAGGCAACCGAGTGGTCACAACTTAGCAAAACTGATACAGGTGCCCTCGAACAAAGCGGCTCGACCCGACCTGAACGCGCTCGGTCGGACGACCTTACATGGTGTGACATGGCGCGCCCGACCGAACGATGCCACAAGGGAGAAAATGAAAAATGGGCCACTCGAACGTGCACAAGGCACCCGAGCGGTCATAACTTAGTAAAACTGATACGGGCGCCCTCGAACGAAACGACCCGACCCGACCGTGCCTGGTCAGGTGACCTCACACAGCGCGACATGGCGCGCCTGACCGAAAGATGCCACAAAGGAGAAAATGGCAAACGGGCCGCCCGAACGTGCACAAGGCACCCGGGTGGTCACAAATTAACAAAACTGATACGGGCGCCCTCGAATGAAACGACCCAACCCAAATGCACCCGGTCGGGTGACCTCACACAGCGCGACACAACGCGCCCGATTGAACGATGCCACAAGGGAGTAAATGGAAAACGGGTCGCCTGAATGTGCACAAGGCACCTAGGAGGTCACAGCTTAGCAAAACTGATACGGGCGCCCTTGAACGAATCAGATGGACCAGAACGCGCCTAGTCGGGCACCCTCACACGGCGCGACACGGTGCGCCCGACCGAACAATGCCACAAGGGAGTAAACAGAAAATGGGCCACTCAAACATGCACAAGGCACCCGGGCAGTCACAACTTAGCAAAAATGATATGGGCGCCCTTGAACGAAATGGCCCGACCCGACCCGAACGCACCTGGTCAGGCGACCTCACACCAAGAGACACGGCGCACCCGACTGAATGATGCCACAAGGGAGAAAATGCCAAACAGGCCGCCCAAACGTGTACAAGGCACTCGGGTGGTCACAACTTAGCAAAATTGATACGGGCGCCCTCGAACAAAACGGCCTGACCTGACCTGAAAATGCCCGGTCAGGCGACCTCACACGGCGTGACACGATGCGCCTGATCAAACGATGCCACAAGGGAGAAAATGGAAAATGGGCCACCCAAACGTGCACAAGGCATCCGGGCAGTCACGACTTAGCAAAATTAATACATGTGCCCTTGAACAAAATGACCAAACCCAACCTGAATGCGCCTGGTCGAGCGACCACACACGGCGCGACATGATGTGCCCGACCGAATGATGCCACAAAGGAGAAAACGGTAAACGGGTCGCCCGAACATGCACAAGGCACTCGATCGGTCACAACTTAGCAAAACTGATACGGGCGCCCTCGAACAAAACGGGCCGACCCGAACGTGCCCAGTCAGGCGACCTCACACGACGCGACACGGTGCGCCCGACCGAACGATGCCACATGGGAGCAAATGGCAAATGGGCTGCCCGAATGTGCACAAGGCACCCGGACGGTCATAACTTAGCAAAACTAATACGGGCACCCTCGAATGAAACAGTGCGACCCGAACATGCCCTGTCGAGCGACCTCACACGGCACGACACGACGCGTTCGACTAAACGATGCCACAAGGGAGAAAACGACAAACGGGCTGCTCGAATGTGCACAAGGCACCTGGGCGGTCACAACTCAACAAAACTGATATGGGCGCCCTCGAACGAAATGACTCGACCCGATCGCGCCCGGTCGGGCGACCTCACACAGCGCGACACGACGCGCTCGACCGAACGATGCCACAAGGGAGAAAACGACAAACGGGCCACTCGAACGTGCACAAGGCACCCAGGCTATCACAACTTAGCAAAAATGATACGGGCGCCCTTGAACGAATTGGCCCAACCAGAATGCGCCTGGTCGGGCGCCCTCACATGGCGCGACATGGCGCGCCCGACCGAACGATGCCACAACGGAGAAAATGGTAAACGGGCCGCTCAAACGTGCATAAGGCACCCGGGCAGTCACAACTTAGAAAAATTGATACAGGCGCCCTCGAACGAAACGGGCCGACCCGAATGCACTGGGTCGGGTGACCTCACATGGCGCGCTCGACCGAACGATGACACATGGGAGCAAACGGTAAACGGGCCGCCCGAAAATATACAAGGCACCTGCGCGGTCACAACTTAGCAAAACTAATACGGGCGCCCTCGAAGGAAACAGTTTGACCCGAACGTGCCCGGTCAGGCGACCTCACACGACGCGACACGGCGTGCCCGACCGAATGATGCCACATGGGAGAAAATGACAAATGGGCCGCTCAAGCATGCACAAGGCACCCGGGCGGTCACAACTAATCAAAACTAATACGGGCGTCCTTGAGCGAAACGATCCGACCCAACTGTGCCCGGTCGAGTGACCTCACGCAATGCACCCGACCGAACGATGCCACAAGGGAGCAAACGGAAAACGGGCCGCCCAAACGTGCACAAGGCACTCGGACGGTCACAACTTAGCAAAACTGATACGGGTTCCCTTGAACGAATCGGCCCGACCAGAACGCGCTCGGTCGGGCACCCTCACACGGCGCGACACGACGCGCCCGACCGAATGATGCCACAAGGGAGAAAACGAAAAATGGGCCACTTGAACATGCAGAAGGCACCTGGGCGGTCACAACTTAGCAAAACTGATACGGGCGCCCTCGAACGAAACGGCCCAACTCGAACCAAACGTGCCCGGTTAGGCGACCTCACACGGCGCGACATGGTGCGCTCGCCCGAACGATGGCATAAGGGAGCAAACGGAAAACGGGCCTCCCGAGCATGCACAAGGCACTTGGGTGGCCACAACTTAGCAAAACTGATATGGGTGCCCTCGAATGAAATGGTTGGACCTGACCCAAACGCGCTCGGTCGGGTGACCTCACATGGCACGACATGACGCGCCCGACCGAACGATGCCACAAGGGATCAAACGGAAAATGGGCTACCCGAACGTGCACAAGTCACCCGGGCAGTCACAACTTAGCAAAACTGATACGGGCGCCCTCGAACAAAATGGCTAGACCCGAACCGAACGTGCCCGGTCGGGCGACCTCACACGGCGCGCTCGAGCGAACGATGCCACAAGGGAGCAAATAGAAAACAGGCCGCATGAACGTGCACAAGGCACCCGGGCAGTGACAGCTTAGAAAAAATGATATGGGCACCCTCAAACAAAATGACCTGACCTGAACGCGCTCGGTTGGGCGACCTCACATAGCACGACACGACACGCCCCAATGAACGATGCCACAAGGGAGAAAACGACAAACGGGTCACCTGAACGTGAACAAGGCACTCGGGCGGGTACAACATAGCAAAAATGATATGGGCACCCTCGAACGAAACGGCTTGAACCGACCTGAACGCGCCCGATCGGCCGACCTCACATGACACGACACGTCGTGCCCGACCGAACAATGCCACATGGGAGAAAACGGAAAACGGGCCACCCGAACGTGCACAAGGCACCCGGGTGGTCACAACTTAGCAAAACTGATACGGGTGCCCTCGAACAAAACGGTCCGACCCGAACGTGCCCGGTCGGGCGACCTCACACGGCACAACACGACGCACCTGACCAAATGATGCCACAAGGGAGCAAACGGCAAACAGGCCGCTTGAACGTGCACAAGGCAACTGGGTGGTCACAACTTAGCAAAACTGATACGGGCGCCCTCGAACGAAACAACCCAACCCGAACGCGCCTGGTTGGGCGACCTCACATGGCGTGACACGGCACGCCCGACTGAACGATGCCACATGGGAGAAAACAGAAAACGGGTTGCCCGAAAATATGCTTATCATGTTTTTTTTTTTCCACAAAATATTTCACCTAGACTTAGCTCTTTTGGAAACACACTTTTGCTTTTGGTTTCTATTTCAATGCATCCTCTACTTCTTATTCCAATGAGTGGCTTATTTATTCTAGAGCATATTATTATATGGTTAAGCATAAATGAAATTTGATTGCTTGTAATGATTGTAACACCAATTTTTTTTTTCTGTTATTGGTGATGTAGGGTCTATAACAACTAAGGAATATAACATACATTTCAATAATGTATTATGTGTTTCGAGTCTTTGTTGCAACCTTCAATTAAAATATCAAATCACTCATTCAAGTAAAGGTAGAATAGTAGAGTTTTCATCTCACCAAGTTGTAATCAAGGATTTAAAAGATCCCAATTAGCATGTCCTAGCCTTTGGAATAATATACCAAAATGTGCAAGTTTTCATGTATAAGTGTAATGTAAATTTTTTGATGTATAAGCATGTTTTCCAACAAAAAAAAAACATTATCCAATAATGTAATACTCATTATATCCAAATAAATCATATTTATATAAACAAAATGTTAAATAATATAATGTTTTCATATTCAAATGTTGAACAATTGTTAATAATGTAATACTTTACATGTCCGCGCAGGTAATTGTTTTTCATGTCCAAGTTTTTTGTCCAACCAAACAAATGCTTTCATATTAAAATGTTGTGTTGTTTAAACGTCGGTCTTGTGATGCTTGGGAGAAACCATTGGAAAAGAGACGTTTCTCATATAGACATCAGTCTTGCAATGTTTGGCTTCACAACATCGCAAGACCGATGTCTATATGAGAAATGTCGCTTTTCTAATGGTTTCTCCCAAGCATCGCAAGATCGACGGATGTGCAAGCGACGTCGCAATTCCGATGTTTCGGCCCATAAATGTCGTAACACTGACGAATTACTTAAAACATCGCAATTCCGATGACAAACATAAACGTCCCAAAAGCGACGATATCCCTAAACGTCGGTATAACGATGGTTTGTGGCAGGATTTGAAAAATTGATAGAAATTGGGGAAATTTCTGACATTACGACAAAAGTGTTGGAACTAAAGTGTCGGAATTTCCACCAAATGTACTAGTGAAAGAGTTATTTTTTTCATGTTAGTTGCATCATAGGTGTGTTCAGGTGACATCGATTTTTGAGCCTTGAAATCGAAACATAAGTCAATATCAACTCCAAAATTTGTCTCAATTCATCTAAGGAGAATTTGAAACTTAACGACACACATAGGGGTCTATGCTATAGACTTGTCCCAACGTCTTTAAACGTAGAAGTTATTAATTTTTCCAGTGTTTCATTCTAGGGGTGATATCTAGTTCCACATACGTAAGTGTATTGGATCATTCTCCACGTACCTTTAGGTATATCGGATGGCGCTCCATGCATGATAAGTATATGGGAACAATCTCATCGAACGGTTACACAATAGACAACACTACTACGGACTGCACTTCCATGTACCATTGAGTATATTTGGAACTAATCTATAGGTTTCTATCCTCACCATAAGAAACTGAGTCGGTCTCCTTTAATATCGTGATACATCAAACAAAAAATTTGGGGAGATTGGTTGGCATATGAAAATCCTTGGTTTTCCAAGGTGGTATATTTCATTTCACAGTTGCTTGGTACCTTTTTTCTAGTTTTCTCTTTTTTTTGTGTCTTTAATTTCTAAAATCAATTAATTGACCACTGAATAACATCCTCTTTGTGGAACAACTTGTTTGGTCTCAATCTAGTCTCCTAAATTGAGCTCATTTAATTGTCAACGAGGGTTAGTAAACTGCTGAAGTGAAGTGTACTGTATGTACCTAGGTGTTTGTTTCTTAATGCGTTGTGTGTAGTATTTTATGATGTTTTTGGTCTTTTGTGATGATTTCTGATGTTTTTGGTCTTTTGGTAGTTTTATGTTCACAAGGAAAAATTACTAGAAAGCTAATGGAAAGGAACTAATGAATAAAAACAGAGTGAAGCCTAATTGGTTGATGACAAATGTCAAATGCAATTACAAACACTAAAGCAGAATCAAATCTAAACTATGAATAAGCAGAAATAAAACTTGATAATGAATTTTAAACAAATGATTCAAAACACAAACTAAACTTGTCAAATTCTTTCATCAAAGGCATTTGAGAGAGCTTGAGACATGGTCAACTAAGCATGCAAATCTTCCTAACTAAACAGTTTAAACAACTAACTTATAATGATGCAACATTTTGTCCTTGATTAGAGATTTGCTGAAGCATAATTGGAGTGAAACATTGATACCATCATAAGATATTCTACTCTAAGTCTAATTCTTAACTCTATTCTGCAACTCAGTTTTATAGCACTACACTTCTCTCAAAGGTTATAGATTTTTGAAATAGTCTTTTGAGGAAATGTTTGTTTGTGAGATGATAAGGAAGTTGCAGAAGTACTTCAGGCCTTAAATGATATTGTCTTCTGTTCATATGTTTATGAATCAATTATAGATTTTAGAACAAGAAGAGGTTTGTGAATAATGAAGGCTGTTTTGTTAAGTTTAACAACTGAAGTAATCTAATATGCAGTGAATGACAAATGAATATGGAGTGCAAATGCAATGAGTTGAACTACAACTAAACCTAAAATGTCACTAGCCTAAAACAGTGCTGAAATACAAGTCATTATCAAACTTAAAACAAAATAACTAAGCATGAATTAAGTGCAATTAAACTCCGGAGTATCCTAACTATGCTATGTAAACGTAAAGACTGAAAGCAATGAAAGACTAAGATATTATAGCCATCTCCCACTCATCATTATGATATTTTGGACAAGCGTTTAAGAGCAAGAACAAATATGGTACTTAGTGAAAACACACAACTAAAACATTCAAGATCACAATCATGCTTAAGACAGTATAAAGATTTCTTGGAAGAGTTTCTTCTTGTGGAAGAGTGCTTAGCATAAGTATAACTGTGATGGTGAATAAAAGAGATTACAATCAAATCCTACAATACTGTAGCCAATTCCCA
Organism: Pinus albicaulis; assembly: GCA_034641835.2. Classification (NCBI taxonomy): domain Eukaryota; kingdom Viridiplantae; phylum Streptophyta; class Pinopsida; order Pinales; family Pinaceae; genus Pinus; species Pinus albicaulis. The sequence continues at coordinate 1,212,144,753 of CM076579.1, forward strand.
TTCATCATTATAATCTTTTGGAAGAGTTTTTAGAATGAGTATAACTACAGTAGCTAATGAAAACAACTACGAACTCAACTTCAAAAATGTAAAGGCAGCTAGAATACTTATCTAAATTACGCAAATAAATCCGTGCAAGAGGCAGGGGCCCTCTACCACCCGACGGAATCTAACTCCAAATCAAATCAACGCTTTCAAAACAACACTGTCTGCTTCATTAAAAGTGAAATAAATTGAACAGAGCACTCTGCGTCTTCAGAAATGTAGCACAGAATCTAAGCAAAATCTAGAACAAAATCTAGCCTAGCTCTCGGTTTCCCAAGTGTTTATATAACAAATATACATAACAAGACTTGCAACAATTCAAGGAGAATTGTCTTTCCTTATCGAAATCACATTAGGACTCTTGAAGTGGCAACGTAAAAATGAAAAGGACATCTGGACTGAGACAGTCCTAATAGAAGTCTGCCTTCCTAAATGTGTTCCCACGTATCAAAACCATATCCAGAATCAGTTTCTTCCATCATGGTGAGCAACGAACAATGTAGACATGACGTGGATTATGCCCATATGCGGTTTTTCTTGAGAGGCCACCTGGAACATACCCAAACGTGAAGACAGCTGCAGAATTTCCGGTTAGCTACGGAATGTCTGCATTCTGCAACTAGTTCCGGTCAAAATGCTTTACAATGGAAAAAATCACAAAATTTAGCAAGTCAGTCATGTAAATCATTCTAAAAGTAATTTTAACTAAATTCATTGATCAATTGGGTCTAGGATATCAATGGTCAAAGGAAAATGAGGTAAATTAAGATGAAAGGAAGCACAATTTTGAGGCTCAACATAACCCCCACTGCTGTCTCCTTACATGTCCTCATGCAAATTATCCTATAAACTCAGAGGCTTCTGCAAGAACATCTAATCCTCTCCTTCTACTTTGCCTAGAAGCTAAAGATCTTCTTGGTTTTCTGATGAGAAGTTTGAACCTTAGGTTGGTAAGTGCCCTGATTAGCTTCTTGTTCCTCTTCTTCAACCTATCATTAGCCTTTTCCACTTTGTCTATATGTAGGGATAAGGTTGAGTTCATATCAGTTTTGAGCTTGACCTGATCCTTGAGAATTTCATTCTCATTTTTGATGTGTCTATTAAGTATTTCCAACTCATACCTATCCCTTCTTAGTACGTCTATTTCAGATAGTGGAGGACTAGGGGTTCTCTCTCTGCTTTCTGAAGCTCTCCTTTCCAAAGTTTCCACATAGTCATAAATTTCTTGTTGAGCAGGGTCAATTTCAGGGGTTCCTTCATTAAAATCATCTTCAACATCTTCTTCAATGGATGTTTCCTCATCTTCTATATTAATCACCCCTGTTTGTTTGATTTGAGTTTTCCTTAGTTTTCCCTTTAATCTATGGCTTCTTCTAGGCTGAGAAGATCCCTCTCCTTTCTCCATGGCAGATTTCCTCATTACCTTTTCTTGGACTGTTTTGTCAATTTCAACTTTTGAGGTTCTCCATTTTCTACTTCTCCTTGTAGGCTGTGGTTCCGGTGAGGGTTCTTTTGGCTCTTCAAAATGATTTCTTATCAAGAAATTGTCCCATGTATCATTTGTTTTGGCTAAATGATGTTCAATCAAAATTTTAACCAAACCATGATGATATAGAGTTGTCTCTAAACATTGAACCCTTCTTTGAACACAGGAAGCCATCTTTTTCAAACTTTGAAGCAAGAAGTAAGGTAGGTTTAAGTCTTCCCCCAGAAAATGCATTATCAGTCTAATGTGGTAGACATAAAATGTGCCATATCTACCCTCACATGTAATAAAATTTTGCAGAAGAAGTAGTCTGTTTCTCCATTTATTTTTCAATGCAAGACTTGGAATTCCTTTCTTAAATACAGTGACATCCATACTTGGTGATTTTAGAATTTGCTTCTAGGATTCATTGTGGAATTCTCTGTTTTTGAACCATCTCTCTCCATTTCTAAGAAACCCTGTAGCTTCTGCAATGAAAACTTCAGTGACAGTGAATTTGACATCTCCCACTTCAACTTCAGTTCCTTGAAATGATCTTGCAAATGTTTTAGTGACTTGTTTGTGGAAGCCATTAAATTTCTCCAAAAATTGAAGCCATCCTATCTGTTGCAACATTTCTTTACATTGAGGATAGCCTTCTAGGTATTTTGAACCCACTGGTTCAGTTCTTACTATGAAACCCATAATTGCTTCTTCAATGTTCAAATTAACACTCTTCTACCCACAGAAACAATAACTTTCACCTTCGAATTGAAATGGCTTCAAGTTCTTAATGAAAATGGCTTCAAGCTTCGGAATGATATACCTCTGATTGATAGTGACAACAACTTCAAACTTTGGACTAATATGCCTCTGGTTAACAATGAAAACAGTTTCAAAATTCGAGTTGATATGCCTCTGATTGACAATGAAACTTTGGATTGATATACCTCCGGTTGACAGTGACAAATGGCTTCAAATTCCCACACTGCTATACCTCTGTCTCTTGGTGGTAAATGACTTCAAATTCACACGCTGCTATACCTCTGTCTCTTGGTAAAAAATGGCTTCAAACTCTTCACTGCTATACCTCTGCATTTACAGTGATAATTCTTAATCTCTGCCCACAGTGATACTTTGTCTGCCCACGGTAACAAATGGCTTCAAATTCTCACATTGCTATACCTCTGCGTTTATCCTTTTGCTCTGCTCTCGGTGGTAAGGATATCTCTGTTTTCGGAATGAAGTGCCGGCTACAGAATGAAGTGATGGAGGTGGTTACGAAATGAGGTAATGGAGTGAGGTGGAGGAAGCGAATTAATTATTGAAAAGACGTCGGAGATTTTTACAACGGAAAAGAAAATCATCATTGAATAATTTTGTTGGGTGACGTGAAGAATTCAAACACTTCGACCATTTGAACCACTTAAATGATGTTGGGCATGAAATTTGAAATGAGAGATTTAATCCAAAGTTTGTGGAGGGTTTATTGGTCATGATCAATAAAAATAATTAAAACAACCTTTTCGAACAATTCATAACTAAAACTATGCTAAACTTTATGAAATGCCATTATAATCTAAACTTGTTACCTCTGCTTTTCATTTGATTTTTGTAGTCTTTGTCTTCTTTGTTCTCCTTTGAAAGAGTCTTCATAATTATTCTTGATGCTTCTTATTCATGGATATTCTGGATCATTTTGTTGCAATTCTAATGTCTGCTGGTTGGTGCCTTCAGGATTTGTAGCTGCAGAATGACTGTCTGGCTACAGAAAGGCTGATCAGCTGCAGAATGTACCTGTAGAGTATTTTAATCATGGAATGGAGTGTTTTTGGATATAGGTGAAATGTTATATGATATGAATGGAGATGGATGATGTGTTATGATATGTATGAAGTGGTTGATGAAATGAAATGGATTCAGTTTATGAAATGGAGTGGAAGAACATAAGAACTGCCCTGCAATCCATGACATGTTTTATTCATTTACAGCAAGACATCAAACTTTAAATTTTGACATGAAAATGAGATGGATGGAGTATGGAATGGAATGAATGAAATATGGAATGAAGTAGAGCATGAATGAATGAAATGGAATATGGATGGATAAGTGAATGAAGTGAAATGAAATGAGATGGATCATAAGCACTATGGATTTGAACTTATGATTTTGTAACAGCTGCTTGCAAAAACAAAATGGGAAAAGTTAGAGTGTCAGAGAGACTCTGATTTTCACCCTATCTTTTCTGTATAAACATGCCAATCTATGATTGGTTTTCATGTTTATACCTTTTATTTTATTTTATTTTTAAAAGAGAAATACTTCAGAAAATTTAATCAAGTTGATGAAGAAGAAGAATTCTTTTTCATTAACTTCACATCACTGCTTTCTTGGAACTTCTTGACAAATTCTTCTCTTGAGAGTGGTTTGTGATACAACTTCAATCTATGACCATTCACAAGAAAATTGACCTCTTCTTCATCTATAGTTCTGATTTTTACTGCCCCATTATCAAAAATTTCAACAATTTCATATGGCCCAAGCCAATGTGTCTGAAATTTCCCTTGAAAATCCTTGAATTTTGAATCAAACAAGAGAGCCCAGTCACCTTCTTTGAATTTATTCTCTTTGATGTACTTGTCATGCCATCTAGCCCTTTGCTGTTGGACTAGACTTGTTTTCTGAACTGCATCTTGTCTGATCTCATCCAATTCATTAATCTGCTCCAGTCTATGCTTTTGTGCCTCCGTTAAATCAAGTCCTAGCTGAACTGCCATTTTGAAAGTTTGAATCTGGAACTCTATGGAAAACAAAACTTGCTTTCCATAAACAAGTTCATAAGGAGTATGACCTGTTGTGTTTCTCCATGTAGTTCTATAGGCCCACAAGGCTTCAGGAAGCCTATCTACCCAATCTCTTCTATGTAAATGAACAGCCTTTGTTAGGATTCCTTCAATGACCTTATTAGTAGATTCCACTTGACCATTTGCTTGTGGATGATAAGGAGTAGATTTTCTATGCCTGATTTTGTACCTCTCCATCATTTGCTCCACTAGCCTCGATGTAAATTGAGCTCCTTGATCTGTAAAAATTTCCCTTGGGACACCAAAACGAGTAAAAATATCCTCAAAAAGAAAAGTAACTACAGATGATTCATTAGCAACAAGTAATGGTTTAGCTTCTACCCACTTAGTAACATAATCAGTGCAAAATAATATATATTTCTTTTGTCTTGATGGAGGACTAATAGGTCCTACAAAATCCAAAGCCCATTTTTCAAAAGGTTCAATGTGTACCTGAGGTTGTAATGGCATCTCACCCGAAGGAGAAGGTTTCCCTACCCTTTGGCAACTGTCACACCTTTTGACATACTCCTTAGCATCTTTAAACAAGGATGGCCAATAATATCCTAAATTAAGGATCTTATAGGTTGTCCTCTTATCTGCAAAGTGTCCGCCACAAGGTTCATCATGATATGCCTTGAGAATCTCAGGCATCTCATCTTCACGAACACACCTTCTAATGATCAAATATGGACCTGTCTTGTACAACTCATTAGCAACCCATGAATATTTTGCACTATCATTAATGATTTTTCTTTTATCCCTTGCATTCATAATTGAAGGAAATTTTCCTGAAACTAAATAATTAGCAATATCAACAAACCATGGAGTTTGAGTAGAGATTGCAAAAAGATATTCATCAGGAAATTGATCTTCAATCGGAGTGTCATCTTTGATATTTTGGAGTCTAGATAGGAAATCAGCCACTGTGTTTTGTTTTCCAGGCCTATCTAGAATAGTAATGTTGAATTCTTGTAAGAGTAACAACCATATTATAACTCTGCCATTAGTGATTGATTTGTTCATTAAATATCTAATTGCAGAATGATCAGTGTGAATAAAAGTTTCATAGCCTGTTATATAGTGTCTAAATTTGTTTATGGCATGAACAACAGCTAAAAACTCTTTTTCAGTTACAGTATAGTTTAACTCTGCAGGAGTCAAATTTTTACCGATATAATAGATGGCATAGGGAATCAAATCTTTCTATCCCAATACTGCTCCTAGAGCTGTATCGGAAGCATCTGTCGAGATATGAAAAGGTAACTTCCAGTTAGGTCCCCTTAATATAGGTGCTTCAGAGATTTTGGTTTTCAGGGTTTCAAAAGCTAACTGGCAATCAGAAGTCCACTTGAATTCACAATCTTTGGTGAGTAATTTGAAGAGAGGAGATGCTATTTTGGTAAAGTTTTCTATAAATCTCCGATAGTACCCTGTAAATCCTAGAAAACTTCTAACATCTCTTTGACAACTTGGAATGGATAGGTTAGAAATAACTTCAACTTTCGCCTCATCAACTCTAATCCCATCCCCCGAAATGTGGTGTCCTAAAACAATACCTTCAGTAAACATCATAAAACATTTTTCATGACTAAGAGAAAGGTTTGCTTCTTGACATCTTTTTAAGACTTTTTCCAGGTTTTCTAAAGCCTCTTCAAATGTATCCCCATAGACTGTGAAATCATTCATGTACACCTCTACACAGTCATGTATCAGATCAGAAAAAATTCCTAATACTGCCCTTTGGAATGTTGCAGGTGCATTGCATAACCCAAATGGCAATACTCGGTAGGCATAGGTACCCCAAGGACAAGTAAATGTGGTTTTATCTTGGTCTTCAAGTGATACTTGGATTTGATTGTAACCACTAAACCCATCTAGGAATGAAAAGTACTTTTTACCAGCTAATGTATCTAATACTTGATCTATGAAAGGTAAGGGAAAATGGTCTTTAAGAGTAGCTTTATTCAGTTCTCGGTAGTCAACACACACCCTCCATTTTCCATTTTTCTTAGGCACAATCACCAAAGGAGAAACCCACTGACTATCTGAAATAGGATAGATGAAGTTAACATTTAACAATTTTTGTAATTCTTCCTTGACAATTTCCCTAAGATTTGGATTCATCCGTCTTTGAGGCTGTCTGATTGGTTTGCAATTTGCCTCTATATAGATGTGATGAGTACAAGTCTTGGGACTTATCCCTTTCATGTCAGTGTATTCCCATGCATATGCAGAAGAATGTCTCTGTAATACTTTGATTAACTCTTCTTGTTGAGATTTTTCTAGGTTCTTGTTTATGTTCAAAGTTTTGCCTGGAAAAATCTCACTTGTAGAGCTGCCAAATTTATCCATAGAATGAAGAGACATATGCCTAGATGACAAAAATTCAATATTGGATCCCTCCTGAAATGATTCATATTTGTGTTCTGGAGAGGATTCAAAGTTTTCTAGAGTATTCAGAATTTTATTATCTTCACTAATTTCTGAAATTGTGAAGAGTGGTTGTAAATATTCTTCATCCTCTATCCATTGAGTGTCATCTAGATCTGTAATTGTCCTAGCTGGAGGATATAAAGTGAATCTCTTAGTTGAACTACCATCAGAAATATACATATCACCAGACCTACAACTAATAAAAGCATCAGTTGTAGCCAACCAAGGTCTTCCTAGTATAACAGGATGGCCTCCTAGATTATTCTTGGGAGTTAGGATCATGAAATCCACAGGGTATTCCCAAGAATCTAGGGACACTGGAATGTCTTCTATTACCCCATCTGGTTTGATCACAGATCTATCTGCTAATTGTAATAGTGTGGATGTAAAGAGAAGATTAGGAAGTTTCAGTTTGTCCATGATTTGTTTACTCATGATATTTATTGCTGTTCCTAAATCAATGAGTGTGTTTTGAATTTCAATTCCATTGATGTGAATTTTGACAACTGGATTTCCTGGGTCAAGATACTTTGGAATAGCAATCTTGCCCATCATAATGTGTGCTATTTGTCCTACCAGTTGAATTTTCTTTGTTTCTCTTATTCTTTTTCTTGTTGTCTTCATACTCAACTCCTTTATTGTTTTGGCTAAAATTGGGATTTCTTTGATGGCTTGTAACAATGGAATTTTAATGCAAACATTTCTCAGCTCATCTAAGAAATCATAATTAGGCACCATGATTTGTTTTTCTACACCTCTATCAATTTGTAATCTTTCTGGAAAAGGAGGTATAGAAGTAGATGTAGATGGTTGCTCTAATACAAGAGTTGGATTTATTGAATCTTTTTGTGTTAGTTTTTCAGTGTTTGGGTCTTGAAAGGATGTGTCTTCCTCAAGACTTTTATTCACCCGTAGGGAGTCTTCCTCAGAATTATCTTGTTCTTGTATGATCACAGAAGGTTTCCTCTTTTCAAGTATTCTTCCAGACCTCAATTGAACATCACTAAGGTCTAAAGGAGTAATTAAATAAGTTGGAAATTATTGGCCTTCTATCATGTATGTATTCTGAGGGTTCTTATTATTTGGGTTTGGTATGGGTTGAGCAGGTAATCGATTTGATTTTTGAGGGAATGGTAATGAAAGTGGTTGATTTTGATGTGGTTGGTTTTGATGATGTGGTTGAGGATTTTTTTGAAGATTTTGAGGAAAATTTTGTTGAGGATTTTGAGGATAAAAATGTGGGTATGGTGGATAGGATGGTGGATACTGATAGTATGGAGAGTATCTTCCATAGGGACTTTGTGTTCCTTGTGCCTAGGACTGAGATTGATTTTGAAATTGGGGCCAAGGTTGCTGCCAAGAATTCCAAGGTGGAGGTTGATTATACATTTGATCATGGAATCCTTGTGTTTGAGGTCCTTGCCAAGGCCTTCTAGATACAAAATTGAGAGACTCTGTGGAATCTGTAGGAGTTTCCTCCTGAAAGACAGCTTTGAGACCTGGAAGAGAAGGACAATTCTTGGTCTCATGTTTTTCAAAACAAATAACACAGGTTTCTACAACTTTTACATCCAAAGGAGACTCTCTCAAGGCATGTTTCTTTCTACATTTGGGACAAAAGATTGCCAAGGCATCAGATTCAACCTTTTGCTTGTTTTGTATCTTGAGGGTGTCTATTTGTTCACTAAGACTCCCTAAGATGTCAGATTTAAAATCATCAAGCATGTGACCTATTTCTGATCTACCTACTGTCCCAGAAGCAGACTTACTTGCCCTTGCAAGAGCAGGATCTCTTGGACCTTTGATAGTTTTAGATTTCCCTCTTGAAAGGTTGATACATAACTCAGATATTTCAGGTAATGTGAGTTGTGATATATCCCCTTTTCCCATCATGTTAAGGATATCCAGCCATTCATCCCTAATTGTTTTCAACAAAAGAGCTTTTAAGGTGTCTTGATCTAGGTTTTCCATTTTTTCTCTTTTGATATTGTAATTAAATCTCTCCAACAAATCTTCCAAATTTTCATCTTCTTTTTGTAACATCTTGAACACTTCTTCCTTATGATTAACCGGCATACAATAATCCAAATATCTCTCTAGAAATGCTTGTTTCATGTCTTCTCATGTTCTAATAGAACTGCTGATCAGACTCATAAACCACTTCAATGCTGCTCCCTTCAAAGTTGAAGGAAATAATTTCAATTTTTGAGCATCTTGTAAGTAGTCATAAGTCCTACAAAGCACTTCAAATTCGAATAAGAAGGTTTCAGGATCTTCAGTTTTGAGTCCATACAAGTTTGGAAGGACAGAGGGTGAAATATTTTTCATGGTTGTATTGGTTTCTTCATCAATTATAGGGAACCCAAAAGATCTTCCTATTCTACCTCTTCCTCCATCTGCACCTCTGCCTCCTTCTCCTCTACCTCCTTCTCCTCTACCTCTACCTCTACCTCCAAATAGTGTGTGTTCTCCATTAAAAACCCCTCCTCCTCCTTCTTCTGCCATGGTTGACTCTCCTGTGGAAGTGGAAAGATTTATGTCCCTACCAGGAGTCTTTAGATTTTTTTCTATGGCAAGTTCAGTGGATGAAGTGGAAGGTTTCTCTAATGGAATATCTGATTTCAGGTCTTCTAGAAGTCCAGGATCAGTAAAGGATGGAAGATGGGTTTGAGTTGAAGGTGTACTAGCTCTGGATCTAGATGAAACAAGTGGTGTTCTAGAAATCAAACTTCTGCCTCTGCTTCTTATAAATCTTCCCCTTGAATCTCTCTCCCTACGCATATAATTGTTTTTGGATACTAAGAAACAAAGGTTACCTAGTTTTCACTTCCCCGGCAACGGCGCCAAAATGTTTGGTCTCAATCTAGTCTCCTAAATTGAGCTCATTTAATTATCAACCAGGGTTGGTAAACTGCTGAAGTGAAGTGTACTGTATGTACCTAGGTGTTTGTTTCTTAATGCGTTGTGTGTAGTATTTTATGATGTTTTTGGTCTTTTGTGATGATTTCTGATGTTTTTGGTCTTTTGGTAGTTTTATGTTCACAAGGAAAAATGAATAGAAAGCTAATGGAAAGGAACTAATGATTAAAAACAAAGTGAAGCCTAATTGGTTGATGAAAAATGTCAAATGCAATTACAAACACTAAAGTAGAATCAAATCTAAACTATGACTAAGCAGAAATAAAGCTTGATAATGACTTTTAAACAAATGATTCAAAACACAAACTAAACTTGTCAAATTCTTTCATCAAAGGCATTTGAGAGAGCTTGAGACATGGTCAACTAAGTATGCAAATCTTCCTAACTAAACAGTTTAAACAACTAACTTATAATGATGCAACATTTTGTCCTTGATTAGAGATTTGCTAAAGCATAATTGGAGTGAAACATTGATACCATCATAAGATCTCCTACTCTAAATCTAATTCTTAATTCTATTCTGAAACTCATTTTTATAGCACTACACTTCTCTCAAAGGGTATAGATTTTTGAAATAGTCTTTTGAGGAAATGTTTGTTTGTGAGATGATAAGGAAGTTACAGAAGTACTTCAGGCCTTAAAATGATATTGTCTTCTGTTCATATGTTTATGAATCAATTATAGATTTTAGAACAAGAAGAGGTTTGTGAATAATGAAGGCTGTTTTGTTAAGTTTAACAACTGAAGTAATCTAATATGCAGTGAATGACAAATGAATATGGAGTGCAAATGTAATGAGTTGAACTACAACTGAACCTAAAATGTCACTAGCCTAAAACAGTGCTGAAATACAAGTCATTATCAAACTTAAAAAAAAATAACTGAGCATGAATTAAGTGCAATTAAACTCCGGAGTATCCTAACTATGCTATGTAAACGTAAAGACTGAAAGAAATGAAAAACTAAGATATCATAGCCATCTCCCACTCATCATTATGATATTTTGGACAAGCGTTTAAGAGCAAGAACAAATATGGTACTTAGTGAAAACACACAACTAAAACATTCAAGATCACAATCATGCTTAAGACAGTATAAAGATTTCTTGGAAGAGTTTCTTCTTGTGGAAGAGTGCTTAGCATAAGTATAACTGTGATGGTGAATAAAAGAGATTACAATCAAATCCTACAATACTGTAGCCAATTCCCATTCATCATTATAATATTTTGGAAGAGCTTCTTCTTTTGGAAGATTTTTTAGAATGAGTATAACTACAGTAGCTAATGAAAGCAACTACGAACTCAACTTCAAAAACGTAAAGGCAGCTAGAATACTTATCTAAATTACGCAAATAAATCCGTGCAAGAGGTAGGGGCCCTCTACCACCTGATGGAATCTAACTCCAAATCAAATCAACGCTTTCAAAACAACACTGTCTGCTTCATTAAAAGTGAAATAACTTGAACAGAGCACTCTGCGTCTTCAGAAATGTAGCACAGAATCTAAGCAAAATCTAGAACAAAATCTACCTAGCTCTCGGTTTCCCAAGTGTTTATATAACAAATATACATAACAAGACTTGCAACAATTCCAGGAGCATTGTCTTTCCTTATCAAAATCACATTAGGACTCTTGAAGTGGCAACGTAAAAATGAAAAGGACATCTGGACTGAGACAGTCCTAATAGAAGTCTGCCTTCCTAAATGTGTTCCCACGTATCAAAACCATATCCAGAATCCGTTTCTTCCTTCATGGTGAGCAACAAACAATGTAGACATGACGTGGATTATGCCCATATGCGGTTTTTCTTGAGAGGCCGCCTGGAACATACCCAAACGTGAAGACAGCTGCAGAATTGCCAGTTAGCTATGGAATGTCTGTATTCCGCAGCTAGTTCCGGTCAAAATGCTTTAGAATGGCAAAAATCACAAAATTTATCAAGTCAGTCATGTAAATCATTCTAAAAATAATTTTAACTAAATTCATTGATCAATTGGGTCTAGGATATCAATGGTCAAAGGAAAATGAGGTAAAGTAAGATGAAAGGAAGCACAATTTTGAGGCTCAACACAACTCCTTAGTGGATCTTAGGTTGAAACTAATGGAAACAGTTCCCAATTCCACGAATCACGAAAACCCCTCTGAAGGGAATCCTGGTCATTTTACTCCTTTTGGAAATATTGGTGTTCCTTATATGGAAATGTTGTCCCTTCCTAGATTTACCATTGGTTTTCTAGTTTAGTTGTTTTCAACCACTATGGTTCCGAATTTCCAAATTGCTCCTCAACCAAGTTCTACACCTGAACAATATCAACCTCAAATTGATCCTAAATTTGGCCCTTTTCCTTATTCACCTTTTTTTTCTTCATCCCTTTCTTCCTCCTCGCCTGGTGAAAGTCTCGATTCTAGTAACCAAGAAGCTAAGAAGAAGAAGGGAACAAAAAATAATAAGTAGCAAAATAAGCAAGGTGGAAACCAAGAAGCCATTGCTACCAATGTAATTAGTATGGAGAAATATTCCAATTAGCCCTGCAAAGTTAAATTCCCCTTCATGTTACTTAAAGATGACCACCTTCTTAGAAATTTTCCTAGTATTCCCAAGGTATTAGAAGTGTGACCCACAGGCTCACATAAGCCTCTGTCATCAGCCTTTGGAAATCATGCTAGTGATAAACCCTCAACTAGAGATAGTAAAATCCATAGGAAAAAAGGTGAAGGGAATCATCATATTCACCATTGTCCTTATATGGATGAAGCCTCAAAAGTATTGGACAAACTTGCATCTTCTTAACCTTGTCTTACGACTAGATATCGAAAGCTTTCCCCTGATCCTCCACTAGTTGTTGAAGTGATTAATTAGAATTCATCTCTGGTGAATCCCAATATCTCTCTCTGTTCTCGACCAACCATTGGTTGAGAAAATGGTTGACTCGATTCCACCTTCAATTTATCATACCTTTATCATTGAGAATGAACTTAATACCACTTAGGTTTTTCTTATTTCTTCATATTCCAATGAACTCGGGGGGAATCCTCTCATTCCAACGATACAAGAGAGTAGTCTTGTCACTTCCCTTGATTGGAATAGACTCGCAATATATCATCTTCCTCCTTACGTGCCCTTGCAGATCATAGTACATGCTTATAATAGGGTCATACCTAGCACAATCATCGATGAAGGCGCATATGCTAATATTATGTCCTCAAATTCTTGACAAGATTTAGGTTCTCCGCAACTTGTGCCTATTAGCCAGAATCCGTGGGATATTAACAGAGGAACCATTTAACCATTAGGGATGCTTCCTTAGTTTCCTATTACTTTTGGGAGTAAAAACCATCTATATCGATGTGATGTTATTCCAAGGCCCTTTATATTTTAATTTACCCCTTGGGTGTGACTATGTTTATGTAATTGGATCTCTTGTCTATTCACTCTTTCATGTGATGTGTTTCCTACATGAAGGAAGAATCGTGACCATTGATCAACTTTCATTCATTGGTCCTAATTTTACTCCTAATCAACCATCATCCCTAAATGGTCCTTATATGCAAGTGGTATCTCTCTCACCATATGTTAACTATGTGGCAACCTGTTCCATGCCCATGTTTATTGATGATCTAGTAGGTGATGTAGTGCATCATTTACTAGGGGCATTGTAGTCTGATCGTTCCATTGGATCCATTGATAACTTCCAAAGTGTTGTTATCCAATATGATGAGAACCCCTTGGAATATATGGTCTCTTGGAGGCCATGATCTTATTTTAGAGCACAGTTCTGTTACTTGTGTCAAGCTCGTTAAAAAATGAAACAAGGTATCCGAGCATAGTTCCTTGTCTTATGTCAAGCTCCTTAAAAAATGATTCAAGGTTCTTTTGACTAGAGTTCCTTGTCTTGTGTCATGCTCGTTAAAAAATGAAAAAATGTTCCTATGAGCATAGTTATTTTCTTGTTTCAAGCTCGTTAAAATATGAAACATATCCCCTTCCAATTTGAGTCTTTGATTAGATCTCGTAAATTCCAAGTCGAGTCTTTCACTCGATCTCGTAAATGAATCTTCATTATATCCACTTATTAGTAACCTATTGTCTACTTAGGCGCATGAAATGAAGCTTGGGGGGCATGCACGTCGAATTGAGACATTATTCTGGGGGGATACAAACTTATTTCAAGCATAGTTTTTTTTTTCATTTCAAGCTTGTGTAAAAATGAAACTAATTCCAAGCATAGTTTCCCATGTTTCAATCTTGTGTAAAAAAATTAAAAAACATTCCCATCCTACTTCTTGTGATTGTCATTTTTATCATTCTGTTTTTAGCAAATGAGCCTTTGTTTTACCATTCCATTGTCACCATTTTCTTGGATAACCATACGCTTTCACTTGGTTTTACCCTTTCCCGAGGACCAACTACAATGAGTGGTCTTATTAGTGATCCCCTTACCTCTACATGGTTTTGAGTTGTTCCATCATGACCATAACCTGTTTCTACCTTTTATACCACTCATTATTCTAGGTGGAATTTTCTTACAGCTCTTTTTAGACTCCCAAAACATGAAAACAGTGTCAAGCACTTGTCTTTTCAAACTCATTAAAGTAAATGAAAATACGTCTACTTAGTATAAGTTTAACCCTTTTACGGACTGAGATAGACTACTTACAAAAAAAGAATACCATAGTCATGCATGGCTAAGAGGTTCTCTTGAGTATTTTTTTCTTCATTTTCGGACTCAAGAGACTATCTACAAAAAGGGACATATGGAGTTTTCTTTTTCACCTATTTTTCAAACTCTCTAAACATGAAAAATATTTCAATTTTTACCTTTACTGGACTTGTTAAAACATCAAACAATGATGTTATTTTTTAAAATGACAAGGCCAAACCACTCCTTCTCAGGGTTCGTTAAATATAGTCAGAGGGATTCATCCGAAGGATGAACTTACATATCAAGCATATGTTATCCTCCTCAATCTTGTTAAAAAATAAAGAGGTACTTACTAGTACGATTGGGGAAATTGGGGAAACAGGATAATTCATTTTCTAATTACAGTGAGCCACTCTTGAACATGAGATTCTTCCACTTCATCTGTGTGGTTGTTGGATTCGATAATCCACTTGTCATTCGGTTCACCATACCTTTTCAGAGCCTCCATTTTGGTTTTGGGTCAATGCTTCGAACTACATTCTGTGTCATTAGTGTTTTCAAGAGAATTCATTAAGTTGATATCTGTTACAATACTCTTAATCCTTCATTCCATGTTCTCCTTTTCCTGACCAGTTATGTATTTGAATAATTATGTCTCAATTATGATACTCGTTTTGTGTCGTTTATGGGGGATACATCAAGTCCCTCCTACGATGGGTCGCTTCCTATCGACATCAGCACATTATCCAAGAAGTTGACTTATAAACACCCCTTTGGTACCTTGATGCTTGCATAAATCAATGGAAAGTCTCCTTGCTCTCAGAGATAGGTTTACACCATTTTCCTTCGGCCGAAAGACTCTATGTGGTGTTCAAAATCAACTCATTTATTCACACCATATGGATTGTAATATAGTACTTGAGATTCATTAACATCATCGATGGTTTCTCTCATGTCTGTTAACAACTTGCATCATTGTCTGGTAATCAGATGGTGTCTACCATGTTTGACCTTAGCTCATTGATTCACATGGTTAGACTCGTACATTGGTTGGTCGTGTGAACGAGATAGAAGGCCTTGGATCTAGTTTCATCCATTCGGTCTGCGATTTCAGGAGTTATACAAAGATCACAATGTATGATGACCATGATCATGTAGATAATCATCCACACATGGGTCCACCAATTGTATTTGTGGATGCATGTTTTGATCACTATGCATGTTATGCTCGCTTATGTGCTGAGTATGGGTATACCTCCCTCAACAAAAAGATGTCATGATATAAATGCATTGTAACAGATGAAGCTCACCAGTTTTTATTGATCCCCACTTGTCACAAGGTAAAGAACTTCATGCATCAGTCATCATTTCTGACTTTGTGCTTTAGGGGGCAGTCTGTTATAGACTAGTTTGTCACATCTGGTCAATATGCCTCCTAATGGGTTCAATTAACATCCTATTCCCCCTTGCCATAATCATTGCACAAATCCCTAAACTTGCCTCCTTCATTCCCCATAGTTTCAGCCTGAAGCTGCATCATCTGAGCTAGTTTTAGGACCAACGCTCCCTAGCCTCTTGTTGGAAAATTTTCACCTAGATGTTTATCCATTGTAGCCTACGTTGATCACCTACAAGTTGCTACCATTTTCACCTGTGTTGGTTCTAGAAATTTGGAAAAAAGAGGAAAATTCTAGAAGCTTCCTCTTCGAGAAGCTTCCATAATTTGTTATAAACATTTACCTCAGATAAAATATTCAAATCCTATCCTACCCTAATTTGGAGTTTCCATCCCTTATTATTTGATCCCATCCTCCCATCAAAGGCGGATCTAAAATTTAGATTGGTAATTGGATAAGAACTTCCAACTCACCCCACTCCTCCATATATTTATAGCCTTCCATATGCAAGAGGTTGGATTTTGGAGAGTGATTCTACCCTTATGCTGTTGTGGTGAGAGGTATCATTCCATGCATTTAGGGTGATTGGAGGTGCACATTTTTACTAGGAAAGGACAAGATAGCTTGGAGGAGCTCTTCTACAAGATCAACACCTACTTCTAATCTCCTTCCATTTATATTAATGCAAAGAGTTATATGATTTCCTATACATGATGTTGTTATTCATGTATTCAATACCATGATGATATATTTAATAGAGTATTTAGATGACATTACATAGATTCTCATAGTTTCTTGGCTTGTGTTATCTGACTATGTAGGTTCTAATTTTGGAATCAGAGCTGGAATTGGAGCATTGAAGTTGAAGAAGTAGTGAAGCATATAACGGATTCCAGGTATACTTCATTTCGTAATTCTAGTATACCTAGGGGGGATAATATAGGGTACAGAGAGAGGTACCCAAGGGAATAATATGATGTAATAATGTAAGAATGATAAATAAATAAAGTGGTTAACCCACATTATGCAAGGGACCACATGTAGCTAGGGAATAAAGGGACATGCCCATTGTATTGGATGTATGGTATTGAGAGACCCATGGTATTTCATGCATGAAACCTATATAGAGGCTAGAGACTCTCCATTGAGAGTGGTCAAGGATTATTGTATTGGCAAGCATATGGCTCGTGGAGTTATCTCCTTCCTTAAGGAGTGAATGTATGGTGTTGCCCTACCTCAAGGGTTTTTGATATTAATGAAGATCTGAAGTTTTATCTTCTATGGTGTTATTTCTTGGGAGTATTTTCTGTTTTTATACATTTTATTGTTATATCTACTAGGAGTGCTATTAGAGCACTTTCTTGGGCAGAGTTTGAAAGATTTGTTTTTTCATTTTTTGTAGCGAATTTTTGGACGGCGAGTTTGTAGAGAAGATATGAAAATTATGGCACAAAATTTTAAGAAATAAATAGCATATCCAGATTCCTTGCACAAAAATACTCAATTAAAAAAAAATGAGTCGAATTGGAGTCTGGATGAGGGTGATATCGCTGATTTAAATTCAGTTGTGTTGCAGAAATGTTTTTGACGACAATTTGTGTATGACGGCTCTCCTGAATATTTTTGTAGATTTAGGTGCAGAATTTTAGACAAAAAATTATATATTTGAGCTCCCCTTGAAAAATCACCCGATTTCAAAAAAAAACCGGTCAAATTGGAGTTCGGATGAGGGAGTTATCACTGATTTAAAATCAACCATTTTTTCAGAAATTTTGTGACGTCGGGACAATTGTAGCACAGATCTGTGTTTCCAAAGTACCTAGATCAGGATTTTAGTCACACGGATATATGAAGAATGACTATTCCATTTTCCAAAAATGGGTTATATTAAGGATTCTGAGTTATATTGACCAAGTAATGTCCATTTTAATTTTTTTCCAAAGTAACTAATTTTCTTCAAAACCCTTACTTTGTTTTAGGGGTTCTCGCAAGATGATGTTTACAGGAAAAGTTGATGGCCCTACTATTGAAGATTTTTTAAAATATCACAAGGCTCAATAATGAAATTTTTGGATATGCTCCATAGGGCTTCATATGAAAGATGAGGCAAATAAATGGTGGACCTCACTTGATAGCTCAGTGAGGAAACTTCCCGAGAGGAAACTTGAAAAGGTCATTTTGGACAAGTGGTCTCAATCCGGAAAGGACACTAAGAGCCATAAATACTTATTTTCTACTAATATTTCCATATTATAGGTTCATGGAAGTATTCAGAAAGCTATCATTCCTAGTTGCAAGCATAATTGTATCAATTTTAATTTGGCTAAAAAATTGCAAGTTCCAACAAAACATATTGAAAACACACAGGTTGATAATGAAGATGTTCAAATTTATAAAGATTTGAAGATTTATATGGATAAGCATGTGTTGCATTCTGATTTTTATGCTTCATATATGGTTGTTGTGGATTTTTTTTGGGACACCCTTGGATGGAGTCCGTTGGTACTGTCAGTTTCAATGTGAAAAAGAAATTCATGAAGCTCTGGTATAAAAAGAAGAAAATTACATTGCACGATATTTGCACTAGGAACCATGCAGAGACTAGGGAGGAAGAAACACAAATCTCTAACGACACAGAAACATCAGATGATGAGCCTTTTATGGTAGAAATCCAAACACAGACATCAAAGCAAGTGCCAACAAAAGAACTAGACACCACTCCATACCAACAATGGAGGAATTAATGAAAGACATTCCATCAGTTAAAGCTTCAACATATCGCCACCTGCATCACCCAACAAGACAACAACTAGCAAGGTGGCAACGAATTAGCAACAAGGGCAACAACCCCTAGATGACACATAGAGAGGTGCGACGATCCACCCACAACACATCAACATAGAAGAACCAGCAAAACCCGCTTTCCTGTCAAGCGAGAAAGGCATTGACTAGATCGAGTGTTCACCTTTCTCTAGGATGGCTAGATGCATGTGAATGGTACCAGTGGAATACTCTTTTGAGTATATCTTATTATTTTTTTTCTTCTCATGTTTCGGGGACGAAACATGTTTAAAGGGGGTGTAATGTAGTATACCTAGGGGGCATAATATAGGGTACAGAGGGAGGGACCCAAGGGAATAATATGATGTCATAATGTAAGAATGATAAATAAATGGCCATAGTTAATAAATAAAGTGGTTAACGCACATTATGCAAGGGACCACATGTATCTAGGGAATAAAGGGACAAGCCCATTGTATTTGATGTATGGTATTGAGAGACCCATGGTAACTACCCATGGTATTGCATGTATGAAACCTATCTAGAGGCTAGAGACTCTCCATTGAGAGTGGTCAAGGATTATTGTATTAGCAAGCATATGGCTTGTGGAGTGATCTCCTTCCTTAAGGAGTGAATGAATGGTGTTTCCCTACCTCAAGGGTTTTGATATTAATGAAGATATGAAGTTTTATCTTCTATGGTGTTATTTCGTGGGAATATTTTCTATTTTTATACATTTTCTTGTTAGATCTACTACGATTTATTTATTAAATATGGCCATTTATCTATCATCCTTACATTATTACATCATATTATTCCCTTGGGTAACTCCCTCTGTACCCTATATTATCCCCCCTAGGTATACTATAGTAATCTATTTACGTTAACAAAATCATTAGGTTCCTTGTCTCTCTCTTGTTCTAGGTTGGCCACCAAACCTAGGGGAGATAATTTTTTCCGCAATCATAAATCCTGCATAACACTCCTCCCACATTTACCCAAGTTACCTGGTCCACTAGGGTAAAAATGCGACGAGAGGCTACTATGATGTGATTCAAATCTCCAAGTATAGTTAAAACAATGTTATTGATGAAACAAGAACTATTACCTCAAAACGAGAACTCTACCCCAAAAATACTCAAAAACATGAAAAAGCACCCCAAAAACAAAAAGTGTGTATTCCAAAACGCATTTTTTTTTCTCAAGGTCAAATTTCACCTTTTTATAAAATTATGCTAAAAAAGAAATTGTTTCTTGAAAAAATGATTGAAAAAACACCCTCAAAACAAAATGAGTTGATGCTAGAATAAAAAACAATTGTAAAAATGGAATTAAAGACAACATATTAGGACATTAAAAAATCATAAAATTATAAATTTTTTGATAAATGATGTTAAATATAAACAAAATCATGTCTGAAGGGCTTATCATTTCAAACAATTTTTATCCATGTTGTTAAACATAAAACATATTGACTCTAAACAACCCTAAAATTGTAATTATTTTCAACCATAACATTAAAGATAAAATTTCTTTGCGCATAAAAACCCTAATGACAAGTTGTAAATCTCAAGTTTTTAAATCTTAAGTTTTCAAGATACTTGAACCATGAAATTATGGAGAAATTATATGACTTAAACAATTTTTAAAAATGAACAAGTAAATGAAAAAATTATTATTCATATATTTGTTTGTTTATATATAAAAACATATTTTTTTAATTTTTTTTTATTGTTTTTCTATATTTTAAATTATAATTGTTGTAGTTTTTTTTTTTTTTTGACAAAATCGGTTGCTAGTTTGTATTCCAAAAAAAGAAGAGAGTAGAGGCTCCAAAATTACATGAAGAGCTGATTGATATGCAGTGAGGAGTGCAACTACAACTATGTATTACATGCCATTTGATTCTAGTATTCGAGAGGAGCGAAAATAATGAGAAGTTGTAGATACGAACAAACTGGGAAAGAAGAAATACATATTTCAAATTCATGCTGAGATGTGAGAGACAAATTAGTCAATATTTATGTGAATAATTTGGCGCGTAGTAGAGTTCTCCGGATTTTCTTCATTCCATGCATTCCTTATGTTGTTGGAGCTAGTGCCTGGGGTAGTGCATTTTTATACCATGTATTTTAGGATTTGAACCGATTCTTCAGCATGAGCGCACTTGTTCGAGAGATTGTTGAACTGAGCTTGAAGAGAAGAGACCCTTGAGAGGAAGAAGTTAACATCAGTCTGGTGCCTATCCTCCAGGGCTTTAACATCATTCTTTAGCTTAGCATCGATGGTCTTCTGGTGAGCATGAATTTGTTCAAGCTCTGCCTGCAAATCCACACAGTGAACGCAGTTTTCACTTCGAGCCATGCTGATTGGAGCGGATCGAGGCCAAAGGTTCCGAAGATGAAGCTGAAATGAACCAACCTACAAACAAACACAGAGGCTTTGGAATCCACCTCTATACTCGAGAGCAGAGAACATAAGCGACACCGGATGCCATGATGGGGAGGCTAAACAATCGAAGAAATAAGAAGGATGATGAAACAAACTAACACAGAAGCCCTGGAGTCCACCTCTATACATGGGAGCAAAGGTCAGAAGGGGCACCGGATGCCATGACGGGGAGGCTAAACAATCAAAGAAGTAAGGAGGATGATGCAGAAGGAAGGGGGTAGATGAATAAATAGATTCGCAAGGATGAGGAGGTGCCTTGCTGTGAGAGGCCCAAGGTGGAGGGGTCACGAGAATGGAGCGATAAGGAGTACTATTGGCACAAGCGAGGTCAGAAATGCCGGGGTGGGAGATCAAGGAATATCTTATAGCAGCGAAGATTATGATTAAGGCAGATGTGTTTGATGCATAGAATCGTTGCACAACAATTGGCCTGGAGATCGAGCGCAGGCTCGATTTTCCAAAAGATCTGCCTCTCTATTGTGGATTCGGAGTATGTGAAATAATGAGGTTTCTTTCATGTCTTGCAGGAGGATATGACATCTGCTGAGGATTTGATTGAGAGCTACATTGGCGGTAAAGCGTTTATGGATCATAAAATGAATTATGATTATAGAGTCACCCAGAATTATGGAATTTTCGATTTTGAGCTTGTTCAGTTGAATTAAGCCTTGAAATAGAGCGAGGGCCTCTCCTCTGTTATTTAAAAAAGAGCCTAAATCCATTCATAGGTTAGGAGCGGCTCCCCACTTTCATATCTTATGCTGCCACCCGCTCCAGAAATTCCCAGATTGGATTTCGAATCACCGTCAAAAAATAGAGTGGGTCTGCCACTGTTCTTGATCCAATCCCTGAATTCATTCTCTCTGAGTCAAATTTTCAAAATGGTATCAGATTTGCAATGAGTTTTAGGGGAGGGGTTATTCCTATTTCTTCTGGCTAGTTCATGAAGGAAGATCTTTTCCTCTACAAACAGATCGTTGGGATCGATCCTGTGATTGCTTTTAGTAGAAATGGCTTCAAGAACTAGACTCCAAGTTTTGTTACAGAGCTTCTTGTAGGATGGTTCTTTGCCACTGATGATATTGTTATTCCGGGAGAGTGTTCCAGACCCTCCATGAGAGTTTGTTCTTCTTATTTTTCCAAGGAAGAATATTTTTCTAGTGAAGAAGAAGCTCAACTATGGAGCTCAGATGAGTGCTATTGGGCTTAAAATAATTGGTGAGTTTTGTCCAGTAGTGAATGGCAAAGGGGCATCAGATGAAGAGATGAGGGATCGACTCCTCTGCGTTTTGGCAGTTTAGACAAATAGAAGGTCCTATAACTCCTATTTTTTTGAGGTTTTCAGAGGTTAGAACTTTGTCTCTCAATAGAGTCCAGATAAAATTTTTTATCTTAGGAATTGCTTTTGATTTCCAGACTGTCTTCCAAACTGGCTAGATTGGCACTGGATAGTGCTCTTTGCATAGATATTGATATGCTAACTTGATGGTGAAGGCATTGCCTGAAGGGTCCCAGCGGAATCCATCAATGCTATCTTTTTTGATTGGAGCTAGCTCATGTAGGTGGGTTTGCAATTTTCTGAGTTCCTCTTCAAGGTGAGGAGGAATATTGAGGAAGCGCCATCCGATCCACATTTGGTTCTAAGTATCCCATTTCGAAAACTGAATTAGAAAATTGAGGCCCATGTTGATGAAGTAGCGTAGAATGTTCTGAGTATATGGCCTTTCCATGATGGGCTTTTGTCCCATAATTCGGTCCATTCCAATATTAATAGAGTTTCCTCCTTTGGGCACTTTTGAAACGTTTTGAGCTAGGAGGGGGATAGCTTTTTTACATGAAGACTAGATTTGGAACATAATCTATTGGGGATTTCTTGTTGTAGGAGTTGCTGCCTGGAGAAATTTAAATATTTAACTTCCAGCACTTTTTTCCACCAAGTCTGGTTCCCATTGATGAATCTCGAGACCATCTTCCCTCCAAAGGTTTTATTCATGAGTTTGGGAGAGCGCACTCCTATGCCTCCGTGCTCCTGATCTTGAATTACTTGATTCCATTTGAAAATATTATATATATATATTTTCTTGCTTTCCTCCTTGCCATAGGAAATGTCTGTTCATTACCTCCATTTTAATATAAACACTGGCCGGGGCTTTTAGAAGGGTGAATTTCTATAGGGGAAGGGAGGATAACCCAGATTTAAGGAGGATGAGCTGACTTGCGGGATTGAGCCAAGAGGAGCCCCATTGATGAAATTTCCTCTTCATTTTATCAATAGTGACGTTCCAGACCTCAGCCTTCAAGGATTTGATACTTACTGGCATACCTAAGTAATTAAAATGGTCCCAGTTTTTCTTACAAGGTACCCCAAAGATATTGGCAATGCTGTGTAAATATTGTCTAGAAACATTCCAGCCATAGACACAACTTTTCATGTGGTTGATCAGGCCTCCAGAGAAAAGCATAAATCTATCCAATACATTTTTAAAACGCTGTGCAATAATATTGGAAGCTCCTCCCATTAACAAAGTGTCATCCAAAAATTGGGAATGATTCATATTTCGAACTCCATTTCCATATTTTATACCTGTGATGAGACCCACCCGTCTCATATGATCTAGAGCTTTGCTGAAGTTTTTTGACATAAGAATGAACAACTAGGGAGAGAGGGGGAAGCCTTGGTGAAGTCCTCTTGTGGATTGGAAGTATGGAGCTGATCTTCCATTGATGAGTGGAGATATCCAGGGCCCAGAGATGCAAGATTTAATGAAGTCCAGAAAACTTTGATCGAATCCCATTTTTTGTAGAATAGAAAAGAGAAAGGAGTGCCTTACCCTATCAAATGCATTGGCGAGATCTAGCTTAAGGATGAAGCCTTTTTCATTTCGAGATATGCTGGAATGGATAGCTTCTTGTACAAGGAGGATGGAGTTGGAGATCTGTCTTTGAGATATGAATCCTCCTTGATTCTCCGAGATGATATTGTTTATGTGAGGCTTGAGGCGAGTAGCCAAGATTTTTGTGATGATATTGTATGAGACATTGTAGAGGAGGATCGGTCTGAATCTAGAAAAAGTAGAGGGCCGATTTTCTTTTGGTATGAGGGCTAGGAAGGTAGAGTTTGTATATCCACCAATTTTTTTTATTTTTTATTTTTATTTTTTTTATTTTCCGATGTGCCCACTGTATCATTTTCATGAGATCTTTTTTAATGAGGTCCCAATAAGCTCTATAAAAAGATATCGGAAACCCGTCTGGTCCCAGGGATTTATCCTGATGCATGGTCCAGATAGCTTTTTCGATCTCATCTTCAACTATGTCTCGATTGAGTGAGTTGTTAATTTCTTCAGTAATTAGAGGCGGGAGGTACTGAAGTAGGCCTGAATAATCTTCACACATACTGGTCTCTGTGAGAAGGTCTTTAAAATGTGAGGTTGCAACTCGCTTTATTGCTTCTTGATCAGTTTGAATATTTATTGTTTCATCTTTGATGGAAGAAATGTTGTTTTTAGCTTTGCGCATAGTGGATTGCTTGTGAAAGAAGGCTGTGTTCTTATCACTAGCTTGGAGCCATAAATTTCTAGATTTAAGGTGCCATTTCTCCTCCTCTTTCTTGTTTATATTATGAAGCTACTAGTAGAGGTATTTTTCCTCATTTAGGATGTCTTGAATTGTGCCTTGAGAGTCTATAATGGTATGAACATCCTTCAGTTTCACTTTGATTTCTACTTTGATCTTGTCTGGTTCCTGATAATGCATTTTCACCCAATCTTTTAAAGCTTGTTTTGTCTTTTTCAGTTTGGTCTCCCATATGAATATTGACGATTCTTCAACGTGTTGAAGCCACACTTTTCACACCAGCTTATTTGTGACATGGATTTCGTTCCATAGTGGTTTGTACTTAAATGGAATAGGCCCAAGAGGGTGTTGGTCAACAAGTGAAAGTGTAATAGGGTAATGATCTGATGCAGTGAAGGTGAGCACATTTGCTGAAGCTGAGGAGAAGTGTGAGAGGAGAGTGACAACTATTAAGATCCTGTCTAGCCTTTCCATAATATTGCCTTTTCCTATTCTCCTGTTATTCCATGTATATCTGCGGTTCTTTGGCATGATATCCACCAGTTCCTGTTCTTGCATTAATTTTTCTAGCTGTCTTTTGAAGGGTTCATCCCCAAAACAACCTCCTCTTTTCTCATTCACATGCAGGATTAGATTTAAGTCTCCTCCCATTATGATGTTGTTGTTTTCTTCATTGTTCATATCTTCCTTTAAGGAATTCCAGCATAACTCTTTTTCTCTATAGTGATTTGGACTGTAGACATTGTACACATTGATTCTCTGCTGATTTCTGTTATTTTCTAAGATAATTTTGAGCCAATTTTGATTTACTATGGTGCCTTTTTGTTGCCATGTGTTAGTTGAACAAAGAGTAGCTAACCCTCCAGAGGCACCTCTTGATTCCGATAGTGTGCCATCATATTGATTTTCTCTACTTATTATTTTCCTCATATCTGTTTCTCCTTGTTTAGTTTCTTGAAGTAGGATAATTTCAAGCTTTTCTTGATTTATTAGATCCCTTAGAGATTTTTTTTTTGGAGGGGTGTTCTAAACCCTTGTATTCCATGAAAGGAATTTCATCATTGCATGAAGTCCTTTCGAAGAGGTGCTCTCCCTCCCTGCTCCTTTTGTCCTACGTCTCTACTATTTTTCCCCAATATATAATTCTCAATGGGATTTTGAGTTCCTAATGCAATGTATTTTTGTGCATTTTCATTTTGTTGTTGTTTTATTGATTTTCTGCCAGGTCCCTGCTTCTTATGCGATTCTAGAGATGCTCCATGCTCTTTGGAAAAGTTTCTGGTGATGCGGATGGAGGCTGTTTCTTGAGAGGATGTGGTGATATCATGAATGGGGGGTGAGGAGATGGGAGGATCCAGAGGAGGGGGAGGATTGTAAGGAGGGGGATCATCATCAGGGGGAGAAATGATTGAAAAGGGGTTGGACAGAAGATTTGATGAGGGAGTTGCAGAGGCAGAGGGAAGGTTGCATGGATGCGGGACCTTTTCGGAGGAGGGAGGAAGGGGGTTGGGCTTGGCGAGGGAAGCATCCTAAGGATTTTGCTTTGCAACATGATTAGGTTTATTTTTTTTAACAGTCTCCCATAGCTGATTTGATTCCTGACAATCAACATCAATATTTTTTGAGCAGCGATTAGCAAAGTGGCCGTATTCGTGACATACCTTACATTTGAACAGGATCTGCTCATAGTCAATCTGTTGGATGTGTGTCCAATCGTCCACTTTAAGCTTGATGGCTTATGGAAGACCTTTGCCCAAATCAACTTTGAAACATATCCTGGCACAAGAAAGCATATTCTCCTTAGGTTCACTCCTGTCGATGAAAGTGCCAATAACATTCCCAATAGCCCTGACCGAATCATCCCCCCAACAGTGTAAAGGGAAGTGCGGGAGGTGCACCCAAATAGGAACAACATTCGACACATCAAGTTCTGGATCAAAGTCGGGAGTCCATTTGTTGATATATAAACCCCCAGAGTCCATGAAATAGGGCCCATTTCTAAAGATCAGGTCCTTGTATTCTTTAGATTCGAAATGAAAGGTAAAGTATCCCTTTCCACAAAACCTGATGGAGATTTTACCAACGATCTTATCAGACCAGTTTCATTCAATCCATCTTTGAACTGTCTTTGGGGATGGCCAGAGGCCAGTAAATTGTCCTATTAGACCCTTCTCAGCCAAAGAAAGAGCTACCATGCATGGGAGAGATGGAGGAAGAACAACTTCTTGCAAGCCATCTAACTTTTTAGCGAATCTAGAAACAACAGGTTGAGGTTTAGGAGGACCCAGGGAACTAATAAGATCAGCAAAAGCTCGAGCCTGATTCGAGGCTGTAGTCACCTCTGGGAGGGCCTCTGGAGTGCCCATGTAGAAAACCTTAGCAGGGCCAGAGCCCCAAGGTCAATGGATTAGAGTGCAGATCTGACGCAGGGCATAGGATCCCAAGTGTAGGGGCGCAGAGATGCAGAGGCGCAGGGCAGGAGGCCCGGCGCAAGGGCGTAGAGGCGCAGAGGACAGAGGCCAGCCTAGGTCATCGCTCTGATCGCTCCGATTCTTTTATAATTGTTGTAGTTTTAAGAAAATAAAAATTAAAAATTAAAGTCTTATATATGTTTGTTTATATTTTAAAACATATTTTAATTTTAATTTTTTAATTGTTTTAATTAATTTTTTTTTAAAATTATTATTATTATTATTATTTTTTAATATTTGTTTGTTTATTTTTTAAAACATATTTTTAAATTTGTTTTTATTGTTTTTTTATATTTTTAAATTTTAATTGAATAGTTTATTTATTTTATATTAAACAATACTTTTTTTTTTATTATAATAGTTTTTGTTTAGAAAAAAAATATTATTTTTAAATAGTTTGTGTTTGAAAAAAATAAAATAAAAAAAATTAATTTGCCGCCCGCCGAGGGCCTGAGGCAGGCTGGGTAGCCCTCGACGGTGTCGCTCGACCGACTTTTGGCCCCTGGCTGGGCGAAGGGCGATTCCGAGAATCACCTGCTGTTGGGCCGCGGGTGATTCTCGGAATCACCCTCTGCCCAGTTGGGGGTGATTCTTGGAATC
The DNA here is from genome assembly GCA_034641835.2 of Pinus albicaulis. Classification (NCBI taxonomy): domain Eukaryota; kingdom Viridiplantae; phylum Streptophyta; class Pinopsida; order Pinales; family Pinaceae; genus Pinus; species Pinus albicaulis. The sequence goes on from CM076579.1 coordinate 1,212,172,380, forward strand.
ACCCTTTGCCCAGCCAAGGTTGATTCTCGGAATCACCCTCTGCCCAGTCGGGGGTGATTCTCGGAATCACCCTCTGCCCAGCCGGGGGTGATTCTCGGAATCACCCTCTGCCCAACCGGGGGTGATTCTCAGAATTTCCCTCTTCCCAGCCAAGGGTGATTCTCAAAATTTCCCTCCGCCTAGCCGAGGGTTGGAGGCAGGCTGGACAACCCTCGATGGCGCCACCCGGCTAGCCTCCGACCCTTGGCTGGGCGAAGGGAGATTCTCGGAATCACCGTCTGCTCGACTAAGGGCCAGAGGCTGGCCAGGTGGCACCGTCGAGGGCTGCCTAGCCTGCCTCTGGCCCCCAGCTAGGTGGAGGGAGATTCTTGAAATCACCCTCCTCCCGGCTCGGGGCCGGAGGCACCATCGAGGGCTACCCAGCCTGCCTCCAACCCACAACTGGGTGGAAGGTGATTCTTGAAATTGCCCTCTGCCTAGCAGGGGGCCAGAGGCAGGCTGGGCAGCCCTCGATGGTGTCGCCTGGCTGGCTTCAAACCCCCGACCAGGCGAACGGTGATTCCAAGAATCTCCCTTCGCCCAGTTGGGGGCTAGAGGCCAGTCGGGTGGCACCATCGAGGGTTGCCCAGCCTGCCTCTGCCTAGACGAGGGCTAGAGGCATGTTGGGCAGCCCTCAATGGCGCCACCCGACCTACCTTCGGCCCCCGGCTGGGTGGAGGACGATTCTGAGAATCACCCCCGACTGGGTGGAGGGCGATTCCAAGAATCGCTTCCAGCTGGGTGGAGGGCGATTCCGAGAATCACCCCCGCCTGGGTAGAGGGCGATTCTGAGAATCACCCCCATCTGGGTGAAGGCCCGTCAGGTGGCGTCATCGAGGGCTGCCCAGCCAGCCTCTGGCCCCCGGCTGAGCAGAGGGCGGTTCTCGGAACTACCCTCCGCCTAGTCGAGAGCCGGAGGCGGGCTTGGCGACGCTGTCAAATGAAGGAGATTGGATGTTGGATCTATTTTTAGGTTGAAGTAAGTTTTATTATATAAATTTAAATTTAAATTTTTTTTTTACTTTTTATGTCTTTATACTAATTTTCTTACTTATTTCTTTTGTACTTGATGATTAGGTACAACAATAGCATGTTGCCTACCAAAAGGAAGAAATTGTATTACCATTGAGAAAGACCCAGTTTAATGCAAATTTTTTCAACAAAGAATTAACGCTCTTGAATTCCTTCTAGATGCGAAGCAAGAAGTTGGTTTGAGGAAAGGGGATTTTAATGAATCACGTGTGGCAAAAAAATAAAAGGAACCTCAACCACCATTATATGGAATTATTGGAAAGGGACACTTTGGAAGATTTGCAGACATGAAAGATCCATTAGAAGATGACAATGACCAAAATGAAGTAGAAAATGTTGCGGAAGAAGCCATCAATGATGTTGTAGATGATGTTGAACATGTATTAGTTGATATTGTTGAGGATATTTAAGTTATGCTTGCAAACAAAGCTCATTTTTTAGATCTATTAATCAGTTTTACTTGTAATGTTTAGAATTTGATATTTTATTAGAAGAATCCTTATTTTTTGCAAAGAAACATGTATTACTATTATTTTTTGACATAAAATTCAATAAAAATGCTATTTTCTTAAGTTTTTTTTGTTAGTATTTTCCCAAAAATTAGTTTATTTAACATGTTTTTTTTTAACAAAAAGTCTCTAATAGTGTATTTTTTGCATTCTATTTGTATTGAAAATTTGTATTTTTTTGTCATATCTTTCAAAATATTGGTTTTTTAGTGACAATTGTTTGATGTGCATTGAAAAATTAATTAGCAATACATAAACTTGTAGAAAATATAAACTTTATAATATTGACCCTTTTTTCATTTTTTATTTATGTGAAAAAGTGAAGATATCATTACAAATTTTTATTTAAAAAAAAAAAAATTCTTTTTAAAACAAAAGTACATAAATGCACTTAAAAATAAACATCTCACGGAAGAATAAGACATTAGAAAATGTATAGTGTCAAAATCAATCCTCTAAAAAAATGTTGGTGATGATACGCCACCACTATTCAAAACATGCTAAAAAAAAATGATTTGGCATCACTGCTTTTCAAAATCGAGTGTTTTTCTTGCTATGTCAAAAAGTAGGTACCAGTGCAGTTACCTATTTCATCAGTAACAGTGTTTTAAGGAAGTGGAACTAATGGATTTAAACCAAACTGACCTTCCACACATGCTACAGAACCTCTAGAAGCCAACCAACCCTTCCAGGTGACTAACCCCTGAGGCAACTTAAATTTTCATTGATATAACACCCCAATAATTCCATTGACAAGCCATGCATGTGAATTTAGGCCTCCATTTGCTCCCACAACAAGGGCAAGCTAGTGATTGTTGAATTTTTCAGCTAGTTCTAGGTCAGCGACCCCGAATTTTATGCTACCTTTCAAGGCCAAGAGTGAGGCCAATGCCGAGAACTTAATGAAAACTTTAGGAATGATAAATAAAATAGGGATAAAGTTACTAATGCAAACATTTGACCAATTTTTTGATTGGACCCCTACTAGCCAAGACAGGAATTTCGTCAAACAAGTCACAAATATGGATTTTACAAGTCATAACCAAAAAAATCTAAGAATATGGGTCTCATACTTATCTGACAATCACTAATAAGAATTGACGTCTCATCACATTAGCTATAGTATCATCTATCAGGTCATATATTCATTGCTCATTCATTTACAAATCAAAACATGATGAGATAAATAAATCATCACTCTCATAAAACATATTCATAACCAACATACAAACAACAAAAATAATAAGGATACAACAACTATAAATTCCACATATGAACCATTCATTTGCACATAAAATGAATCCAAGGAAATGAAATCTTATTAATGAGTGAAAAATCCAACCAGGTTTGGGACTTCCACGTGCCACCCAACCATATATTGGTTGAATGAAATCTTAATTTCTTCCATTGAACTCCATTCCATATTCCAAGCATGACTGTGGGACTCATAACCAAAAATCAACCAGGGCTTCCCGAGGCTAAACCACCTCACCCTCATCAATAGAGCCAAGATTTACCACAATCCCCATCAGATCACTAGGCATTAAACAAGCATGGATGCCACCGGATTTCTCCACCTACACCGTGAGGAAATTTACTGTCTCCTAGTATCTAGGATTTACCATATATCCCACATTCATGTGTCAGGATTCCTAGGCCTAATCAAGACTCCACCCTCTAAGCTTTACCTTATATCCTGTCAATCACTCACCAAGGATTCCTAGGCTTGATTTAGGGAACCCACCTTTAGGCTTTAACATATATCCCACCATTCATTGATCAAGGATTCCTAGGCCCACCGAGGTAACAAAAAATTTGGATTTACCACAACCCAAAGTTTTGTTCAGGGGTCACTAGGCCAAGGAATTACCACAATCCATAGTCTGATTCAGGGATCACTAGGCCATGTGTTCTTTAGTTCAAATACCACCTCACTTAGTTTCAAATCCATCTGACAAACCAACTCAACCAAAACATGAGAACCCCATCATACCATGGCTATCCGGAAATGGAAAGGCTAGGTTGAAAAACACTATCACACCTGGAAAAACCCATGCCAATGAGAATAAGAGAACCAAGAACACAGATTCATAACCATGCATGCGAAAACTAGCAAGGAAATCATACATGAAACTCGATACCTGCAATTAATCCCGATGTAGCCGATTCATCCTTCTCTTCATTGCTTGATATTTTATTCCTCTTGGCTTATTTTTTTTTCTTGATCCAATTTTGAAGTTCTCCAATAAGAATCTATGTGTCCAAGAGTGTGTGAGAGAGAGAATAGAGAGAGAGCTCCAAAATTGAACTCACAAAAGGTACCAACTGGTCCTCAAAATCCCTTTTATTAATTACGCCTCTATTTTCTTCAATTTTCCATTATTTTCCTTCATTTTCCTCCTCACATGTAACATATTACCTTTCACCTTCCTTTTCTCCTATTTTCCATTATTTTCGTAAATAAATGCCAATAAATACCACTTTTCCTTTCTGAAGCCTTTGTCATTTCCTTTGCCAATTTACTTAGCCATAATAAACCAAATGAACACCCACACTAGGATGTTTTTTCCCAACATTCCACTTGGAATACTTGCCCCATGACTATGGTTATTAGTTTTCCTTTATTAAATTTTATTACATGGAATTTTCACCAAGGTTGTTACAAAATAGTAGTAGGAGAGGTTACCTCTTGTATCATTTATAGTTTTATTCCCAAAGTAACAATAATAGTACGAGGCCTGGACTCATACAGAACATGATTCTTCCACAAGTATGATTGGCCCAATAAAACATCACAAACTTCAAAGGGAGCAACATCAAAAAATATGTCATCTGTGAAGGGATTGATGATGTAGGGAAAGTGATATTGTTGCAAACACAGAGATCTCATTATTGGAGGAGCCACCCGATGGTGTATGGTTGCGGGTTTCATGTTGTCAGCAAGCCCAAATTCTTAACAACCTGTACTAAGATGAGGTTACTTTGACTCCCTCTATCGATAATGAAATGTATTGGAGCCCCATTTACCCACATCTATGAGTGGAAGAGATATTCACCTTCCTTAGGATATTTGGGATCCTTGTGCTGGACCTTGGTGGTAGTAACAGTGGCACTCGGTTTTGAATCAATGACCTTTTTCCCCTTGTCGTGGTCTAGTTCAAAGTAGGAACCTGAATTTTAATTTGAAGCTTTCAACTTGGCTAACATTGTTTGCTTCACATGACACTCATTTGTGTTATGAGTGGGGCTCTTGTGGAACTCACACCACTTTCTATGTCCTTCTTTGTCTTCCCATTATTATTATTTTTTTGCATCTTTAATGGGTTGTCCTGGGTTGTTCCACCTTAGATATATCCTTTGTTTTGTGGTTTGGGGGTACCCTTGCCTTGCTTTGAATTCGCAGAACCAAAGTCTCACTTCTTCTATTTAAATTTTTACTCGATTCAGGTACCATATCAGTATGTTGCGCCAAGCGAGGTGATGTATAGGAACTCCATATCCATATGGATGTATTTGTGCAAACAAGCATAATACTTGAGCAACATATGTTGCTCAAAGTCCTTGATACCCAACTTCATGTGTAAATTATGAAAAATATTTGTGAACTCTAGAACATCTTGGTCCCTTTCTTGTCGCAGTGTGATCCATTTTATATATTTGTCTTTGTAGCTGCCAAAAAGGTAATATTTTTCCTTAACAACATCCTTAAATGAATTCCAAAAGGGTGTGACTAAAAATAGTGCAGACTCCTTTATGGCCCCTTTATCACAGTAAGTTTCCCACCAGTCCTTGACACGGGGGGTAGCTTTAAGCAGTGCAAAAGTAATCTTCTCTTTATCAGAAAATTCATGCACCAAAAAAGTAACCTTCCAACAGATATAAAAATAATCTACAACATCTATAGCTATATGGCCCTATAATATAAGAATACCATAGTCAACTTGTACCTTAGAAGGGGTGGCATTTCCTAAGTGACTGTTGGATGAAGATTTGTTACCAATTGTTATTCACCGAAGGATTTGGGAAAATTTATCCATCATTTCATTCCTCTTTTGCTTGAGGGCTTCTTTGAGCAACAACTTGATAGGTTATCTTGTTCCCTCGTCTTTATTTTTTTCCTCCATGGGTGGCCATCAGGGTCGATGAGGAAAGTCTTGCAAGGGTTCAAGAAGTTTGAGTTTCAACTCCTTATATCCCAACGTTGTTGGGGACATGCACAGAAAAATAGAGAAAGAGTAAACCAATCTAATACTAGTGATCTAGATTTATGAAGGAAGGAAATGAAATACATATTTAAACCAAAACATAGAGATACAAAAAAACTAAACTTGAATTAATAAATAGCAAATGTTGAAAATTTTTTACATGCAAATGAAAGCAAATTAGCTCAGGAAATAGAATCATATCACTGGGAAGAGATGCGATGGCTACATTTCTTCTAAACTATATTACAATGAGGCTTTAAGGCCTTTTTATCATGAAGAGACAATGAGAAACCCTAAACATCCCACTACAAGGAAAATACCCTTTAGTGGAGGTTATAAAGGAGGTTTTTAATGTTATAAAATTGCCCAAAATTGTCAATTTTTTTTGCTACAAAATCTGTTTATGGTTACGAAGGTTTTGGCGGAACTTTTAACGGAAATTCAACACAACTAAAAAAAAATGGGCGGCCGGAGGTTCTTACGGATGTTTTTTTTCATAGGTGTGCTACTATAGCTTTAACGCACCGGTGCGTACATTTAGAAGGTGCCCCAGGGTGGTCGAAGGATAATGCATCGGGCCATTAAGGTATAAAACCATAATGGGTGTACTGTTGGTGATACAATGCACAGGCTATTCTAATTGGTCTTGGGATTTGTGCAATGCCCATAGGTCGTATCGACGCACCAGTGCATAGACTTATAGACACACACCGATGCTTAGTATCACACAAATGCACCGAGATTTATAATTGGTATCGGTATTTGTGTGGTGCCCATAGGTCGTACAAATGCACCAGTGCTTATAGACACATAAATGCCCTGGTGTGTAGTATCACACAAACACATCGAGATTTATAATTGGTATCGGTATTCGTGTAGTGCCCATAGGCCGTACAACGATAACGGGTCATATAGACACATAAATGCACCGTACAAATGAACCGATATTTTTAATTGGTTTTGGTATTTGTGCGGTGCCCATAGGTCGTAGAAACGCACTGATGCGCTTGAGAATAAAAACACACTGGTGTACAGTAACTAACACGCACCGGTTTTCATTTTGTATTTTTTAGAAACATCGACCTGTGACAATGCAATTATTGTGATTGTTTTAAATTCATTATTCATCGAAAGTCGACACATCTTATAACAATATTCAGATTAATTAATTTTTTATTAATGCATTTGAATGTGATGTTTGGATTAATTTTTTATATCATATCATAATTATTGTGGGTTTTTAAAATTCATTATTCATTAAAAGTCAACACATATATATCTTATAACAATATTCATATGAATTAAATTTTTATTAGTGCGTTTGAGAACAACAATGGAGAACACAATAACGATAATGGAGAACGCAATAGAATAAATTAAAACATATATATATATATATATATATATATATATATATATATATATATATATATATATATATATATATATATATATATATATATCTGTGTGTGTGTGTGTGTGTGTGTGTGTGTTTTAATTTATTCTATTGCGTTCTCCATTATCGTTATTGTGTTCTCCATTGTTGTTCTCAAACGCACAAATAAAAATTTAATTCATATGAATATTGTTATAAGATATATATGTGTCGACTTTTAATGAATAATGAATTATATATATATAAAACAGTCTTTGTCATACAAAATGGGACAGTTATTGGTATCCCTTTGTCTTTCAATTGGGACACTATGTCCATTACATTAAACAAAGTGTCTGATTTCACAGACATATTTCAAAAAATACAACACCTTACTTTTATATCCAAACATAATGATTATCATTCTTCGCTTGAACTGCTGTCACTGCTAGAGCTACTTCCATGACTTGGGTTATTTTCAGGAATGTTTTGTTCATGGCATTGATTGTTTTCTTCTTCTTCACCTTCCATCTACAAACATAAAAATAAATTGAAATGAGTGTATATGTGTTACACCATTTTTTTGGTCATCTAACCTATTATTATTAGATGAACCCAAGTACACCATGTAAGACCAATTTTGCCATAAGTAAAATTGCTTTCACCATATAAAATAACTTATTTGGTCATATTTAACCCAAAACAAAGAAATTAATTAAATAAATCTTTATCTATTTAATTATTTCCTAAGAACAAGTTATTTAAATCATTATTTAAATAATATTCTTAGTTAAATTTGACTAAATCATCCATAAATAATTAAATAAACCATTATTTATTTAATTATATTACCATCATTCCCCTAAAATGATAAATAAATCATTTATTTATTTATTATTTATAAATAAAGGAATTGACCCAAGTCAAGAATCCTTTTCCCTCCAACAAATATAATAAAATATTCCTAAAGGGTGCTTCTAGAATTAGATTAATAATATTTTATTCATGCACCGAGTTCTAGACCGCCCCAATATTTTGTTATAAATAGGGGGGTTTTCCCCATTCATTAGTCACCTTCATTGCATTAGATCACTCTGGATCTTCTCTTGGTCACCATTTTCCATTTTTCTTTGTGAACTCCCATTGAGTTCTATGTTTTCCTTTCCACATCCATAAGAGAGAGAAATGCTAGATCTGAAACACTGAGGACTTCCAAGAACCCATCCCACTGAGGAGAACTGGAAAACACCTTTCTTGTTTTCCTCTCAGGTGCCCCATTCTTTAATATAATACAAAATTCTTTCATATACATTCTTCTTGTCTTATTCATTGGATCTATGGAGCTATGTTATTTTTTATCTGCTTAATATCTTTTGTGCTGAGATCTAAATTTGTGCAGCAATCCTAAAGGTATTTTGCAGCCATAATCGATGTTAGGGCTATTTGTTATGCGTAGCTAAAGTGATCTTTTACGACGAAAGATTCATACTAACAATTGGCGACTCCACACGGGTTTTCTTTTGCGACCACTGTCGTTTTATATATTCCTACATACCCAGCTATTTCAGACCCTAGGGTTTCTCTTCCATTTTCTGTTTTTCCTATTTTTATGGTGTTTTTCACCCCTAAAACCCTCAAATAGTCAAATTTTTAACTTTCGTGCGTTTCTGGCATTATTGCGCAGGTGACAGACATCAGCCGGAGTTGAGACGACAAATTTTTCTGAAATCTGCCGCCGAGAGAGCCGGATCTGCAGGTCACACTTATTATCCCAAAAAGTGCGACCTGATCCTCAGGATGCACTTTTCTGCCCCAAACCTGCGACCTGGACTGAAAACAGGTCAGAACCTGCGACCTGCACTTTTTCTGCAAAATTTTTAGCATTTTTTTTGGGTTTGTCTGCAGCTTCTGTCAGGGTTTTCCAGCCTCCATCTCTGCCCGTTTGGACCTGTTTCTGATCTGCTTCACTCAACTAAGAGGGAATCTTTCCCTTTAGGGCTCTAGTACCCTCCACCTTTTGTGGACGAGTCTTTGCTGATTCAGACGTCTAAATTTGTAGAGTTTCAGCCCTATTTTTCTCAGATCTGATACCTCTTTTTCAGATCCCTTTAGATCAACTCTTTCCCCTCTCAAAACACCTCATATTGTTTTGTTTGGGCTCATTTCTAAGGCCACTGCCTTGCACCTTCTATTTCTAGCTGATCTCCTCCGCTTTCGCAACAACCTTGCCTCTTACTCTTTATTGTTTTCTGCACCACTTTTCAGAAGACTTACCCTTTAGATCCTAGTCCCTCCGGACCTTAGATCTATTGGCCTCTTTTTAGCATGCTTCTCCTAGTTTTTTCCCTCTCATCGACTCGTTTTGAGAGACCCGCCTCCTTGGGATCGCTTGCTGCATTTTTAGTTGTTAATTTTCGGTTCCTTCCGTCTTATTTACTGCAGTTTTCTTTTACGCGGCACACTTTTTCTTTTACTCTCAAAACGTCTGGGTTTAAACAATTAAAATTAATGCATGCCACACACTAACCCTAAGTGAAGAAGCGCTTGGTTAACACTGCCTGGCAAAGACTCTAAAATCAATTGTCACTGCACCTTTTCTGCCCTTGACCTCACTTGATTTTGTCCCTTCCTACCCTTGTCGGTTTTCTTCTTCCCGTCATCATTGCGCCCCCAAGGTGCCTTTCTCGGAGACTTCTTGGCCTTCACCCTCAATTTCCGCCTAGTCGACTTCCTCCTTCCCGTCATCATAGAGTAAGTCCTCCCCCGAGTTCGCACTCCAACTCTTCCTCTGATTGTTCAGGTTATCCCCCTAGTTCTGGTTCTCCCCCTATCACTTTCACCATGTCCACTTCAGGGCCTACTACCAGCAGCAACCCAGTACTACCGCTGGGTCTGTTTCTAGTGGAACCACTGCAGGACCTACCTCGACTGCCCCATTACTCCCTTATATGGCCGGACTTAGTCTCCCTGACTTCAATCAGCTGATTAATGACCCTATCCGCCACGATGTTAGTTGGCCTGCTATGCCAACCAAGCTCCCCTCTGACATTCCCAAGTTTGAAGGCCTCGCTAGCGAAGATCCCTCTAACCATATTCGCTCTTTTCACATGTGGTGTTCCTCCAATTCCATCACCAATGAATCCATCCGTCTTTGACTGTTCCAACGCACGCTTACCGGCTAAGCTTCTACATGGTATGTTGACCAAGCCACCTCTTCCCATACCACCTTTGCGACCATTTCCCAAGCCTTTCTATCTTATTTCCAGCTCCCCCTCTTATACGACACTGGTACTGAACTCTTAACCTCTTTTCATCAATCCTCTTCAACCCGCCTTTCTGCTCATGTCCAGGAATGGCAGCAAAGACAGAGCTTGTGTCGCGCTCCCCCCTTTGAAGATCGGGTTTACATGGACTGGTTCCTTCGCTCTCTCCTACCTCCCATTGGCAAAGATGTCGCGTCCCATTTTCCCCAAATCGAAGAAGCCGCCCTCCAAATAGCCTTAAAGTATGACCTTATCTATGCCCAATCTGGCTATGTTTATACCGTCCTTCCTGACCTTCCCAAACCCGGTGGCCCTAATGCCTCGGGGGCATCTCATTCTGCCGATGGTATCATTGGAGCTCTATCGCATACCTCTGCCCGCCCTCCTTCGGGCCATGGTTTTCCCCTAGGAGCCAGCCCCTCCGACGCTTTTTCCCCTCCAGGTAGCATGTATTCAGGCTACGACATGCCTCCTCCTTTTTCCCACTATCCTGCTTACCTTACTGCTGCACACCCTACCCCTTATCCATATCCGCCGCCTGGTGTCCCAACTCCTCCAGCATTTGGACCTCCCACTCCTTTTCCTTTTCCACCCCCTCCACTGCACTTACTACCCCCTCTAGGACAAGTATTTGCACAGCAGGGGGCACCTAATTTTCCTCCTTCTCAAATAAGGAGACGAGGCAACCAATCCGCTTCTGGTAATCGTGGACCCAATCCTTCCAATATTGACTCTACCACTGCCAACCAGCCCCAAGGCCCTCAGACCAAGCTGTTCGTGTTGCGGTGTCTATGGTCACTACACTCACGATTGTCCCTTATTACCACAAATGCGGCAGCTGTGGGATTCTCAGGCCACCGTACGAGGACAACACTCCTCCCCTACTGCCCCTCCCACCCCCGTTACTTCTCAACCTGCTGTGTTTACTGATCTTTTCTCGCAACAAGGATTCATGGCCACTCAACCACCTCACGCCTCGGTAACCACTCAACCTTCCCCTTCTGGTTCCTCTGATTACCAGATCCTCATGATGGTCTCTAACCCTCCTCTCACCGTCGACCTGAACTTTAAAATTTGGACCCGTCCGTATTCCACACCTCTCGTTCCATCTGTCTCTGAGTCTCCATCGTCAGGTCCTACAGAGCCTCTATCGACACGTAATGGTCCCTCACAACTCCCCTCGCCCAAAGCCGAGGTTCACCCCAAGCCTCCTAAGGGACCATTACGCCGAAATGCTGCCTCTGGTCAGGCTGCCCATTCATACAGCATAGTAGATGATCTGGCCCACTCTCTTGCTGCCATTTCAACACTGGAGCTCCTCCAGTTGTGTCCTTCTCAAACGAAGGCTCTTCTATCCGTTGTGGCCACTGTAGATCCTGCTGATACCCAATTGATTATTTTCGACGCCCTTCAGTCAGAACATCCCCCTCTTCCTCCTTCGGTTGCTTTCCAAATCCCAGTCCAGATCCGAAACGCCAATGTTGCTCGGTGTATTATTGATGAGGGGGAATCTACTTGCGTAATGTCCGCTTCGGTTTGGAAACAACTCGGGTCCCCTGAACTGGCCCCTTCCACCATCACCCTTCGTGCGTGGAATGGCCATGCCTCCCAACCCATTGGCCTATTCCATAACTGTCCCATTACCCTTGCCATCAAGACTGTTTGTGTCGACGTTGAAGTAATCGACGCCCCTCTTGACTATAACATCCTTTTGGGGCATAGTTACACCTATGCCATGTCTGTTGTCCCATCCGCAGTCCACCGCAAGACGTTCTTCCCCCATAATGGAAATATTGTCACCATTGACCAATTAACCTACCATGAACCAAAATCTCAGACCTCCCCTGAGTCCACCATCTCTACTGTCACCAACAAACCAACGGTTGATTCCTTGCCCAGTGTTTCCCCTGGCGTCTACAAAGACTCCTCTTTGCTCGGAACTTTTCCTGGTCCTCCCCCTCCTCCGGTCTCTGATCCTAACACGGCGAATGTCTGCATGATGCAATCATCTTGGGCTAACCTTACAGAGCCCACTTTGGCTAGTTAGCAACCTCAACCTCCATCTTCTCCTAGCCCTTCGCCCCCATTAGCCACCCTTCTTCCTTCCGAATCTTCTTCTACCGCCACTCCTCATACGTCGACTTCACCTGAAATCAACCCCCTTGAAACCATTCCTCCTGGCCATTTCCATGCTAGTCAGATCCCTTTCCTCGCTCCCCCTCCCGGAGCCTATTCGGTCCCTACCTTGGCCACCCTATCCCTCCCCAACTTGACCTTGGGTATTCCCGTTTGGTATCTCGACCCTCCAGCCCCCACTCTGCCAGGTCAACCTAAACCATATATTACCTTGACCCCAGTTCAACCGATCTCCATGACTTCTCTTGCTACACTGGTACCTCAGTCACCCCAACAAGCACCGCCTCCCATTGCAACCGCTTCGAGGAACAATGGAAAAACTCGCAGGGGGGCATCGAAGGAAAAATCTACCCTGCCCAACCCTGCCCCTCCTCGGCCTCCAAAGCATCCCATCCAGTGTGCTCCGTGTGATGTGGTTGGTCACGCCACTCATACCTGTCCCGAATTACCCCCTCTCAAGACCACGGTTAATAAAACATTTCCCGAATCCGACATCCCTGACGTCCATGTCACCATCCCAGATTCTATCCCAAAACTTAAGAACTTGCACACCAATCACCCTTGTTCTTTGTGTAATTTCCATGGCCACTATACCCAACTTTGTCCTATCCTTGACGAGTAACGTGCTTCTTTAGCCACATACCGCCAATTCGAAGCCGCCCTCACCCGTAATCCTTCTTCCCTCACTCTGGACCACCTGTCTACCACAATTACCATTTCTCCTCCTGATATTGTAATGACCGACACTTCCGCTCACATTTCCTACCTTTCCTCATCACCGCGATTCTCGGATACCAACCCCTTAGTACCTTCCCCCGACACTTCACCTCATCATTCACTTGCTCACTCTGTCACCTCGCATGGCATCATACCTGTGAGCCCTTCCCACCACACTCAAGAGTCTCATCCCTCTACCTCCTCAGGTCAACCTCTTCCAGCCTCTCTTCCCATCTTCCAGTACAATGAAGATATCATGGAAGCCATGACCAATCCTGATTTTCCCTGGGACGATATGCACCATCATGCATATTTCCTCCCACAGCAATCCCATGACCAATATGCCCTCGAATCCAAAGACTTAATCCCTGATAAAGTTGATTGGTTCAAAAACCCCATTCCTGCACCTGACGCTTTCGAAGAAGGCAATATGGCTAACATCTCTCCCACCATCAAAATCGAAATTTCTGTCAAGCCAGGTATTAAGGAACATATCACCATGGGTGCCCAATGCACCCCGGAAGAAGTTGAAGCCTACACGAAACTCTTCAAAGAATTCCGTGATGTTTTCGCCTGGTCCTACTCAGAAATGCCTGGACTCGATCCTGCCATTGTCGAACATCACATCGACACATGGCCCGATGCCATTCTTGTTCATCAAAAGTTGAGACCCATTCATCCTTCTAGACGTGAAGCCATCAACGTTGAAATCGACAAGCTCCGGCAGGCTGGTTTCATTTACCCCATTGAATATACCACTTGGGTGTCTAAGCCCGTTCCCGTCCTCAAAAAACAAGGCACCATTCGTGTTTGCACTGAATTTCACGATTTGAACAAAGCTTGTCCCAAAGACAACTTCCCAACACCATTTATTGAACAAATCATCGATGAGTGTGCAGGGCACGAGATTCTCTCCTTTATGGATGGCTTCTCCGGGTACAATCAAAATGTTATCCGTCGTGCCGATCAACTTAAAACTGCGTTCATTAGTCCGTGGGGCACTTTCACCTACCGAGTCATGCCGTTTAGCCTTAAAAACGTCGACGCCACCTTTCAATGAGCCATGTCTTATTGCTTCCATGACTTAGCCCATATTATCCTTGCCTATTTAGACGACCTCACTGCACGTTCTAAACATCGGGCGCAACACCTTCATGACCTGCGCACCATTTTTCTCCGATGCCGCAAGTATAACATTCGCCTTAACCCTTTGAAATGTGTCTTCTGCATTCCTGCCGATTGTCTCCTCGGTTTTATCGTGTCTAAAGACAGGATAACTCTCGACCCTTTGAAGGTTCAAGCCATTCTTGAACTTCCTCTGCCTCGTACATTACGACAACTACAAAGTCTCCAAGGCAAAGCTAATTTTCTTCACCGCTTCGTTCCTGACTATGCCACTACCGCACACGGCTTCCTTAGACTTCTTCAATCTCACACCCCTTTTGTCTGGGATACATATGCTCAAGAGTCTTTCGACGCCCTCAAGTATGCTCTCACATCCGCTCCCTTGATCCGTCCCCCCAACTTTGACTGCGATTTCATTCTATACATCTCCGCTTCCACCTATTTGGTTGCTGGTGTCCTTATCCAAGAGGATGATAATGGTGTCGAACATGTGATCTATTATGTCAGTAAGAACCTTTCTGGTCCACCTGTGTCCTACTCGCATGAAGAAAAGTTAGCGCTAGATGTCGTGTTCTCTGTCCAAAAATTGCATCATTATATCCTCATGCGTTCCACCAAGGTTGTGACTGATTCCAACCCCATGGCTTTCCTTTTGAGCCGCCACATCCTCAGTGGGAAGTATGCCCATTGGGTCGTTATTATCTAAGAATTCGACCTTGAATTTGTCACCCCAAAAAGTAAGAAAGGTTTAGTCCTAGCTGAACTCATTTCTGACTTGCCTACCCGAACGCAAGATACTCCAATTAATGACGCTCTTCCCGATGAACATTTGTTTGCCATCACCACCAACGATCCTTGGTACGGTGACATACTTACCTACTTGCGAACTCAAAAGTTCGCCCTTCACCT
Source organism: Pinus albicaulis (assembly GCA_034641835.2). NCBI lineage: Eukaryota > Viridiplantae > Streptophyta > Pinopsida > Pinales > Pinaceae > Pinus > Pinus albicaulis. Next base: position 1,212,187,690 of record CM076579.1, read on the forward strand.
TGATCATGATGCTCGAAAACGTATCCAACACCAAGCCTCTCGCTACCTTCTCATGGGCGAAGACCTTTATTGTCGCAGCATAGATACTGTTCTTCGTCGTTGCCTCACTCACGCTGAAGCCGAGAAAGTCCTAAATGCCTGTCATAGCGGCGCTTGCGGTGGCCACCTCTCCGGCCTCACCACCGCCAAAAAAATCATGGGTGCTGGATATTTTTGGCCTTCTCTCTTCAGTGATTGCATTGAAGCAGTCAAACACTGTTCCAATTGCAAACATTTTGCCCCCAAGGCGCGTGCTCCTCCCGCCCCTCTCCATCCTGTCATCATAGCTGGTCCTTTTTGCAAATGGGCCATCGACTTCATGGAATGTCGACCTCCATCTGCCGGTAACCACAAGTATATCATCATGGCGGTTAACTATTTCACTAAATGGGCCGAAGCTATGCCTACGTTCAACAACACGGAAACCACTGCAGCCCTCTTTTTCTTTAACCATGTCATTGCCCGATTCGGCGTTCCAAAACATTTAGTCTCAGACCATGGCCGACATTTCGAAGATCAGATTTGGCACGAGACTCCTCCCTATTGGGTTTTGAACACCAATATTCATCTTCCTATTACCCCCAAGGTAATGGTCAAGTTGAAGCGGTCAACAAAATTCTTAAGACCATGCTCCAACGAACGGTGAATAAACACAAAACCAATTGGCATCTCATGCTCTTCCCTACTCTATGGGCCTATCATACTTCTGTTAAAACCACCACCGGTTTCACTCCTTTCCACCTTGTCTTTGGCGAGGAGGCCGTCTTACCAATCGAGTGTGAAATCCCTTCCCTTCACTTGGCTGTCGAACTTCTCCCTGATACCCAACCTCTCGAACAACGACTTATCATGCTTGAGCGCGCCTCTGAAGACCATTGTGTTGCATTGCAAACTCTCGAAGCAGCCAAAAAGCGCACCAAAGCTCAGTATGACCGAAAAGTCCACCCTCGCACCTTTCGTGAAGGTGACCTTGTTCTAGTATACGACCAGGCCCACGATACCCTTGGTCATGGGAAGTTCGACTCATTATGGGTAGGTCCTTATCTTATCAGTAAAGATCTCGGGAAGGGAGCATATCTCTTAGAGGACTTTGAAGGCCACCCCCTTCCTAATCCTCGCAATGCACTCTATCTAAAAAGATATTACCCTTAGCATTTCCCACTCGAAATGCATGTTTTATCTCCTTGTAAATAGCCAGCATATGTTTGCTTTTATCATTCACTACTTCACCAGGCCAAATGTTGTCCACGAAGTCTTTCTTTCCCTCTTCTCCAAATCAGATTTCCTCACTTACAACACTTTTCCTTGGGGCACCACTTAGCCTCCATATTTATTCTTGTTCATGTCGCTTTCCGTCATGAGCTACCATTTTGTACTCATGTTTTTTCGAGTCCCCTTTGGACCCTTCACCATTCCATCATCATCATCAGTGTCTACTTGTTCGTCTCTCTAATTTTTTTTTTTTTTCCCTCGTGCCTTAGTTGGGGTTCCCTTATTGCCTCACCCATGGCAGATCCACTTATGTCGACATCAGCTCATTTCTTCCAGAAGCCAGATCTTGGGGGCAGTGTACCATTGGTTCGAGCTCTTTCCAGCATGATCGTGATATATACACTTGATGGTCCAGTGACGCAGCAACCGCTAATGGTGATTCCCGGGCATGTGTGAGACATCTCAACCCTCATGAGGGGGTGGCACTGCAGGTAGCCCCCCACATACCCGGCCGACTTCATTTCTGCCCTTGATGCAACTCCTCCCCTTTGAAGATATCAGCCTCAACCGCTTGCGGCGCCTCTTCGATTTTCACGTATCAGTCAGAGTTTGCGAGCCCTTCCCCACGTGTAGGGGGCATTTGGGTATATTTGTATCTCATGTACTACCATATTACTGTATAAGCCCTGTCGATTATTCCAAGCATCACATGCATGTGGGATTCATCATGTTATTTGTCTGGCCCATGTTTAGGCCAACACATGCTTCATTATTGCGTTCCATGGTTTTCCGGGCGCCTTCTTCTTTGTACTTATTGCGTTCCGTGGTTTTCCAGGCGCCTTATTCTTTGTACTTTGTCTCGGCGGGCATAGGTATGCCTCCCCCGCCACCTTTCGCACAGGTACCACTTCATAGAGACTTGTTGCACCTGTAAGTCTCGTCTCCTCAGGGTCTAGTCCTTTAACCACATCAGACAACATTACACTTCTCTCTCTCACTTCCCTTTTGATATCTAGTGATTGAGTTCTTACAACGTACTTCGGTCATACGGTTTTCTCCTAACACTCGTATGTTGGGGGGCAATCTGTTACACCATTTTTTTGGTCATCTAACCTTTTATTATTAGATGAACCCAAGTACACCATGTAAGACCAATTTTACCATAAGTAAAATTGCTTTCACCATATAAAATAACTTATTTGGTCATATTTAGCCCAAAACAAATAAATTAATTAAATAAATCCTTATTTATTTAATTATTTCCTAAGAACAAGTTATTTAAATCATTATTTAAATAATATTCTTAGTTAAATTTGACTAAATCATCCATAAATAATTAAATAAACCATTATTTATTTAATTATATTCCCATCATTCCCCTAAAATAATAAATAAATCATTTATTTATTTATTATTTATAAATAAAGGAATTGACCCAAGTCAAGAATCCTTTTCCCTCCAACAAATATAATAAAATATTCCCAAAAGGTGCTTCTAGAATTCGATTAATAATATTTTATTCATGCACCAAGTTCTAGACAGCCCCAATATTTTGTTATAAATAGGAGGGTTTTCCCCATTCATTAGTCACCTCCATTGCATTAGATCACTCTAGATCTTCTCTTGGTCACCATTTTTCCATTTTTCTTTGTGAACTCCCATTGAGTTCTATGTTTGCTTTTCCACATCCATAAGAGAGAGAAATGCTAGATCTGAAACACTGAGGACTTCCAAGAACCCATCCCACTGAGGAGAACCGGAAAATACCTTTCTTGTTTTCCTCTCAGGTGCCCCATTCTTTAATATAATACAAAATTCTTTCATATACATTCTTCTTGTCTTGTTCATTGGATCTATGGAGCTATGTTATTTTTTATCTGCTTAATATCTTTTGTGCTGAGATCTGAATTTGTGCAGCAATCCTAAAGGTATTTTGCAGCCATAATCGATGTTAGGGCTATTTGTTATGCGTAGCTAAAGTGATCTTTTACTAAGAAAGATTCATACTAACAATATACATTGATGAGAATAATGAAAATTGCAATATTAAATAATATACATCAATGTAAATCGAAAAGAAAAATGACGTACCATAGCAAAAATTGACTCACAAACTACACACATTCTTTCAAAACCATGTACCACGCCATCTTTCAAAATTTCATCTATTGGCGTAGTTCCATACTTTGTTTCCTACAAGTTTTATACCCCATAACAAATCATTTATTTAATATAATTTTTTTTTGGTTCTATTAATTATAGATGAAGCTAAGTAAAACAAGATCGATAGATGCTTACAAATTCCACAATTAATTTCTGATATGCCAACATATACTCACAACCCATATTTAACCCAATTTCAATCAATTTGTCTGATGGTTCTTCTTTGTATGTTAGCACCTGTTTTGTAGGTTTTAACCCTGAACATAAATTATCTACACACGAATCTTATAACTAAAAATAAACAATAGCGAGAGCATAAAACATAAAACAGATAAACACAGAGATTTTCCCCTGGATCCCAAATCGGGGCAACCAGCTTGATTTTTCATTATATTCCTTTTAGTGTTACATGCCGAAGCATACATAAACCCCAATCCATTAACCCTGGATTAGAAAATAACCGTAGTTCCCTTGATCGGATCTACAAAATACCAGGGGTTGAAAACCATTGTACCCCAAAAAACCATGTGCAAACTCATGCATAAAACATGGGTGGGTCTTCCTATGAGTGGGACCGCATACCAAAAAATTTTCGTCGGGGCGCTGCCCCGGACCCTGACAGGGGGGGTTGCCCCCCCCCTGTGACCCCCCTGCTGCACCCGACACAACGTACGTCGCGTGGGGCTACCCATGAAAGAATATAACACATACCCAACATTCTCCCACTTGTTTTTTTCTTTCCACAGGGGGCCACATGAGAGCTTAGTCATTGGGCCAATTCTTCAACACCCATTGTTTCTCTACACCAAGAGAACTTATAAGTGCTTACAGACTTCGGCAATGCATCTGCAACATTCTTCAAAGTGTCCAACTTTACTAGCAACACCCTTTTAGCCTCAACCTTATCTCTAACAAAGTGATATTGAACATCAATGTGCTTTGTCTTTGAATGATAAGCAGGGTTCTTAGCCAAGAAAATTTCACTTTAGCTATCATAGTCTATCGTTATAGCTTGTTGTACCAACCCAATACTTGAACACAATCTCTGCAACCAAACTGCTTCCTTACTTACATGAGTGGCTGCTATGTATTCTGCCTCTGTAGTTGAAAGAACCACTACATATTGTCTTTTACTCATCCAACTGACTGCGCCTACAAATAGGCTAAACACATACCCAATTGTAGATCTTCTTTGGTCTAGATCTCTAGCCCAGTCTGCATCAACAAAACCATGAATGTCCAACATTCTTTCCAATCCTGGTCTTCCCTGGTAGCACAAGCCATAATCACTAGTGCCACGTAAATATCTGAAAACCCGCTTCACTGTTGTCCAATGCACCTTCCCTGGGTTTGACATAAACCTGCTCAATACTCCTACTGCATGTGCATTGTCTGGTCTAGTACAGACCATTGCATACATCAGGCTACCCACTGCACTTGCATATGGAACACGGGACATATCCTCCCCTTCTTCTTGTGTCTTGGGACACTGTTCAACAGATAGCTTTACACCTACAGGAATAGGAACTTTCACCGGTTTACTATCCTACATATTGAACCTCTGCAATATAGTCTCGACATACTTCCTCTGGTTTAACCAGAGCTTCCTCTTTGCCCAATCTCTCTTAATTTCCATGCCCAAAGTATAGTTTCGGCACCAAGATCCTTCATGTTGAATTTGGAGAACAGTTGGGTCTTCAAATCTTGTATAATTTCTTTGTCATTTCCAATCAAAAACATATCATCCACATACAAGACCAAATAAATAACACGGTCACCAATTAATTTAAAACAAACACAATGATCCTCCTTGCTTCTGGTGAAGCCAAGTCCCCGTATATAGGTATCAAATTTCTGATACCGCATCCTGGGTGATTGTTTTAACCCATACAGAGACTTCTTCAACCTACATACTAGTTCTTTCTTACCCTTCACCATAAAGCCTTCAGGTTGCTTCATGTAGATCTCCTCTTCTAGATCCCCGTGAAGAAATGTTGTCTTCACATCCATCTGTTCTATCTCAAAATAAAATGCAGCAGCAACATATAAAAGTAATCTAACAGAAGTAACCTTTGCAACAGGAGAAAAAATATCACCAAATTCAATTCCCAGCACCTGGGAATAACCTTTTGCTACCAACCGAGCTTTGTATTTCTCCACCTTACCTTCTACATTCATCTTCTTTTTAAACACCCATTTTCTCCCGATGGGCTTTCTTCCAGCCGGCAACTCCACCAGATCCCATGCCTCATTCTTGTGCAAGGATGCCATTTCATCAACCATGGCCTCCTTCCAGAGTTTTTCATCCTCTGAATCTACTGCCTCCCTGATAGTTCTGGGATAATCATCAGTTATAGTTAAGGAAAAATTGTAACAAAAATCATGTGGACTATACCTTTCTGGTTGTATTATTTCCCGATATGATCTTCTCAAAGCTGGAGTTTGTGGCTCTTCCTCTTCTGAATCTTCTTCTGTTGTAGAGTCTTATTCATACTAATTTAGCTCAAACTCTATCTTCTCAGGTTCCTTTGGTAGGACTTCATGTGTAACAACATCTTTCACCTCTCTAAACACCACATCTCGGCTATACACAACCTTCCTTGTTTCTGGGTTCCAAAGCTTGTAACCCTTTAAACCATCCTTATACCCAATAAAGATGCACCTTTCAGATTTATTATCCAACTTGGTCCTTTTCTCCTTTGGAAAATGTACATATGCATCACATCCAAATACCCTTAGATGTGAAAGAGAGGGTTTCTTAACAGTCCATACCTCATGTGGAGTCTTATCCTCCAACACTGATGAAGGTGATCTCTTAACCAGATAGCGTGCAGTCTCCACTGCCTCTGCCCATAATTCTTGTCCTAACTCAGTACCACTGAGCATGCTTCTTGCCTTTTCCATTAGTGTTCTGTTCATTCTTTTTGCAACTCCATTTTGCTGAGGTGTGTATGGAGTAGTCTTCTGCCGTGATATACCACACTTCTTACAGAACTCTTCAAATTCCTTCTTGCAGAACTCCCCACCATTATCTGTCCTTAGCGCCTTTATCTTCTTCTCTGTCTGGTTTTCCACCAGAGCCTTAAATTCTTTAAATTTGTCAAAGACTTCAGATTTCTTCCTCAAGAAATATATCCATGTATTCCTTGAGAAGTCATCTATGAATGAAACATAGTACACGGACTTTCCCAGTGATGGAACTGACACAAGCCCAAACACATCATTGTGCACAAGTTCTAATATCTTGTTTGCCCTCTTAGCACCAGAAGGAAAACTCACACGATTCTGCTTCCCATATACACAATGTTCACAGAAATCGAAATCCAGAGAACAATTAGACATACCTTCTACCATACCATCTCTATGTAGTATCCGAAGGCCTTTCTCTCCAATATGTCCAAGCCTTTGATGCCATAGCATGGTCTTAATAGTCTTTTCTCCGGAGATAGCTAGAGCTTCCAGATCCTCTTTAGGGAACCACAAAAATGTTACACCCATCAATAATAGTTCTACCTTGTAGATTGTACATAGTTCCAGTATTAACTCCCTACATTAATACCAGTGCTCTCTAAACCATCTTGCAGACATCTTTCTCAAACACTGTTTTTACAACTGCATCATCCATCTTGCTTACAGAAATCAGATTTCTAGCCAATGCAGGAATATGCAGAACACTAGGAAGTGTTCTAATCCTTCCACCTTGCGGCTTCAGCTTGACCTTTCCACGTCCGACGATTCTGGCCTTCCTATCATCCCCTAGGAAGACATCACCACCATCATATTTCTCATACTCGCAGAACCACTCCCTATGGGGAGTGAAGTGAAAGGATGCACTTGAGTCAATAAACCATGAATCATGATCTACATGTGTACTTGAAGAAGAAGCCAAATACACATCCCCACCTTCATTCGAGGTGCTTTTTGCCTCTGCAGAAGGAGCATCATCAGATCCCTTTCCTTTCTCAGGAGCTTTAGATCTGCACTCCTTTTTGTAGTGCCCTTCCTTTCCGCATTTCCAGCATACCTTTACAAACTTTCCAGATGATTTAGATCTCCCTCTAGATTTAGATCTCCCACTCGAAACCTTATTCTTGTTTCTATTTTGGGACTTTCCTCGTACATATAAGGCATCTCCATTTTGACCCTCCATATTTTTCCGTCTCATTTCTTCCAACAACAAGGCTGAGACAATGTCATCAAAATTCAAGGTAGTTGTATTGCTACCTATTGCAATAACTAGACTGTCCCATGAGTCTGGTAGAGAACACAATAAACTAATGCACTTATCTTCATCTGAGATTTTAATATCAACAGATGACAGCTGACTTACCACAGTATTGAAGGCATTCAGATGCTCTGTCACTGAGTCTCCATCCTTCATCCTCAGGTTATACAAATTTTTTCGCAGGAACAACTTATTCACCAGAGACTTAGATTGGTACAAAGTCCTAAGTTTTTCCAACAAATTCTTCGTCGTGGCTTCCCCAAATACATTCAACAATACTGAATCTGAGACACACAACCATATTGTGCTCTTAGCCTTCCGATATAGTTTCTTCCAGTCTTCATCTGACATTTCCATTGGTTTAGTACCTGGATCTACCGCGATCCACTGATCTTTATCCACCAGCAGATCCTCCATCTTGAGCTTCCATAACTCAAAGCTCTGACCATTAAATTTCTCGATCTCTATCTTCCCACAGCTCGCCATCTTCTTTCACTGCAAGAATCGATCCTGCAGATCTCCCACTGAACAGGGTCTACCTCAGGCTCAAGCAAAAAACCCTCAGCAGCAAAGGCGTCCCCTTGAAACCGAAACAACTTTGATACCAAATCTAGGTTTTAATCGTAAACAGAAATTATCTACACGCGAATCTTATAACAGAAAATAAACAATAGCGAGAGCATAAAACATAAAACAGATAAACACAGAGATTTTCCCCTGGATCCCAAATCAGGACGACCAGCTTGATTTTTCATTATATTACTTTTAGTGTTACAACACATATATATATACATTCCGAAGCATACATAAACCCCAATCCATTAACCCTGGATTAGAAAATAACCGTAGTTCCCTTGACTGGATCTACAAAATACCAGGGGTCAAAATCCATCGTACCCCAAAAAACCATGTGCAAACTCATGCACAAAACATGGGTGGGTCTGCCTATGAGTGGGACCGCATACCAAAAAATTTTCGCCAGGGCACTGCCCCTGACCCCGACAAGGGGGGCTGTCGCCCCCCCTGTGACCCCTCTGCCGCACCCGGCGCAACGTACAATGCGTTGGGATACCCGTGAAAGAATATAACACATACCCAACATGTTTGAAGACATTCAATACTGATTTTTGTAAAACAACTTAAAAAATACAAAAATTAAATATAGTTAAATTGTTATAAGGAAGTAGGAATTACTCACAAACTTAGATATCAACCATTTTCTTCCTTGTCGTCCTGTTTTATGTGCTGAATGGGTTCCATTTTCTTTTCTTTTCTACAAGAAAAATCTTGAAAATTAATATTTATTGCTAAATTGTTTATTTATTGTACCTAATGATCGAAAAATTCAATGATTACATATTACATTTGTATCATGTTGTTGTTAAGATGGCTCCTCCTGCGATGCAATTTTGTCCATTTTTTTCACCATCTCCTTGCACACCTTTTTGGACATTCCTACTAGCATATTTCCGATATCAGCTCATTCATCTCTTGATAGTTTCATAATCTTCCTGAAAATGTAACAAAATATTTAATTGTTATATTGATATATGAAACGTAAATATAACAAAAGTGATATTTATAAACAATTCTAGACAAACATTTAAAGGAATATTACTTTTTCATTCCTTCTTTTTTGTTTTTGTACGTTTTTACTATTTAAAGTATGACATGTCTCATTGACCAATTATTTGGAAACTCTTCCTGTAGTTTAGATAAAATTTGGTTCTTAGAATCATTGGATTGATTTTTGTATTGTAAGTGGAAATAACGTTTATACATTTGTTCCACTAGATCCCTCAAAATTTTGTAAAAGATTTTCCCCCTTTCGTTAACTTCCAACACCACTCCAGATGAGCTAAGGAGCAAATCGTTTTCATTTGCATGTTCTATTTTTTGTCTTTTCTTAGAACAACATTCCTTTTATGAGTTGTTGGTCCCTGTAGAACATTAAACAGATGTGAATGAATAGATTGTTTGACACATGTTATCTATTAATTTTAAGTATATTATTAATGATAATTAAAAAAATAAAGTCATATTGGATTGATAGTATTTTTTCATTCACGTGATTCATCCTTTTGCAAGTTTTCCATCAAGCTTTTATGCTCTTCTGTTCCTAGATCAGAAATAATTTTATCAAGCTTCGTCATTTTGTGGCTCTGCATGATACACAGTAAACAATACATATTAGTTAAACTTACATATAGTTCAAAAATAATAACTTTTATAAATAATTTACAAACAACTTTCCTTTTTCTCTTTTCTTGATGTGTTATCAGTATTTTTGTTACTTGATCTCTTGTCAGTCATTTCTTTATCAATCTAAAACCTGTACCATATCATTCATTAATATATTTATAAATAAATTGTCAACTTTTTCAGGTAAAAAATAAATCTTAAGACATCGGTTCACCTTCCATGATGTACGCACCGCCACTAGTGCATGGGGTTATTAAAAATGTAACACAAAACAATATAATAGACTGTAAGATACGTGAGATATTATAAATGCACCGCACAAATAGTGTAATAGATTGTACGATGCTATCCTCATAACATGGAGCATCGGTGCCCTATTTCAGATATGGTGCACTGATTTAAAAAAATTGTTTTCAAATTTTTTATTACACAGTACTTGCGCAGTGCTCTTTATAATACAATGCACCGGTATGCTAGGTTACGCAGGGTGTACCGATAAAAAAATCCATTTTTTCCAAAAATTCACACAATGGCCGAATAGATTGGGTTCCGACTATGCAAGTTGTCCCGTGGGTTGAATGTCAATCTAAAATGAAAAGCCCTAATTTTGAAATCACAGAAATAGGGACAAGAAAGGGCAAAAACAAAAAAATGAAGGGTTTAAGGTAAAAATGGATAAAACTACAGAAAAAGAAAAAAAACTGCAGAAAAAGTAAAAAAATCAAATTTAATCACGAGATGGTTTGAAATTCTATGATACAGGGTTTGAATCACCAGAGGTTTGGTTTCTGGTTGTCTGAATACTTATGTTCAAATGTATTTCATTGCTCCATGGTGCCCTCATGCTCTCTTTCTCCAAGTATGTCTCATGCAAATATCTGGCTAAATTTTTTAGCAAAAATAGTGAAATAATGAAGAGTGTTTTGTATTTAATGAATTATTTTACGAAATTAAATTTTCAAAAATATTTTTTCGCCCATTTTTCAATTTGCCGCTTTTTTTTCACTTAAAGAAAATAGAGTTGCGCTTTTTTTTATTTGCGTTTATTTTTCACCGGTGTTTCACTTAATAGCACCGCACTAGTGCATATTTTTGTAACATCGACATCAGTGCAGTTATATGTACAGTAGCACCGATTTGCAGTGAAGGCACCAAAATTACTTTTAGGTGTGTACACCAAAAATTAGTGAACTCCAACCATAGAAATTGAGAATTATAATTTTGTTTATTCTTGAGAATTAGAATTAGAATTAAAATTCAGAATTGGAATTGGATAAATTCTTGATGGAAATAACTATTCTTCCAATGCGTTTTGTTTATTGTAGGAGGTCCACACTAATTATGTGGAGAGAATGCAATGTGGGGCATGTGAAGATGAAATACTACAGGGCCCGAGTGGGCAATTGTAGCATGTGAACCTGTTATAATTGGCACTTAACTATTTGCAACCAATATTTTTTAGAATATAATCTGTAGATAGACGGATGGCCTGCCAGAAATTAGTACATATAATCTGTAGAAGGGTAATGTTCTGGGAGCAATGACAATGAGTCCTTCATTCTACATTTGTTAGCAGAAGAAGATCGATTTTAGACTAGACGATGCAATTATTACATGTCTAGGCAATGGTTTCCCATAGAAAATGAGTATAGGGTTGAGCAGAGGAAAGACATTGCAAAATAGGCTATTACATTAGCTTTTCCAATGGGAAACCGATTTGCAGGTGGAAATATGGTAGATGCAGGTATCTATGATTTTCTTCCCACAGAAATGGTCAGTGGATTTCCATTTATAATACAAGTAGATTTTTACTGGTTTCTTCCACAGGACCACAACTCAGCCAAGTTAGAGATGCCATTCAGGTTCAATTGAAAGCCGAAGATGTGATTTTATGCGATGTCAGCTTTGCTGGTAAAAGTTTATGTAAGCCAACCAAAGTTTAGATGGATGCGGTAGGCTACTGACTGGACGTGGCCGATGGTCCAGCTCATCTCCATGATGACTGCTAGATGCTAGTGGAGCCTCATGCTCATCTGGTGCTGCGCGAGGTGAATGATCATGAGATGATGAGTCATTGCTCAGGGACTGTCCATCTTGTGCTATGGTTTGACCACACCTATAATGTGCAACAGTCCTCCTCAATCGCGTAATAGCTATCGTAGCTCCTACGACATTTCGCATCAGGCTGTACATGTCACGTGGCATGCCTCTCCACATCCGTAATAGCCAATCATCAACATGTATGTCTCTGTAATGAGCAGGCCTGATTCCCGCCTCAACAATAAATGCACTGAGTTGGTCGCCCAACTCCATCCTGTATCTAGTATTAGGTCGATCGCACCTAGCAAAAGACAGTACCGACACACGAGTAGGAGCATGTCTCTATGCACTGGCCTCCTGATCATGATCCTTGGCATCTGCCATGTCCTGATAGTCATCAGGATCCACACTTGGATCATGTGGTGGTTCTGACATCTCGTTGCCATGAAAAGAGCCAATGTATGCAAAATATATACAAGTACACAACAATAATTAGACAATTTCATTACACAATTTAATAAAAAAAGGTTAAAGAACATGTTAGAATAAATATAAATAAAACAGTAATATTACCTCTATAATCTAGCGGCTCATCATCTGTGAAGAAGATGTTGGCACACCCTTGCCAATCCAATCCAGCATGAGGACAGGGGACCTTAATGAAGGGATGCAGCTCATCAACACTGGATAGTAAGTCCAATGGATCATGCGATATCCTGGCTGGAAACATAGTCTCTCCCCTCTAGGGCATCATCTGTCCCAACATGTGCATCCGGGCCTCCAACATCGGCCTACGAGGCTGCCGAACAAAATTAGCCTCATCTATAGAAACCTCTCAAAAAATAAACAAAAAAGCTCTGAAGCAAAAGGGAAGTTGACCTTCCCTTTTGCATGAGCACGACATCTATCTAAGGCCGTACATAACTGCCGCAAAAAAATGGCAGACCACCTAACAAGTCGTGGCTGCTGTAATAAAGAATCAACATAATATAGAAGCAGGAAATTAATGCGTTGCCCGTCATTGGTGTTGTGTGAAATGGTTGAAATGAGAAGTGAGAGGCACTGCATGTCTTGTCTACCAAATGCACCAATACGTAACTGACCTCCAATGACTTGAAACTCTGAAGGAGATAGTACCTCTGCTCCACTGTATCTCTGGGATTAAACTAACTAACTCCCTGCTACACAACTAGATGGAACCTCTAGGAACAAGGGAAAATCCACCCCTCTCCTCGATAGCCCTGTAATGAATAAATATCCTCCTCAGTGGGTGTGTACTGCTGGTTAGGACCAACTTGGAAAGCCTGTTGGTGGGCATTCCACTTGTGGATAAGATGTCTTAAAAACACACTATGGGCCTTTAGGGAAGTAGCCTCCTCATAGAACTTGAGGAGGCCTACCTGCCTTAGGAGCCCCTAGGTATCTACTGTAATAGGGCGGGGGTACGCATCTCTCTCCCTCTCTCGTGTCTCCCATTGGCGAAGCATGTCATACTACTCCACCTGTTGTTGTTGTTGTTCCTCCTCTTCTCTTTGAATCATTGACATATTAAATATTTTTTTTTATTAAATCAGACATGTATTTAGGAATATACATATATAATTTTTTTGGGAAAAAAGAACAAACCCATCGGTGTGCCACAAAAACATTCATGCACCGGTTCTGGTGCATCTTTTGTTTGTAGTGCACCAGCGGCGGTGCCCCAGATTAAATAGAATGCACCGTATGCGGTGCACCTGAAATTTTTTCAAGCACTGTTGACTATATATGGTGTCAGAAGAGCAGTGTGCTGACTAAAATATACACCTCGACGCGTATAGTCGTGTCAGCGCATCGACTTCCTGACAAATTAAATAGTCAACGGTGCGGTCTTTTACCCGGCCGCACCGTTGACCCTGTCGGAATGCCGAATGCGGTGCGCTGATAGATACCAGGGCGGATATTTCGGTCAACGGACCGCGTTGCTATTCCCTTGGTCAACAGTGCAACCGTCTAAATGACCGCACCACATTTTTTTTAAATTTTAAAACAATGCAGGGCACCTTTCTGTACCGCCCCAGGCCTGGTGCAGATACCATTAGCACCGGTTGCGGTGCGGTCTGTAAATTTTACAGGCAACACCACTTACCGGTGTGAGCCGAACGGCTTGTGCACACCGTGTGACAAAAAAAATAAATATTTTTAAATGGTTAATTTTAAGGTTATTTCAAATTCTAATCCACTAAAAAGCTTAATTATGGAAAAAACAAGAAAAATACCTGTACATTTCGCCGTCGAGGAGGCATATTGGATGTAGAATTTGCAAAAGAAAATTTTCCCACTGGTTTGCAAAATGAAAGCTGGAGATTGGTGGCCAATGCACAGCAGCAGTGCATGCAATGGGAGCACCGATGTCAGGGCGGCTCAAAGAAGGAGAAATTGCACCGGTGCTTGAGATCTTTGGAACACTGAGAAAAGTGAAAAACACGGTTTTTTAGCTGTAATTTATTTATTTATTTAACCCTGTTTTGGTGTGCGAGGTTTTATATGCGCACTGGTGTGGTTTCTTAAGACCGCATTAGGCAGTTTCAAATCTGGCGCGGTTTTTTATGATGCATCGAGGTGGTTCCTTAACACTGCACCGGGTTGTTTTTATTTTGGCACATTGTTTTATGATGCACCAGGGCATAATAGTTGTGAAGCACTGGTGCTTTATAGTAATAGGACGCATCAGGAAGGTGTGTACGGAGTGCACGGTGTCCGGTGTGCCAATGTTTTGTGCAACTGGTGCTTTCTCTTGTAGAGCGCATCGGTGATTGAGAGCAGAAAAGTGAAAAATGTGGTTTTTTGGCCGTAATTTTTTTTTTATTTAACCCTGTTCTGGTGCGCACATTTTATAGGCACATTGGTGCTACTCCATACGAACGCACCGGTTCGTTTATGTTTTGGCGCTGTGTTTTATGATGCACCGGTGCAGTTTCTTAACACTACACTTGGCAGTTTCTATTTTGGCACGGTGTTTTATGATGCACTGACGCGGAAGAGTTGTGAAGCACCAGTGAGTGACAGTAATAGGACACACATGGTGGGTGTGTATGGAGTGCAAGGTGTCCGATGTGCCAATGCTTTACGCACACTGGTGCTTTCTCTTATAGAGCACACCGATAATTGAGAGCTCTGGAGCACTGAAAAAGGTGAAAATTTTGGTTTTTTTGCCGTAATTTTTTTTTATTTAACCCTTTTCCGGTGCACGTGGTTTATAGGCACACCGATGTTGTTTCTTACGAATGCACCAGTTGGTTTCTATTTTGGCGCGTTGTTTTGTTGAAAATGCAGCAAGATGATGGAGCTTGGTGAAATGAAGTCGCCTT
>CM076579.1:1212203020-1212518717 GCA_034641835.2 Pinus albicaulis
TGTAACTTGAGAAGCCATCTAGCAAAGAAATTATTTTAGAACCAACTACCCTTTGTAAGATATGATCCATTTTGGGCAAGGGGTAGTTGTCCTTTAATGAGGCTTTGTTTAAGTTTCTAAAGTCAATGCAAAGCCTTATTTCTCATGTTTTCTTCTTAACAGATACACGATTAGACACCCACTCTAAGTATCTAACAAAGACTATAATTCCAGCATCATACATTCTCCTAATTTCTTTCTCTACCAGAGGTAATTGAACATGGTTGATTTTGTGCAATTTTTGTTTAAAAGGCTTCTGGTTTTCTTTAAATGGTATCTTATGTTGAATTATTTCTGTATCATATGATTTCAGATCTTCATAACTCCATGCAAATACATCAGTAAACTATCTAAAAATCTCCATGTATTTCAGTGTAATGTGAGCTAGCAGTGTCTTGGATAATTTGATCATTTTGGTCTTTTTCTCACTACCTATGTTGCATTCTTCCATTTCAGATTCAATTGGTTCCAATTTTGGCTTTTTGACAACATCATTCAAGTCAAACAATTCTTCTAATGGGATCAGTCCTTTTGGCAAGCTTTGATCTTTAGATTGCAGCACTTCTAGGTCTTCATTTTCTAAATCTGTGCTATTTTCAAGTTGTATGTTTGGGTTTATGGGTTAACATATTTGTATCAACGATCTCAGGAGACTTTTCTTCTTCAAAAAGTGAGTTTTGTTCAGTAGGTCAGTCTTGTTCATAATCTGAATCTAAGTTTGGTATTTCAAATTCATTTTTGGACTGTAGGAAGTCTTCTATTTGTTTATCTCCATCAAAAACTTGCCAGTATCTTTCATTATTCAGGACAACTGGTCTATATTTGACTTGGGTGGTGCATTGCTTGGTTTCATAAGGTGTCAGACAAGTTCTAGCAGCAAAGGCTAATCCATTAGCAAGAATGTTTTGGTTCCTTGGGACGAGGGTAAGTTGGAATTGAACAAATGTTTTTAACAAATCCATGGCATCATCTCTATAGGCTCTAAGTTTGGGGTTTTTAGCAGTGTATTCCCCATTTACTTGCATAATTATCAATTCTGAATCTCCATGAACTTTTATTCTTTTGGCCCCTACTTTTTTCAATAAATGCAGGCCTAAAAGGAGAGCTTCATACTCTGCTATGTTGCTCGTGCATTGGAAGTTTAATCTATAGGAATGACCCTCAACATGATTTTTTTCAGTGTTGTGCACCCATATGCCTACTCCTGCACCAGTTTTAGAGCAAGACTCATCAAAACTCATAATCCAAAGATGACTTTTTTCAGATTTGTCATTTATTTCATTGCTGTCTTCCCTGTCTTGTTTGCCTAATCTGTCACTGTGTTGTTCCTGCAGGTCTGTACTATGCTGAATTTCGTTTTGTTCCTCAATATTTTCAATGTTTTGAGGTTTTATTCTTTGATTTTCATGATCTTCACTATATTTATGACTGTTCTGGACCTCAAGACCTGTAATCTGTTTGCTGTGATTTTCTGAACTAGCAAACTGTCTTTTGGTTTTCTCCTTATTTTCCTCTTCATCTATGGTTGCCACTATGTTTGGACGTGGAGTGACCACTATATTGGGTGATGTTTCATTGACTAAATCTTGCTCATTAGGAATTTCATCATTGTAAAAAATGAATGAGTCAAGGTTAGTGTGTATGGAATAAAGAGGAGATTTTCTAGTCTTTTCTTGAGATTTTACTCACCTTCATGTATTTCATGTGTGTTTCCCTATAGAGTCTTCTAGGATTGTTGAAGACAAGGATGGTGACAAAAGTCATATCCATCTATGGCCTGCTATGACTTAGCACCCCATGAATTGAGAAAACATACAAAATATCGGCATACCAAGATGAATTCAGAAAATGATCTTTAATAATTGGATTGTCAACTCCTCCTGTTCATCTAATGCATTAAACATGTTTATATCAAGAGCTTGAAAGTTGGATTCAGCCATAAGTTTTGCTAGACCTTGATCTTTTATGAGCTTATTGGGTTTGATTTCTAAGTCATATTCTAAAATTACAACAATCTACTTTCCTTTTTTTCCATCTGGATCTTGGGTCAATATGTCTTTTACAACTGAATGAGGCATAAATGCTATGATGTGGGAATGCAAAATGTAAACTCTGAAGTCTTTTAAGGCTTTGACCAAGGCAAAAGCTTGTTTTTCCATTATATTATACTTCAGAGGTGCACCTCTTAATGCCTTATTGAAAAATGCAATTGGCTGCTCTTGTCCATTCATGTTTTTCTGTAATAGGACAACAACTACTGTGTGTTCTGATGCAAATGAAAAAATGAAGAAATCCTTTGTAAAATCAGGATTGTTAAGAACTGGTGTTTTGGTAAGTGCTTATTTTACCAGCTCAAATGATTTATTTGCTTCTAAGGTTCATTTAACTCGTCTTTTAAGCATATTTGTCATGATTCTAAGGAGTTCAGCTAAAATGGGTATGAACCTTCTCAAGAAATTAATCTTCCCAATGAAAGATTGAAGTTCCTTGATGTTTTTGGGATGACTGATTTGAAATATACCATCGATCTTCTTTGAGTCTATCCTTATTCCCTCTTTAGATATGATATGTCCAAGAAGTTTACCTTCTTGGAGACCAAACAATTTTTTCTTTGGATTTAAAGACAACCCATATTTTCAGCATTTCTCAAAGACTTTTCTCAAGTGTATTAGGTGTTCTTCATCTGTTTTTGAATAGATAGTGATATCATCTAAGTAAATCACTATGAAGTAAGATATTTCTTCTGAGAATAATATATTCATGGCTCTCTGAAATGTGGCACCAACATTCATTAAACCAAAGGGAATTTTCAAATACATGAAAGTGCTCCAAGGAGTGGTGAATGCTGTTTTAAGTTGATCATCACGATGTACCAATATTTGATTATCAAAAAGTGAAAAAGTGTCGCACTGCAAAGGGAAATTAGGCCAAATGGCCTTCTTGGCATCTTTGGGTTGCTTAGAAATACCACTTACTACAAGTTGGTAAGAAATTTCTCTAGAAAGTAACTTATCAGGAACATAATAGGGCAAGGCGTGGGGAGAAGCATAACTCCCAAAACTCTGATATAGGCAAAATTTTCTTCGACAAACCATCTAGAAAAGGGAAAAATGTTTGTACTAGCCTCTTTGGAAATCCTAGGGGATTTCTCATTAAAGATAATCTAATGCATATGTAGCATGACTCCATTGCAAAATTTATAATAATGTAAATGAAAATCTGACTCCCAAAGGTCTCTGTGGTAAATATGGATTGGATTGGGTCTTGGGTTGTCCATTTCCATCCCGTGGTATGAAAACTTGAACAAAAGCAAATTGCGTCCATAACATAAGAACTCATGTAAAAGGGGGGTATTTCCCTAGAGGAAACACTTCTTTTACTTCTATAATCCATGATATTTCTAGCCAAATTATCAGACATGATATTTTCCTAATTCATAATTGAAGAATTGACGATTGCGTCAATTAATGGGACCCAGTCTATGCAAAACCTAGTAGTATTTGACTTTGCAAACAATCTACATAACATTCCAACATCATAGCAATAAGGGGAGGGTAATTGTGCTATCGGGTGCTATCAGTGAATGAACCAATATTCTCCAACTTCGAATTCTTAAATGTCCTATCTGCTATGTTAAGGTGGTCAATTGGGCCACTTTACCATATCTATGTAGGGGATAATCTTTGGCCTCGTTGCTACTTTTTGAAGAAATGAGCATGCAACATTGAACTAGGATGGGTCTGAGGAGATTGACGCATTTGCTATAGCTATTTTGGTTATTACCCTTTATTGTTCATCATTGAAGAGTTGGTACATTTCCTCCCATGAGAAACTACTGCAATCCTTGGTGCAGGTCGTATCTGAGAATAATGGAGACATGTTTGAGTTTTCAACAACTGATGTTTGGGAAATTTCCTTGCCTTTATTTTTCATTCCAATTACTCTCACTTTGTTAGATGGTTTCTTATATTCAAGTGAACAGAGTCAACTCAGATCTAAGATAAATGGAGAGAAGGATAGAGTTAAAACAATATAATCAAAAAATCTGGCGTTCAATCATTCAAAACACGCTCAAAGTAGATATCAATCTTTCGAACCTTACTCCCATTAAATGTCGTTAATCACCAATAATTCTTCCTATAAAATCTCTTACACACCTTTACATAATATGTCTATTATATCAATTTAAGAAGTTAGACCTTATATCTGGTTGATTAGATATGATTGATTTCATGCACTTGAGTAATAAGTATCAATTATCGCATATCGCAACTCTAAACCGTTACTATTAGTTATGTTTTCCGTCACTGATGAATTTTGAGAAACGCGATCTGCGCAAATCGTAGCTTGCAATTTTCATACGGTAACAAAACTTAGATTTGGTTATTCACTATGAAATGTGAAGTGCATTAAGGAATCATGTTGATGTGCTTTATCGGATCTTTGAAGTTTTATAATTGTTTCTTTTATTGATTTGTTGGGTCCGATCCATCGTAATCTTTACCGAATTTCTATAAATTGATTGTTTTAAAAGGTGTGATGTGATTTCCTTTTAAAGGGGTTAAAAGAATTTGAAATAGGAATTCTATATGGCTCCAAAAAGGTTATAGCGCGTATCGCAGTTCACAACACTTATATATGTTTTAACTTAGTCCCTTATAAGTTATGTGATTTGCGATGAGCACTAAGGAATCAAAGTGAAAAGGGAAAAACCTTTATTTCTTAAATTTTTAGACTTAGGCTAAGATAAAATTAAGATTATAAATTTTCTATATATTTTTAAAGGGTCCCCATTTAGTGAAAATAAATGAGGGGTGTGGTATAGTACAACAATTGGCGATTCACTTGGGAGAACCTACTATCTCTGATTAGTTTTTTGAAATTTCTAAAAAATTTCGAAATAAAAATAGCTGCAGGAATGAATTTCAATAAACAACATTTCACTAAGAAATAAATCTTTCTTAATTATAATTCATAATAATTACTCTTTTAAAAATAAAGGTATGAATATCTTTATCAGTATTTACTAAGTTCAAAAAGATGAAGCAGGTGGCTCTTTCAGATTATGTAATATCCCCAAATGGGAAAAGCAGGAATATAGTGCAAAATGTTGGAACAATATTGCAGATCATCATTTAGAAAGCAAGAGGCCAATATGGACACCTTTCATATGTTATTAAAACAACAAAATGTACATAATAAATGGGCCATAAGATGCATAATGGGAAATACAAGCCTCCAATGAACAAAATCCATCAATAAGAGGTGTTGCAATCATGTAGAAAAGATGGAAGACCCTTACAACATTATTTTATTAGCTCTGCTATAGAAAATGATTTTACATCATATATAGAGCTGATATGTGCCTCAAAAGATAGATCTATATCATATCTGAGCACTATACAAGCTTCTCTAAAGAACCCTTCAAGGGTTTTTAATAAAACACCAAGTACAAGCTGTAGATCTGAGATCTACTGAAAAATACAGATCTGGAAAGTGTGGCTGATCTGATATGATCAATACAATAGCCTCCTCCAATAGATCCTCAAAGTGAAAGATAGATCCCCTTCACCTAAAAATCAGCTCTCCAAATGGTGTGCCAAACCACCCTGCAACTCTTCCTACAAAAATAAGACAGATCTGAAAGTAAACTGCGCTGTAGGGATCAAAATATGGTTGGCCTGATGCCAAAATCTGAAAATAATCTCAATGGCCTTCAATACTGTCCTTCCAATGGAAATGAAGCCTCCTCCACTGAAAATAAGCAATGAGATGGCCTAGATCTATAGATCTAATCACCACTTGCTGCAACCTACAAAAACAACCAAACCCTTAACAAGATCTGCGTTGTAGTTGAAAAAGGAAGCTTGGCCTTAAGCCTGATGGTGGAAAATGTAGTAAAAACTCTCCTAAGAGGCCTCTTAAGGAAAGAGGCAGAATTCATTATCAGGAACACCCTATGCTAAACAACACTCTATCTCAACTAAAAAACAAGAGAAAGATATATGTCTAAACATACCATATATTCAGAAATATAATAAACCATAACATAATGAAAAATGGCTGCCATCCTCTTCCTTTTATAAGTTATGAGCTTGAAAACCCTAAGACCCATCCAAAAATATCACTACATTCACACAAAGAATCTCCATCTAAAACTACGATGTCCCTCGTTGATGGCCAATCCTCCATGGCAACACTGTTGATTTGGTCAAGGTTGACCCAATCAAAGTGATCCAGCCCCTTTCACACCAAGGGTGCTTTAATTAAGCTGCCAATATTTGTCTCTTTCACATTTGGCATTGATTTATTCATTATTAAGGAGAATTATGGACCTCCTTTTCCCTCTTATTATTTAAACAAAGCAATGAAACAAAATTGAATATTCCAATTAACTCATGGCTAATTGGGAATATTACAGATTAGCTTTATAAATATATACTCTTTTATCACAGGCAGAGTCTTTGATCAAATATGCAATTTAAGCTTTTGGCAGGGTTACCTTTTACCCAGCAATGATTCATCATCCCATCCAATTTTTCTTACAATCTTCGAAAATAGATTCAACTTTATATACTTGATCTCTTTTTGGAACTTGTTTTATTTTATGTATATATTTTCTTATTTTATTTTTTAATTACTTAAAAGCCATTGTCTTGGCTTGGAACCAAATATTGACAATGCCATTCACTGGTTGTAATTAAACTGATCAATTTTCACTTGATGAGACCCCTTGTCCTTTTGATATAATCTCAAGTCATTACCCTATTTTGGTAGGCAATATTGGTAATGTCTGTTCAACTATTTCCCTATGAGCATGGTAAACAAGCTCTTGATGAGACTTATTATATTCTAAGCCTTTTAGCATAATTTTTGAATTACTTTCTAAAAATTGATAATTTTTTTGGATGGGGTGAATCATTGATCCTTTTGAGGATTCTGGATGATATTTTTTAGAGTTTAAGATTTCTTATCTGTAAAAGAGTCTTTACTATGTTAAAGATTATTTTATTGACTGATAACAGAATAACCATGCTTTATAAAGATGAGAGTTCATCAAAGAATAAATAACTTCAGTGAAATTGCAGTTTTCAGAAAAATAGAATCTATTTGATATTTGAATCTTTCGATTGTTTCCTTAACAATTCTTATTTCTATAAGCGATAAATCAAAATTATTTTTTTTGAGATGTTTACTTGAAAAGCCAAAATCAATACTATCCAACTTTTATTTTCCTAAGGAAAAGAAAAGCCATTAATATACAGGGAATAGGAGGGGTTACCTCCTACGAAAACTATTTCTTTAAAATCTGTCCATTAACAGGAAAATAATCTCTTTTTCCTGATAGATCTTGCAATAAAAATGTTTATGGACCTATTTATTCAATGATTTGAAATAGACCTAGCCACAGTCTTTGGAATTTGGTGTGTTTACCTTTTTCCTCATGTGCTTTATCCCATTTCAATACGAGATCACCAATTTGGATTTTTTTTGGAGTGACAGAAGTTGTATCAAATGAAGCTTTAAATAACTATTTATGATGTGCATAAATAACTTTAGTTTTTTCTCTTTCTTCTTCAAGCTTAAGGATTTGAAATTGTCTTACTTGAAAGGAAGAAGAAGGGGATTCATTAGTAAATTGAACTAAGGCAAGATAAGGAATAACTACATTGGTAGGAAGAAAAACTACTTTTCCATAAACAAGATTGAATGGAGAAGTGCCAATGGAGGACTTCTGAGTTATTCGATCTGCCCAAAGAGAAAATGCCAATGACTTGTGCCAATTTCGTTGGTTTTGGTCAACATTTCATTTGATGATTCTAATAAGGTTTTTATTTGTGGATTATGCTAAACCATTTCCTTGTGGATAATAATTAACAAAATATTTAAGTTTAAAGCCTCTTTTGATAGCAAATTATATCATAACAGCTCATGAGAAATAAGATGCATTATGAAACATTAAAGCAGTGGGTAAACCAAACCTAGTTATGATAAATTGATCAATGAACTCAATAATATTCTTAGAGTTGGGTACCTTTACTGGAATTTCCGCCACCCTTTTAGTAAAATAATCTGTAGTTGTGAGAATGTATTTATGCTGTTTGGAAGAGTAAGGAACGATTTCACAGATTATATCTGATCCCCATTGTTCAAATGGTTATTCGATATTAATTGGCTGTAACGGGAAAGTTGGTTTCCTTTGTCTTCCAGATGAACTTTGAAATTTTTTTCATTTCTTTGCATATTCGTGAGAATCTTTGAAAAGTGTTGGCCAATAGTAACCTACATGCAGGATTTTATGTGCTGTTGTGTTTCCTCCAAAATGTCCTCCAGCTGGTCCATCATGGAGTTCCTGCAAAACTTTCTCTGCTTGAGTTTTATCTAAGCATCTTAATAACACAAAATCAAAATTTCTTCTAAACAACACATCATTGATAATTTCATATTTCTTGGCTTTCAATCTCCAAGCACATTTTGTTTTATAACTGAGTTGTGTTGGGGCATATCCATTTTCCAAATAAAACTTGAGATCAACGTATTGAGACTGAGAATTGTTGAGGCTTACCTCTGATACTTGCACATTATTATCTAAATCCACCTCTAATGATAAATGGGATGCTTCGGTTAGCATTCTGCAAAAATCTTGACCTATAACAATTTTAGAAGGTCTAATTTCTACATCATATTCTTGTAAAGCAGTAACCCAGTTAGCCCTTTTTCTCTCCTAATTATCTTTGCATCAATAAATGTCTCACTGCAGAAAATGGAACTATTATCTTTGTGTGAGTTTTGAGGAGAAATGGCCTAAAATTATTTATAGATTTAAAGACAACAAATGCTTGTTTCTCAACAGATGAATAGTTTAGTTCTTCACCTTGCAAATTGGAACTGAAAAATGATATTGGTGCTTCAATTTGTTGGTCATTAAGCTGTGTCAGAACAACAACATAAGATGTATCTGATGAGAATGTACACAAAGTGAAGCGATTAAGAAAATTGGGGGTAGTCAGAAATGGAGCATTGATAATAGATTGTTTGATTAAATAAAATGCTTCTCTTTCATTATGTCCCCACTTAAAGGCTGAATTTTTCTTAATCATGGTTTGTAAAGGTAAAAATATTTGCGAAAAGTCAGGGACAAATATTTTTACAAAATTTATTTGTCCAAGAAATGACTGCATAGTTTTCTTATTATGAGGGAAAGGATTTCTTTTAATCTCTTCGATTATTTCAGCATCAATATAGATACCTTTATTAGACACAATGAATCCTAAAAGTTTTCCTTCACTTAGAGCAAAATATGAATTCTTTGGGTTCAATGAAATTCCATATTTTTTACATCGCTCAAAGACTTGTTTTAGGTCATTTGCATGATTGGTTCCTTGTCTAGAAAAGGCTGTAATGTCATCTAGATAAATAATCACTGATTTGTTAATGAGTCCTCTAAAAGCTGTGTCCATGGCTCTTTGAAAAGTGGCACCTACATTGATTAACACAAATGACATCTTTTTATAGGCATAAGATCCCCACTTAGTTCTGAATGTAGTCTTTAATTTGTCATCTGGATGTACCAGGATTTGGTTATATCCTGAAAATCCATCTAGAAAAGACATAAGTTTAGAACCAACTACTATTTGCAGTACTTGTTCCATGGCTGGTAATGGAAAATTTTCTTTCTCACATGCTTTATTAACATTTCTAAAATCGATACAAATCCTAATGTCACCATTTTTCTTCTTGACAGGAACCAAACTTGAAACCCATTTAGAATGTCTAACTGGAAAGATGATCTTAGCTTTTAGGAGTTTATTCAACTTTGTTTTGATTTGATTTTCAAGATTCGGGTGAATTTTCCTCAACTTTTGCTGTATTGGTTTTTCATCTGAAATCATAGGAATAGTGTGTTGAATAACAAAAGTGTCATATGTTTTAAGATAAGTGTAATACCAAGCAAAAACAATTTTTTAAGTCCTTAATAACTTGAAAAATGATAATCTTTCATCAGAAGATAGACCAAGACCTAAATTGACATTTTGTGGTTTATCATCAGTTCCGAGATTTACTAACCCAAATCTTAAGGTTGAAATTTGAGTTTTAGAATTAGTAACTCTCTTAGATCTATCTTTTAGATCATAAAGGTCTTCTGATTTGACAACTGACTTAGGAATTGGATTTTCATCCTGTTCTTCCTTTATCTGAGTATCATGTTCATTTTCATCTAGAATTTGATTATCATAAGATCCTTCAGATGTAAGGAAATATATGATATCATAAACATTATTAAAGACTCTCCGATTGGTAATATTATCAGGAACAGATGGTCTAAAAATCGATTCAATAGAAAACCTATGATGACTTAATTCTTGAGACAGAATTAATTTCAATGATACATTAGCCAATAAATCCGCGGTAGCATTTTGTATTCTGGGTACAAAAGAAATATTGAAAACTAAGAAATAAGAAGTCAACTCGTGGACTAATGATTGATAATGCTTAAGATGTATAGAATGACAATGGATAATATTTCTTACTTGTTTGACAATGATTTCTGAATCTCCTAGTAGTTTCATATATTTAATGTCAAGGTCAATTTCTTTGTACAAACCTTGGATTAATGCTTCATATTCTGCTATATTGTTTGTGCAATCGAATTCGAGTTCACAGGCTAACATGGTTTTTTCTCCTTCTGGGCTTATTAAGATACAACCAGCTCTTGCACCATCCTCTAATTTAGAGCCATCAAAATAAAGAATCCAAAATAAAGAATTAACTACTGGTTTATTTACAAAATTTTTACACTTAGAAGTGTCTCTTTGGGAAAAATTTTCAATTTGAGAGATAACTACATTATCGAAAAAGGGTGATGGTTGAGCATTAAAATTTCCAAGAAATGATTTTGTCTAGTAATTTCCAATAATATTATTATTGAATGCTACTGGCTCGTTTATTCCTTCAATATCAGTGACTGCATGCTTCATGAATTTCTCTCGGTCTATCCAGATTTGGTATGGATTTCCATTATGGGGTAGCCACATATGTGACCAATCTGTTGTGAAATATCCATGAAGCTTCTCAGACCAATCTCTGCTTAACACTAAACCATAAAATTCAAGAATATCAGCTACCAATATATCAATTATCTGGGCAACCTTAGGGTTTGGTGAAAATCTGATAGAGACATAATTTATTTCTCCTACAACCTCTACTTTTGTTCTATCTAGTTGTACTATATGAAGAGGATAACTCTGAGGAGTTATGTTCAACTTAGCACATACTGATTTTGGCATGATATTAAAAGAATCCCCTGAGTCTATTAAACAGTTGTGGATGTTCTTATTATAGATCTCATAGGTTAAAATAAATGGAGGAGTATGAGAGATGGATCGATCACCTATCATAATCAAATATGTAGCATCTATTTTAGTTGAAGGAGAAGGAGGTTTAACCATTTGATTAGCAGATTGAACTGCTACTGGAGCAGGTAAGGCTGAAGTAGGAACCACATTCAAATCTCTGAGTAATATATTCTGTTGCTATTTTGGCTTAGTAAGTTCATGAATTGAAATGTTGGCCCTGGTCTTTTTCATATCCTCAACTACATTATATTCAATGGTGTCAGGGACTACCATTGTATTTGATGTAGGTGGAACATCTGAAGTAGCCGAGTTAGTTTGTGTAGCCATAGATGTAGACATTTTACTTACTATTTTGTCTTTAGCAAGCTTTGAGTTCTTATGTTTATGATTTGGCTATGTTGCTGCAGTGGTGTTTTTTCTCCTTGTGCTTACAGGCAAAGCTTCTTGTTGTTCATCATTTGGTAGGATAAAATCCCACATTCCATTTAGTTCAAATTCTTCTTCTACTTCAGTTTCTTCCTCTTCTGTTTGCTCTTCATCTGTATCTTGATCAGACTCAATATTATATACAACGTTGGGCGGCTGAGAATTAGAAGACTGATTTTTCCTGAAGGGTCTGAAAGTCTTCTTTGAACTAGAACTTTCGGCAACTTGTTTTTTGATATTTTCCATTTCATTTGTCATAGTCTGTAAAACTTTTTGAATACCTTATACATCAAAAGGGTCTTTTGGTGGCTTCTTCTTTGAATAATCTTTGAAGGATACTTTCTTTGATTTCCTATCTTCTTGGGAATTATTCTTTTCCAGAGCGATTATGTGTTTCTCTACAGATAAAGATTCTTTCATATTTTATGCCAATGTAGGCAATTTTTCTCTATCAACGAAAATGACTACGGGAGAGATGAAATATACCGCTCAATTTGAACTTCTACACTAGGAACTGATGTAGTAAGAATTTTATTGAGTAAATTATTAAACCTTGAATTGAAATCTTTTATTTTATCCCCTGTTTTAGCCTTTAGATTTGATAGATTGTTGATGAGCGATGCAATGGTTCTGTCATCTCCAAAATTAGCTAGAAATTGTTCTTCGAACATATTCCAGCTAGTTATAGAGCGTACAGGTAATGAAAAATACCAAGATCTTGCAGATCCTGTGAGAGTATATGGAAATATTCTTGCAACACAGTCTTCTTCAATTACATCCTTTAAATTAATGGCTAACATGTAATTATGGATGTTTTCTTCAGCTGGAAGATCATCATTAGGATTAAATTTAGGTAACCATCTTTCAGAGTATTTTGGAAGAGGATGAAGATGAGTAGGCATTTGTACAACACCTGGATTGTTCCATGGTTGTAAATTTGGTGGAGGTACTTGGCCTACCATTCGACCTTGGGTGGGGGTGATTGATTGAGTTTGAGTTGAAGAAGATGTAGGCTGAGTGTTATAACTAGTTGAAGGAGTAGTAGTTTGTGTATTAGAACTAGTTAAAGTAACATTGATTGTTGGAATAGAAGTTGTGGAAGTGAGTGGAGGTAATGGAGGTGAATGGGGTGGATTAGTAGATAAGACCTTGCTGGTGATTGACTCTGATTTAATCTTCTTTTTCTTCCTTCGAGAAGTATCGATAGGAAATTCAAAAGCAGGAATTCTTGTCTTTTGAGTTTCTAATCGAGTTAATATTCTTCTAAGTTGTAAAGAAGATGAAACACTAATCTCAGATGATTGAGAAGTTTCAGGATTTTCAGCATAAATGGATACTCTCTCTAACTTTTCTATCAAAGACTGCACTTCTGGGGAATTTTGATGAAAATCTAGAGATAGTATGGGTTGAGTTTCACTAGGAGACTTAGGAGAGGGATGTTCAAATTCATATCTTAAAGATTTATATCTAGCTAGTGTTCTAGAAGTTGAAGGGGATCTAGAGGGAGAGAGACTCTTAGATTGGATTTTAGATTGATCAGATCTTTTTTCCATTCACAATTTTCCCTCCTTCTAGCGCCAAAATGTTGAGGCCTCGGAATTCCGTTGCAACAACATGAGGGAAAACCACCCAGTCCAGACCTTAGAGTAAGTCCTTTTCCGTTTGGTGTGGTGTCTCCGAATGGGGATAAAGGGACTCGTTTCCCAATAAGGATGATTTTGGGATGTGTTTTTCTTATATAAGATGAAAACGGGAAATGCTTTAATCTATCATATGCATTTATCTAAAACTATATATTCTATTATATACCTGGGGTGTTCATTCCTTTATGCGTTCTAAAAAGATATCTTCCAACTATTAGTAATGAAGATTATTTAAAAGTTGAAAGAGATGAAAATTATGTAAAGATAATTATTTTAAAAAAGTAGTTTGATTAAAGGAATTGTGAAATGTATATCACATTTATATGTTTGATTATATATAAGATAAGAGATCATAAACAAATATCAGTACAAAAGTGCATTTTACATTCATTTATGATAACTATTCAAATATATAATGTAGATAAAAAGATAACAGTCAATCTTAAAAGAAAAACTTAATATAATGTGTAGAAGTACCATATATATGAGGTCCTACTCATTCAAACTAACAGTAGCTTTCTGCTCCTCTTCACTTTCAAGCAATTTAAAGAGTACAATAGTGTAACTTCAATTAAACAACTTTAAATGTCAAAAGATAAAAGATTTCGTTCCATTAATCCATCAAAGCATTCACAAAATTACAAAAGTGCATTCTTTGCAAATGTTTTTGACAAATTCTTGACCCTTCTGTAAATGCATGAGAAGGGTTTTAATACTAAACTACAATATGTTTAAAAATAGATTATTACATAAAAATATAGGAGGTTTCAAACAACCATCCTCGTAAGGAGAAAACTTAAACTACAATCTAGGAAATAAAATATCAACATGATTATGTGTGCTGATCCTCTTTGTGCATTTGATCTTGGAGCTGACAAATATCCACCATTGGCTTTAGCTGAGCTGGCTGCATAATTCCTGATCTAATCTGGCTTTTGAAAACTGCATTCGAAAGTTTTGGCCGCGATTTCTTTGTTGAATGTGTAAATGACTATAGAGTTAGGCACTAATGATAAGGTTTGATCAGAAAATTCTAGTAATTTTCTTGATCAAATTATTTATATTTTTAATCATTTCCTCCTGCATATCTGTACTTTTCTTCCACTGTGCTTCTAATGGTTTGAGCTCTGAGAGCACTTCAGTTGTCAATTATTTAATAAGTTTATCTTTCCAAAGCTGTTCATTAACATATTCAATAATTTCATTTGTGAACCTTTATGCCTTTGCTGTTTCCTTTTCTACTTGTCTCAGCTGTAATTCCCAATCCTTAAATAAAACCTCTTTGTGAAATTTTTCTATCTGGGGTAGGTCAAATTTCTTTCCTGAGTCAAATCCTTGCCATTGAATGAACTCATTAATCTTCTTTTTAACTTTCTCACATTCAAGTCTCCTATTAGCCACTTGTTGGATCATAATTTTTCTTGTATCATAATAAGAGTTGGTAATTGAAGCTTACTGACAAAAGGTTTCTTGATGCTGCTTTAGGTTTGCATTCATTTCCAGTGCTTCTATTATGAACAACTCTACTTGAGGCTGGCTTTTCAATTTTTCCATTTCTGCTTCAAGTTGTGTTTCTTTCTCTGTAATCTGCACCTGGTGTTGCAAATTCATTCTTTCAAAATCCTTTTGAAATTGAGTCATCTTCATTTCCATCTGCTTGCAGGAGTTCAAATTTTCCTGTTCTAACAGTCTCTCCAACTCTTGTACTTTGGCTTCTTTTTGCTTCAGCAAAAGTTGTACCTCGGTGGCTTTGTCAATGGTGGCAGTAGCATATTCTCCTGCGTATTGTGATAACTTAGTCAAATGTTCCGTAGGATCAGCCAAAGGGTCTTTCCATAGAGCATCTATAGATTCATTCATAAGATTTGAAACTGTTTCATCCATTCTTATTCTCTTTCTTCTCTTAACTACAACCTTATGGATGGGACTGTAGAAGACATCAAGTGAGGGTATCTCTTCAATCTGTAAAAAAATTTCCTCTGTAGGGTATGCTGGAATGATCTCTTGATCATGAACTTTAGGTACTTGTTGTATCGGAATTTCAGTTTGCACTAAATTCTGAGAATGATATGGCATTTGGAAACTTATGGATTCATCAATATTAGGCTTTGGCTATGGTGTTTATAGCGCCTTGGAAAAATTTTCCCATTCATTCTTCAAATGTTTTGGCTGAGGATTTTCTATTTGGTCAGGTGTATTCTGGATATGCTAAACTCCTTGAGAGGATGATCCAACTCCATTAAATCCTCCTTCTGTTTGCATTTCAATCCCTTTGATCACTTTATCAATTATTTTCTTTAGGCTCTCTTTCCTACTCTCAGATTCATTATAAAAGTGATCCGAATTATGAGAATTATGTCGTGATTTCCCTGACTCGTGATTAGATTTCTCTTGGGATTCATCTTCAGACATGTACTTGGCTTCATTATCCAGACTATTGATTGGAGTTGGTCTGTTGAAATATTCAATAAATAACAAATCCAAAGGGATTCTTTCTAGTATTTTATTTATATATGCTTAGAAAGCCTCAAAGTCATTTTTACTTAGTTAACTGGATGCATTTTCCAGTACATTTGTGAATTTCTCCATGCCTTGAAAGAAATCGTCAAACATATCTATCTGATTCAAGAAAGGTTTCAATTTAAGCTCAATGGTGAAATTATTAACCACATCATTAGGGTTGAATGGCCTCTTTGGTATTACAGCCAAATTTAATGAAGTAACATTTGCAATTTCCTTGAATGCATGACCAATATCGAAAAGTGCAAAAGTGGCGCACTGCAAAGGGAAAGTTGGCCAAATGGTCTTCTTGGAATCTTTGAGTTTCTTGGAAATGCCACTTACTAGGAGTTGGTAAGCAATTTCACTAGCTAAGAGTTTATCAGGAACATTATAGGGAAAAACATGGGGAGAGTAATAACTCTTGAAAACTCTAATATAAGTGAAATTCTCTTTAGAAAACCATCTAGAAACTGGAAAAATATCTGTGCTAGCCTCCTTAGAAATCCTAGGGGATTTTTCATTAAAGATAATATGATGGATAGGTAACATGAATCCATTGCAAATTTTATCGAAATGTAAATGAAAATTGGATTCCCAAAGGGCTCCGTGGTAAATATGGATTGGAGTGGGGTTTTGGGTTGTCCATTTCCATCCAATGATATGAAAACTTGAGCAAAAGAAAATAAGCACTCATGTAGAAGGGGGGTATTGTGTTAGAGGAAGCACTTCTTTTACTTCTATAATCCATGATATTTCTAGCCAAATTATTAGACAAGATGTTCGCCCAATTCATAATGGAAGAATTGACGATTGCGTCAATTAAAGGGACCCAGTCTATGGAAAACCTAGTGGTATATTGTTATGCAAACAATATACATAACATTCCAGCATCATAACAATAAGGGGATGGTAATTGTGCTATCAGGTACATACCAATTTTGTCCTGTTTCATCTTTCCTTGGTCAACTTTCCATCCCTTTATTACTTTCATGCGGTCTGCATGCTTCTTGGTAAAGCTTTGGACAAAAGCTTTATCATAATTCTTCTACGGCATGGGCAAGTGGTAAATTGTCCTTAAATGTTCTACAGTGAATGAACCAATATTCTCTAGCTTTGAATTCTTAAATGAACTATCTGCTATGTTAAGGTGGTCAGTTACCCACATTACCATATTTGTGTAGGGGAGAATCTTCGGCCTCGTTGCTATTATGTGAAGAAACAAGCATGCAACGTCGAAGTAGGACAGGTCTGAGGAAACTGTCGCGTCTGTTGTAGCTATTTTAACTATTATTCTTGGATGTTCTTCCTCGAAGAGTTGGTACATTGCCTGCCATGAAGAACTGCCACAATCCTTGTTGCAGGTCGTATCAGAGAAAAATGGAGGCATGTCTGAGTCTTCAATGATGGATGTTGGGAAATTTCCTTGCCTTTCTTTATCATTCTAGTTATTCTCACTCCGTTATGTGGTTTCCTGAATTCAAGTGAAAAGAGTAAACTTAGATCTTAAAATGAATGGAGAGAAGGATATAGTTAACAAATTATAATAAAAAATTTGGCGCTCAATTATTCAAAACACACTCGAAGTAGATATCAATCTTTTGAACCTTACTCCCTTTAAATGTCGTTAATAACCCATAACTCTTTCTATCAAATCTCTTACACAAATTTACCTAATATGTCTAATCTATCAATTTAAACATTAGATATTATAACATGTTGTTTAGATATGAATCATTTCACACACTTGAGTAACAAGTGTTAATATAACACATCGTAACTTTAAACCGTTACCATTAGTTATGTTTTTTTTTACCGCCGATGAATCTCGCGAAATGTGATTTGTGCAAATCGTAGATTGCAATTTTCATGCGGTAATAAAACTTTACAATTGGTTACTTATTGCGAAACATGAAATGCACTAAGGATTCACATTGTTGCGCTTTATCGGACCTTTGAAGATTTATAATCGTTGTTTTATTGTTTCGTCGGGTCCGACCCATCGCAATCTTTGTCGAATTTTCATAAGCTAATTCTTTTAAAAGGCACGATGCGATTTATTTTTAAAGGATT
The DNA here is from genome assembly GCA_034641835.2 of Pinus albicaulis. Classification (NCBI taxonomy): domain Eukaryota; kingdom Viridiplantae; phylum Streptophyta; class Pinopsida; order Pinales; family Pinaceae; genus Pinus; species Pinus albicaulis. The sequence continues at coordinate 1,212,221,058 of CM076579.1, forward strand.
TTTAAAGAATTTTTAATAGGAATTTTATATAACTCAAAAAGGTTGAAGCGCATATTGCAATTCACAATACTTATACATATTTTAACTTATTCGACTTGTAAGTTATGCGATTTGTGATGAGCGCTTTTAAAATAAAAGTGAAAAGGGAAAAACCTTTATTTCCTAAAGTTTTTAGACTTAGGCTAAGATAAAATAATGCTCATAAATTTCTATTTTTTTTTAAAGGGTCCCCATTTACATTATATAAATGGGGGGTGTTGTATAGTACAACAGGTACTAGGGAGAATATCTGTGGTCTTTTAATTAGTGCATCAACCACAATATTATCCTTTCCCTTGATGTATGAAATTCCAAAATCATACTCATGAATTCAATCCATTGCCTATATCTAGCATTATACCCATTTGAGTGAAGAGATGCTTTAGTCTCTCATGATTAGTCTTTAGGTCAAAGCTTCTCTTGACGAGGTAATGCCTCCAAAGTTTCAAAGCTAGCATCAATGCTACTAAATCTTAGGTCATGGGTAGCATGCAACTCTTCATATTTGTTCAAATTCCTAGATGTATAAGCTACTACTCCCCCATCTTGTATTAACACTAGTCATAATCCTTTCTACGAAGCAATAATGGAAACTACGAAGTCCTTCTCCATGTCTAGTACCTCAAGGATCTGAGCACTGGGTAGTAATATCTTTAGCTAAATGAATGCAATCTCGCATTCATCTATCCATTCATACTTAACTCCATTACATTTTAACATGGTGATGGGTTTCACAATATTTGAAAACCCTTCCACAAATCTCCAATAATAACCTGCTAAATCCACGAAGCTACACACCTCATACACTTTTTTTGGCGTCAACCAATCCATATGGCCTTCACGTTTTCTAGGTCCACCAAAGTTCGTTATTCTCAAATGATATGACAAATATAATGAATCTACTTTTGAAAGAAATATAATTTTGACAATTTTCCATAAAATTTATTTTCCCTTAAGCAGGTCAACACAATCCTTAACTTCTCTTCATGCTCCTTTTCATTCTTGGAATACACAAGAATATCGTCCATAAATACTTGCATGAAGTGGTCTAAATAATTTTGGAACACGCCATTCATGAGGCTCATGAAAACTATTGGTGCATTGGTCAAGAAAAATGACACCACTATGAACTCATAGTGCCCAAGCTGAGCATGAACGGTGATTTCTGGAATGTCACCTTCCACAATCCTTAACTAATGATATCAAGATCACATATCAATTTTCAAGAAAATAAATTTTCCTTTCATTGGATCAAAGAGATCATCTATTTTGGGTATCATGTACCTATTATTTATCGTGGCTCGATTCAAGTCCCTATAATATATGCACAATCTTAAGGAGTCATCTTCCTTCTTGACAAAAATCACTGGTGCATTCCATGGTGAAATATTGGGTCTAAAAAGTCCCAATATAACAAATCCTTTAATTGTATCTACATTGCAAAGTTATTGAGCTATTGTCCTTTAGGGTGTCTTGGATATTGGTTTTGAACCAAATTTTAATTTTATTGTGAAATCAATCTCCCTCTCAAGAGGTAACCTTAGAAAATATTTGGGAAAAAAATCCTCGAATTCTTAAAAAACTGGGTTTTGATCTAGGGAGGGTCCCTTCTTGTCAATTATGGCCTTGATCACATACAATTAACATCCATACCTAAGGTAATATTTTACCTTCATAATTGAAATGAATCCTATGTTCATTTCCCTCTTGATACCATAGATCTTAATTTATGTACCTTCATCATCTAAACATATCATTTTATTTTTGAAACAATCCACCAATGCTCAATGAACTTCTAACCAATCCATTCTGATGATTACATTGTACCTTCATAGGGAAATTTCGCATGGCTTCAACTTAGATGTACACAACTTTAGGTTAAAGAAACATTAGCGAACACTAGGTCCTACCACTTGTTTTACCCTAGAATCCATCTTGAATTTTTTAAAGTCACCGTGCTCATAGACTGCTAACCCACTTTTTTCTAATGAAAATGGTGAAATGAACTATCTGTAGCACAAAATTCAAATAAAATTTTAACTTTTACATGATTTATCATAATTTAGGTTTCCCCCATAGTGGATTGGCATTAAACTTGGTGTTTATCAACCGCTACATTGATCTAATGGTGGATGCCTTCTCTTTCCATTTGTGCTTTTCCTTCTCCATGGGTGTTACTTGGTTGTGACTGGGGGTTTTCACGCTAGTCGTGTGGTCCCCCACATCCCCAATGAGTGATGCAAGGTGGATTCTGGATAGGGTTATTTGGATCTCTATAAAATAATCTACTTTCCCTGGAATATTTTCCTCTACTTGAAACTCTATGTGCTTATCCTATACTTTCATGATTCCTCGAAGTTGCTAGTGAAGCTACAATGGTAGAAATTGAATTCCTCATTTCCACTTGTCAATGATTTATGGGATATTTTTGTAAGGCATCTGAGTCCTATTTCATTATTTTTTCTAGTAACTCTTGTTGTACTTAGACTTTATAAACTTGGATTCCTTAGGGCATGTGCATTAAAATAGGGTTTCCACAACTTACTGCACGGGTCATCTTTCCACAATATGGTCAACATATCAAGACTACTAAGAAGCCTTTATTTGAGCATTTTACGATCATAATTGTAGTTTCTATTGTGTGGGAATATTCTCATATTCTCGCTATAGGTGAATCATACAAGCATACCCCTCAAAGCACCTAAGACCATTGTTGAACAAACTGTTCTAGACTAGTTAGTAGTGCCAAGATGAAGAAGTTATTCTTCTTGTTCTAGATCCTAATTAGGTAAGAAACTACCAAAAATAAATTATCCCATATTCATGTTTTAGCAAACAATGCATATTCCTTCCATTTCTTCCTAAACAATAGAGGGTTCTTGTTAGGTCCCTATAATACTAGTGTATCCCCGTATTTTTGTTAGTGTAACCCCCTTATTGTTATTATTGTACCCCATATTTTTATTATGGCGCCCTTACACTATTATTGTTAGGTCGACTAGGATTACATTTTGACCCCATGGACTCCTATATATAGAAAGGAGGTTTTGTCATTTGTATCATCCAATAATTGTTCATTTATGTAATGTAAATGAGGTTTCCCCCTCGAAGTGGCTTATTTATAAGGCATTTATATCTCTTTTATTCTATTTTTGGAGCTGGTTTCATAACATTTGGTATCAGAGCTTTGGATTCTAGGGTTTCTCTTCTCCAAACAGGACATTGTGGCATTTTTTCTATAATTTTTTTCTATGAAGGTTCAGAAGCTGAAATTTTTTCCACACGAAACTGAAATCTTGAAGAACGTCATGTAAAAATTTCAGATCTTGGTTCACAATATTTTCAGAGATATAATCAGTGGAAGTTAAGGTTTTTGCAGGCTCCTGAATTTAATCTAAAATAGGTGATCTTGGGAAAATTTCCATAACTCTCTCTATGAGCATCATATTGGAATTATGTAAGAAGTGGCCAAAATTACATGGAATTTAGTTTCTTTTATATCAATTTCAGAGTTGAAGGAGGAAAAATTGACACGTGGCATGCCGTATAAGTTTTCTCTACTGAACCAGTCCATAATTAGGTCGTTGTGGGAGATTGGGCATAACTTTTCCTTGAAGCATCCAAATCAGGTCAGACCTGTGGCATTCGAAAGAATATTCAAAGGGCTACTACAGGACTGAATTTCAGATATTGAAGATCCGAAATCACAAAGATAATTCAGTTTCAATATCGAGCTCCTCAAAAGCAAGAAAAATGTGTGTATTGTTTTCAAATTGCATAAGTCTTGTTTGAAAAATAAGTTTGAAGTGATTCCAAGGGCATCTTGAAGGATAGATATCAGTATTGGGTTATAAAATGCCCCCTAAAAATAATTCAACACCTATTAAGCCCTGAGAATACTCTACCATGACTCATGAAGATGAAGAAGTGCAACATGATATATCAAAATTAAAAGAGCAAGTGCACCAAATTTTTCTCTTGCAAAGAGCAAAAAAAAATGAAATGGAATTTTGAAGAAAGGCGTGGAAGCGAAGATGGATGGTTTGAAAAAAGGTGTGGAAGCTAATATGGAGGGTTTGAAGAAAGATATCGAAGATAATATGGATGATTTGAAGAATGTCATGGAATACATGGAAGAAAAAATGAAAGACAACATGGAAGACATGAAGAATGATCTAAAAGAAGACATGGAAGGTTTGAACGAAGGTTTGACAAAGTTGATACAAGACATGATCCCTAATGGCCAAAAAATAGTAGAGGAAACTCATGATGAGAACAAAATAAACGTTAATCGTGATTTCATGAACTATAATGTTGGATCGAAGACCCACCATATTCCAAAGATCGATATGAGGAAGTTTGATGGCAAGGATCCTGTAACATGGATAATAGATATGGACCAATATTTTTTTCTCATTAATGTGCAAAACACACAAAAGGTATGCCTTGAAACTTTATATTTAGAACAAAATACATTTGTATGGTATTTATGGCTTTGCTTCTGTAAAAAAAATTGTCACTTGGTCAATTTTTACGAAGGAAATGAGAGCACTTTATGAGGATAAAAATAACAACACCTTCTTTAGCAAATTGATAAATCTGAAACAAAAGGGTTCAGTGGTGGAGAACATTGACGACTTTCAAAAATTGAATATAAGGGTAGCTGATATTCTAGAGGAACACATGATTGATGTCTTCATAGGGACTTTAAAGGATAACATCGAACATGAGGTTTGCCTTTGGGAACCTGATTCATTGGATAAGGCATTCAGGTTGGCAAGAAAAATTGAATGTAAAATTATGGCGACAAGGAAGCATACCACTCACATCTATAAAGATGGAAGTATTGCTACTCCTAGAATTCCACAACCTACAAGGTTGACACCACAAAAATTTGAAGAAAAAAGAGCAAAAGGGCTTTGCTACAGATGTGATATAAAATACACTAAAGGTCATAAGTGTGTTGAGAAGAAATTATTTTACATAGATTGTGAAGAGGAGGAATACAATGAACAAGAAACTTCAAAAGAAGAGGATATACACCAGGAACAAACCCTAGAGAAAGAAAAAATGAGTCTGAACATATCCTGTAGTGCATTGGCAAAAATTACCACTCCTCAAACTCTCAAGATAAAAGGACATATCAAGAAGAAAAAGGTAATAGTGTTGATTGATTCGGGTAGTACCCATAATTTTATTCATTGTAAGGTAGTCAAGGAATTGAATTGCTTCCTATACCCAACACTAGAGTGTCAAGTGATGGTTGCAAATGGAGGACCTATAAATTGATCTGGAAAATGCCATAATATCAAGCTAACCATGGGGCAATATGTATTGAATAGTCCAATGATTTCCATTCCAATGGGAGGTGCTGATGTTATACTAGGAGTATAATGGTTAAAATATTTGGGGATGGTATCTTTTTATTTTCAAGAAATTTTCTTGAAATTTATTTTGGAAGGAAAGGAAGTTTAGTTACGGGGTATCGCAGGGAAGCCGGGAAAGACAATAAGCCTAATTTCATGAAAAAGCTTCTGAAGAAATAATAACGAGGCGTAATTGCACAATTATGCTCTCTAGAAGTTCCAACATCAAAATTATCTATTTCTCCATATCTCCAAAAAGTCTTGCACAATCATTCCAAGGTGTTTGAAACTCCCAAATGATTCCCACCTATTCGTGACCATGATCATTCTATTAATTTTATTCCAGGAAGTGTTCCTCCAAAAATTAGGCCTTATAGATATCCTTATGTCCAAAAGAGCGAAATTGAACATATGATTGCAGAAATGTTAGAGGCTGGTATAATTCAACCTAGTCAAATTTCTTTCTCTGCTTCAGTAGTATTGGTGCATAAGAAGGATGGATCATGGCACATGTGTCTAAATTATAGGGAGCTCAATAAGCTCACCATTGAAGATAAAATTCCCATTCTTGTGATCTATGAACTATTGGATGAATTACATGGAGCAATTTTTTTTACCAATTTGGATCTTTGTTCAACATATCATCAAATTAGAATGAAGACTGAATATATTCTGAAAACAACATTTTGAACTCATGAGGGTCATTATGAATTTTTAGTCATGCCTTTTGGCCTTACCAATGCACCTTCTACATTTTAAGGGTTGATGAATTCCATTTTCAAACCCTTAGAAAATTTCTGTTAGTATTTTTTGATGATATACTAATCTACAATAGGTCTTAGAAGGATCATGTTCAACATGTTGACAGGGTGCTCAAACTATTGGAGGAGAAACAATTATATGCAAAAACCTCCAAATGTTTCTTTGGAGTACAAGAGGTGGAATATCTAGGTCATATTGTATCTCACGAGGGTGTTAAGGTAGACCCTAAAAAAATTAAATCCATTAAGGAATGGAAAGTCCCCACAACCATAAAGTAGTTGCGAGGTTTTCTCGGGTTAACAGGGTATTATCGCAAGTTTGTTAAGAATTATGGGAGAATATTAGCACCTCTAACAACATTATTGAAGAAAGATGCATTTTCATGGAACCCTGAAGAACCTAAGGCCTTTGAACATCTTAAAGAGGAAATGTGCCTAGCACCGGTCTTAGCTATGCTAGACTTCACAAAAACCTTTATTGTGGAACGTGATGCCTCAGGAAATGGAATTGGTGCTATTTTAATGCAAGAAGGAAGACCCATTGCTTTTTAAAGTCGTCAAATCAAAGGAAATTATTTACAGAAAGCTATTTATGAGAAGGACATGTTGGCAATAATACATGCACTCAAGAAATGGAGACCTTACCTAATGGGAAGACACTTCAAGGTAAAAACTGATCATGATAGTCTTAAACAATTTTTGGAACAAAGACTATCTTCAGAAGAGCAGCAAAAATGGGTCACAAAGATGTTGGGTTATGACTTTGAAATCATCTACAAAAAAGGGAAGCTAAATGTTGTTGCAGATGCACTCTCAAGAAAGGACAAAGAGTTGGAAGCATTGCTTTGTGCCATTTCTATTATCCAACCAGATTGGATAATCGAAGCAAGGGATGAATGGAAAAAATATGAAGAAGTGTGGAAACTCATTAAAAAGTTGTAGCAAGATCCTAGTACATCTGATACATTTAATTGGAAAAATGATTCCTTATGGTACAAAGATCGCTTATATATTTGTAATAATTCCCAACTAAAATGAAAGATTATTTTGGAATTGCACACTTCTCCCTTAGGAGGACACTCAGGAATTTTAAAAACTTACCACAGGGTGAAGAATTTTTTTTTTTGGGATGGCCTTAAATCTGATATTCAAAAGTTTGTGGCGGAATGTTTGGTTTTCCAGCAAAATAAAGTTGAGACAATTAAGACCCCAGGTCTTCTAAAATATTTATCCATTCCAAGTCAACGTTGGTAGGATATTTCAATGGATTTTATCATAGGTTTACCTAAGTTCGAAGGAAAGAGTGTCATCATGGTGGTAGTTGATAGACTTACCAAGTATGCACACTTTTGTGCATTATCTCATCCATTTAAATCAAGTATAGTTGCTACCGCATTTATGGAAACAATTCAAAAGCTACATGGAAACCAAAATATTATTTTAAGTGACAGAGATCCCATTTGTACTGGAAATTTTTGGACGGAATTATTTTCTTGTTTGGGTACTCAACTAGCTCATAGCTCATCTTATCATCCTCAATTCGATGGGAAAATTGAGATAGTGAATTTTTTTTTGGAAGGATATCTTCGTTGTTTTGTATCTAATAAACAAACACAATGGGTCAAGTGGTTACCTATGGCTGAATGATGGTATAACACTTCCTTCCATACTGCAGCAAAAATGACCCCATTTATGGCATTTTATGGATATCACCCACCGTCCATCACATCATATTTAAGAGAAAATTCTAAGGTTCAAGCAGTGGAAGATCACATCTAGCATCAACAACAAGCTATCCAACTCTTAAAGGATCTAAATTTTGTACAAAAGCGAATGAAACAACAGGAAGATCAACATCGCAGTGAGAGAAGTTTTGATGTACGATACTGGGTATTTTTACGGCTACGACCATACAAACAAATTTTCCTCAAGAAAGATAAGAAGGATAATAAATTATCACCAAAGTTCTATGGTCCTTACAAGGTGTTGCAAAATATTGGTACTATGGCATAAAAATTGGAGCTTCCTGCTTCTTCTCAAGTGCATCCAATTTTCCATGTTTCATGCTTAAAGAAGGTTAATTGCCAGAACTTGATGAGGAAGGAGAAATCATATTGGAACATGAAGCAGTCATGGAAACAAGAACTTGACAACTACGAAATCGATCAATTTCAGAGTATCTCATCAAGTGGAAGAATTTACCCACTGAATATTCTACATGGGAGGATGAGAATTTTATACAAAAGCATCCAGATCTACTCAAGGATTGAGGACAACACTTTTTTGATGGAGAGGGGCATGTTAGGTCCCTATAATACTAGTGTATCCCCTTATTGTTGTTAGTGTAGCCCCTTTATTGTTATTATTGTACCCCTGTAACCGCCATATTGTTATTATGGTGCCTTTACATTATTATTGTTAGGTCGGCTATGATTATATTGTGACCCCATGGAATCCTATATATAGAAAGGAGGTTTTTTCATTTGTATCATCCAAGAATTTTTCATTTATGTAATTTAAAGGAGGTTTCCCCCTCAAAGTGGCTTATTTCTAAGGCGTTGATCTCTCTTTTCTTCTATTTTTGGAGTTGGTTTCATAACAATTCTTTATATTGTAGTTTACAAATTCCAATTCCTTGCATAAGGGTTGATATTTCTTTGTATTGCCCCCTATAGTGCTAAAGAAGAGTAAGGGGTCCATCCCTATAAAAATTGGCTTTAATGATAGCTTGAATCAATTTAGTAATAAACCCGAGTCATTTTGTGAGCTAGTGAGGCTTAGTGAAAAAAATTTAGTCTCGACTCCTTTATATCAAGAAAATGAGGAGTAAATAACATAGGTTATTAAGAAACCTATTGTTCTAGATTGGGGCAAGAGCAATAGATAAATGCGTATACAAGTGAACAAACCTCAATAAGACACTTCAACACACACCCTATGTAGTATTGTGTTCTCGAAGGCAAATCCCAATGAAGGACTATGTTATCCTATCCTATATATAAAGGTGGAATTTTACAAGATATTGTCTGAATTACATTGGTAAATCTATAGTTTTAGAAAAAAAATGGATGTTATATTTCCTTGAAGGACATGGCAAGAAAGCATCCAATGTGCCATAGGTATAACTATTATTTTATGCCATTTCAATCATTTATTTGGATTTTTTCCAAATCTTTGAGAATAGGCCTGGGCTATGTTATAATTTAATGTCAGGTTTAGGGAAATGGGTTTTTGAGTGAGAGATCACCTAGAAATGGGAAAGCATGTTTTCATAGGCAGATTCCCCAACATGTAGAACAAATGGGCTCCCCCATCTGAGATTATAAGTTGTGATTAATGACCGAACATATGGAACAATGGCCTTGATGTTTGAAGTCAAGTTGTAATGCTACTACAAAGGATAATTTTAGCTTTCTATGGTAGTGAATGCACCATGCACCACCTATCAAACCTATTGGAGTTATTTTATTCAACATAAATTTGGAATAGTTTTTACCTAGGTAGAGATGATTACAATATAGTTTCCATTGGCAGCATATAGGTTTGATTCTGGTCATACCATTTTCTATATACTAGGTTGAACCTTTTTCTTTCTTTGGCTATTGTTACAATTGATTTAACTCATGAATCAGCTTACAATATTTTAAATTTTAACACTTTGCTATTGTGTGATGACCACCAATTTAGTCTCATACTGATAACTCCTCATTTAGAGCCCCTCCCCACCCATAACAAAATAATAAGATATATTGTGGACTTGTTTGAAGTGAAATAATTTAAATTAAACTCCAATAATAATTTGATTTATATAATATATAAATATTTCCACTAGGTTAAACATTGGAAGATAATACTTCCTTGCATTAGTCAACCTACAATATAATTAATTCTTAAGCAAGAATTACGATTGTAATCCCACAAAGGTGATGGCACTCGTGATAAATATATGCATTGGAGCTATGTATGTTAGTCTTAGGGGTTCTTTAAAATTAGAAATGAAGAGTTACTATTAGCACATGAAAAATGTCACTCTCAATATAAAGTGAATCTTTGACTTCATATCAATATCATTCCATTAAAACTTATAAACTCTTTCCTTTCACTTAGCTTCAAAAATGTAAACTCCATACTATCAAAATTCTCTCTTGAGTTAGGGATATGGATTTATTCAGTTATTGTTGCTTGTTCGATGACATTTGTGGCTTTATTCTCTCTCTCTCTTTCTCTCTCTCTCTCTCTCTCTCACACACATACACACCCACACATATGTTGTAGTCAATTTAACTCAATTTTCCCTTTGTTAATTCTCCTCTTTGCAAGTACAAAATCTACTAGTGGGTAAAGGGTGGTTAATGTTGTTTTGATGGGCTTCAAGGTCCAGATTTTGATTTGGACTCTGATGCCATGTGTGAGCCCCCCTTATTGGAGTCTCTAGTTTGCAAGATTTTAAATATATATATATATTGTGACTACTACATATTTGTCTCTATTCATACCACAACGTATTTCTTACATTTTCATATTTAACAGCATATGGAATTCTAATAATTTAAGGATAACAATTAATAAGAAGTTTGAAAAAAACAATTAACAAGAAAATACCTAATTACAATGGCTTAGTTGTAGTGCTCCTCCTGGGATCACCCAACTAAATATGCCACCCTGCCAACTATGAACAACTTATCTAACTTCCTAGCCTAGGTAACCTCCTTAGGTTCCCTAGCTCTTCGAGCCCAAGTCCAAACTGTCACCATAGTGTGTTGGAGTCTTCAATTAAACAACTTCCCAACTCCCAACTCCACACCACTATCCAAGTTCTCACTATTTTCCTCCCTTGTCTCTATTGAATTTGTATCTAAAATTGGTTTTCATAATATAAATGATAATTAATGTATTTATTATATTTATTTATATTTTGTTAAAGCATGTTCTTCATGCTTAGAATCAAAGAGTCAAAAAAAAAAAAAATATGCGTGTCATGTCCCATTTGGACATTTGTAAGAAAAATAATTTTGAATTTTATATTGAGTCATTAGTCCACATGTTGACCAAGTTGGCCCTCCTTGGACAAGTCGGCCTAGCCCTCCAAGTGGCACCTATTTGACCATCCTGGATAGCTATATAATAGAGACAATTTTGACCTACTTGGAGCATATTCATTCATCATCACAACAGGTATCTTCTGCACGTAACAAAAGAGTAAGCGACCTGGTTAAAGGAGAGAGAAAAACAAGTAAAAAACAAGGAGAATATTGTATCGTTCATCTAATATTTGATTTATACCAACTCCAACATGTGGAGGACAAAGTTCTATGAAAAGAGACCAAAATTTTCTGATTTTTTTGTAGGCTGAAATTTCGCCTTGGTTGCAGGTCCAAAATTATGAAGGTTGACCACATTTTGGAGCAGTTTGACCAATTGTTGACTTTTTACTGGAAGGTAACTTGGAGGAGGGTTTGAATTGGTATCTTGGTGGAAATTTGGTCTTGGCCTTGGATATCTCATTTTGATATGATTATATAAGAGAAGGATTGTTGGGTTTTCCCTAGTTGGTTTTTCCATGGCTAGTAGCCTAATTTTTGTGTCTCTTGTCTAATTGTGATCTTTATATTTTGAACAATTGTATAATTTATTGATGAACATTTTGGAGCAGTTTGACCAATTGTTGATTTTTTACTTGGAAGGTGACTTGGAGGAGGGTTTGACTTGGTATCTTGGTGGCAATTTGGTCTTGGTCTTGGATATCTCATTTTGATATGATTATATAAGAGAAGGATTGTTGGGTTTTCCCTTGTTGGTTTTTCCATGGCTAGTAGCCTAATTTTTGTGTCTCTTGTCTATTTGTGATCTCTATATTCCTAAAAGATTGAATATTTGTATAATTGCTTGATGAAGAATATATGAGAAGTAATAAAATAAGACCTCTAATATTCACAAGTAATTATCAAGAAGAGTACTATGACTAGACAACATTTCACTTGGTTTATCAATGATGGTATTTTAGATATGATGAAGGTAGGAGCACTATTGAAGAAGTCTTCAATTAGGTCTAAGTATAGAAATAAAATTTAATGGAATTGTGTGTAAGAAGACCTAAGAGGCCAAGATCATAAAGGATGTCAAGTGATATCAATAAATTCTTTTGAAAAAGATAAACTATATTCTTATGGAATACAAAGGCTCAAGCATCCATGTAGAATCTCATAAATTTATATCAATAGGTTTCATCTTTCATGATTGTCTAGATTGAACCATGGAATATGTTCAAACCTTCTTTCTTGAGCAAAGGTGTTCCATATTCTTGAAAAACCAAAAAATCAAAAAAAAGTTAAAAAATGTAAAGAGGGTATACCCTAAAAGAAATATCAAAGGGTAAAAAGAATAAAATGGTCAAAAAAGAGAAAGAAATGAACCCCAAGAAAAATAGACCAAGGAAAGTGTGCAAATCCAAATGCCACTACTATTTTATTTTTTGTAATAAGGAAATTGTGTGCAGCTTGTCAAACCTTTGCCACAATTCATGAATAAGTCAAAACTGTTTAAAACTTGGCTTAGTCATATTTCAATTTCATGTTGTAGATTAGAGAATAAATATCTAGCCAAACAGTTTAATCTTGGCAGATAAGTAGATAGGTAGAGTAAATAAAAGGTGCTCAACAGCTTAATCTGAGCCCTTGGATGCAATAAGGGTAGAATTAGATATATTTATCATGTAAAAAGAAAAAGATTGATAAGGGTTTGCAAGTCTAAATGCACCCTAATAAAGAAGAGAAAATGGTAGTGTTAAGTAGATAGGGTAGGTAGATGATGTTACAAAGTGTTATCTGATGAATGATGCTGCTACATGTTGGTTAATCATTTACTTTCATCACAAGTACTAAAGCAGAAAATACACTGGAAAATCACAGCAAGCAAAGTCAAATTCATTAACCTCCCTCATCATTTTCCCCCTCAAGAGTTTTTCTAATTTCCCCCAAAAGTACTAAGATATTTGGAGATCAAAAGGGCTCAAGGCATTTCCTTGACTTCTGGAGGGACCGGACCCTCGGCCTAATGATCAAAAAGACCTAAGTACTTGAGATAATCCATCATTATAATCATTCACCTTCAATTTTTTCCTAAGTAAAATCCTATTTTACTTAGGAAACTGATGCAAAATTCCATAAAAATCCCTCATGATAACTTGCTATTCTAAGTTTAAGTGTTGAAGATAAGATATGCAATTTACTTCAAAAGTTGTCACTTTCTTAGATGTGCAAAATATTTTGAGTTTCCTTGTCCTTTTTCATATTAACATTTAACTCTATTATATTAAATCCCTAGTGAAATACCCTTTCCTAGGTATATAATTCCTTTGTTTATATATACCCCAAAAACCCCTTATTATAATGTTTTAACCAAAGTATTTATCTTCCTAAAAATTCATTGAAACCCTTCTACAAGCCCTTTGGTTAAAATATAGCGTTATACATTAATCCCGCCCCTATGGTGAATTAATTGTATTAATTAATTCATTATATAATAAAAATATATATAAAAGACTTTAGACATACAATATGTGTGTTTAATACCAAAAACATCAATAAAACTTTGCGAAAGTTTTGCGCCACCGTGGTCCGTCCACGTGGCATTCCGCTTAAGCCAACTCCGCCGCGACCCTTTACTTTTGCATATGGGATTAATTAGTTATTTGAACTAATTAATAGCCTTTCACTCACCAATCAAAATCCTCCCGGGGCGATTAAATAAAAGTTAAACGTATTTAAATCCCGCCGGGCCCACGCAATAACCATCCCGTTACCTTTCCATCTCCTCAGCCGTTGGATTAGCCTCCCGCAGATCAACGGCCAGCGTTGATCCCGCTGCCCATCCCGTGTAAGTTTTTTAACCCGCGGGGGATGGGTGGTATTTGACCGGTCACCCATCCACGTGTCGAAAACTCTGTGGAATCGCTGCCCTCGCGACTTTTACCGCCCTCGTCCATAAGCGGTGCGGGCTCACCGCTTACCACTTACCGCATACCGCCGGCCCCACTTCCCTACGTCACCCCGTACGTCGATGACGTCATCACCTCGAAAAAAACAAAAATACCTTAAACTTGCGAATAAAGCCATTTTTCGTGTTTTTTTAGTCATTTTCATTATTCTGAGAAGAACGTTGCTCCCGCTGCGATTTTCAAAATTTCCGTTGTAATTGACCATTTCGCCCCAAGATTCCGCTGCGCCCGTGCTGAAGAGCAGTTCCGCCATTGCCTGTTACCTGTTAGAGAAGCAGTTTCCGTCTAAAAACAGGTATTTATCCTTTACGCCCCGACTGCACGAAAAACTCAGTTTCCTTTGTTTTTTCGCTGAAAAAATGGTTAAAAATCATCGCTGAGTCCTCCCTGAAGATTTTAAACCTGTGAAATTGCCCCCCAAACCTGTAAATTGTTCCAATTTCCTCCATACCAGAAATCCTGTCCGGTCTGTAAGGAAAAACAAAAACCTCCATTTTGAATCCACAAGAACCAAAATGGAGGTCCCGACAGCTCTAAATATCACTCCATTGAATGCTCCTCACCGTGAATTAGACTATTTACCCCTGATAGATGAAGATTTCCAAATTAATGACCTGCATTTTGATGAAAGTCCCCGTTTGAGCTTTTGTCGCTGCAGAGACGAACACTCAAAGGGGCAAGATCTTATAGGGCTATGGGAATCCAATCTCCCAAGGTATCTTATTCCTTCAGTCCTCATTTTCCCCGAAATCATTCATTACTGTCATGCAAACTATGATCCCACACGAAGGGCTGTAATAGCCCCTAATCAAAGTGTTCTGTTCCCCATCACACCTTAGGCTATCAATGCTATGTTACACTTTGAGCCAGAACAAGAATTAGCACCATTATCCATGGAAGGATTGATTGAGAAAACCAGACAATTAACCCCAGAGAAGCTAAAATCCATGTGTCAATATTTCATGTTACCTGAGCATCAGCCAAAAGGGTCTCCCCCCTATGGTTTTTACTATTTCAATACATTGGGAAGGCTGGTTGTAAATATAATATCCTTTGTCTTAGGATTCAACACCAGTGAATATGTGGATGAGATAACTTTGGCTTTGCTATCCATTTTTACTCCTGGGCAGCCTCCTGAGATCAAATATGATTATGCTTCCTTCATAGCCAACAAGATCCATGATCAATTCTCAAGGCTAGATACTGAAAAAGTTCTTAAGTACTCCTCAGTTATCTATCATCTTATGATCTATTATCAGTCAGACAGGTTCCCTTTCCCTGTTCAGAAACTTGATGCTAAGGGAAATCCCAGGTCTGTCATTTTTTGGTCCCCCATCATTCATTCTTCCTCTGATTCCCCCTACTCCTATTCAGAATTCATTGATCAGTTTGTACATCCTGCTACAACTTTGTTAACAGGGATTTCTCCCCCCAACCTCAGCACTGAAATTAGAAAGACCTTGCAATTGTCAAAAAGTTATAAAGTTGGGGATTGGTACTTGTACCAAAACCATACAGTCATCAGGATTTATGGATGTGAATTACATCCATTTAAATTACCCAGATATGTACCAATGAGAATTTTTGCATTGGAATACTTTAGGCAGATGAATAATTCAGATGTGATCCATTTCTGCAATGTAAAGAAAAAATCTCAGTTAAGGATCAAAAGCCAATTAGGTCCTTTCATCTGCAATTCTCGAGAAGCTGAGAGAGAAGCAGAAAATCTATTAGAGAAAAAGTTCCAGACATCTTTCCGTTGGGTCCCTTATGACCCCTTTGGTTTCATTTGTGAAAAGAGAGTAAAGAATAAGTCATCTCCTTATGTACATCACAAGATTCCTGAATTAGAGCAGTATGCAAACCAAGATGAATGGGTTGAAGGAACAATTGTTGAAGAGGAAAGTGGAGCTGACAAATTGAATAAAATTGTGAAAGATGTTGAGAAGAACTTTGACCTAGAAACGTATGATCAAATGCAGGTACCCTACATTGGCACATCTTCAGCAGCCACTCTACAGCAAGCATTACAGGAAGACAGTTCATCAGTAGCAGCAGAACCCAAGGGTAAAGGAAAAGAACCTATTGTTCAGGTCATTGAAACCTTGGTCATGGCAGAAAAACCACAGAGTTCCAAGGCACCAGAACCATCTCAGGTTTCCCCCACACCAGCAATACACATCCAAGTTCCAGAAATGCAAACTCCATTAAATGTTGAAATAGGGAAGAAAAGGCTGGCTCCAGATACCACACCTTCAAAGGGGGCCTCACAGGTTTATCAAACTAAGAAACACAAATCAGATCCACCTCCAGAGGTAGAAATTATAGATGAAGTATTTGATGATGGTAGAGAAGATAGTCAGCAAACTGGCACAACAAGTGAAACAACCATAAGCCAGAAAGGGAAAGCTTTGCAACAACAATTAAGCACTGAAGTATCTTCTTTCAGACCGCCAAAGACAGATACTGGAGACATCAAAAGGACCTTCATTAATATTAAAACAAAGAATGATCCATTGAAAATGAAGGTATATGATTAGTATATGAAGATGGCTCCTCATAATCAAGAAAGACTGATGTCAGCATTTGATCTTTCACAAGGTAAAATGCTGATGAGCCACTTTAAAGCAAAGGTGCCAAAGCCGACTTCAGCATCAGATTACATCAGATCAAATTTTGAAGTTTTAGCAAAGGATATCCATCCCCTAGACCAGATAGAGCTACACAGGCAAACAGGGGAAATGGTTTATTCTACTCTCACCAACAAGGCCATGGCAGCTTTTACGCTGCAGGATTCTTTGAACAACACTACTGCACAATTGAAAATTGAAAAGGCCTCCTCACAGGCCAAGGATAATAGAATAAAATCTCTAGAAGAGATAATCATTGGTTTGGGTCACAATCCCAAAGACATTAAAGGTATTGAGGCATTGGTAAAGAAGAAAGAGGATGATATAGCTGCACTCAGAAAACAGCTAAAACTACCAGCCTCTAGGCACCCTCAGACCCAGGAAGTTATCAAAGGAAATTCACAGGAAGAAATGATGGAGTTGCTCCTGAATATGACTGAGCGACTAAATGAAACAGAAAAGGAATTGGAAAAAGCATTGCAGGAACAGGAAATTATCAAGCAGACTTCAACAACAGGTACTACAACCACAGGGCAGCAGGAACAACAAGCTCAGGTGAATACTTCTGGCTTGAGTTCTGAGGACTTAATAAAACAGATGGAAAGTTTGCAGCTAAAGGTCACAGAGCTCCAACAAACAAAATTGCAATTGGCAAAAGTGGAGGAAAAATATGACACCTCTAAAAAGACAGCTGCTGACAACATCAGGGAGATAAAAAGATTGGAAAAATTGGTTGAGGCTTTGGAAAAGGATATTTCATTGGAGAAGCCTCTAAATGAAATAAATGATATTCTTTGGGATAACATCATTGAATTAATAAGGGGTATTTGGCCCTCTATTCAAACTATTTTTGAGCAAAATGAGTTAGTTAAGATAGCCCCAAGAAGAAATAAATAGGACCAGACATGAATTAAGAGGCAGGTCTGAGCAGGACCAACAGCTCATTCAATTTTTGAATTCCAGAACAAAACAACAGCTTGCATTGTTAGGAATTGATGACAGGACAGGTGCAGTTTTGGAAGCAAAGAGAGTATTCACCAAGAGGACTTTCATGCAAAATTTAGAAAGAAAGTGTACAGACATTTTGGTTGACATCAACAATTTCAGAGAGAAATTTCAAGCTTTGCTGGATAGTGGGTTACCAAGTCCCATGCTCACAGAAGATCAAATAGTAGACTTGGAAACCTATGAGAAGAGAATAAAAGCTCATGCTAAAAATACAGCTGTAGGTTCTACTAGCTCATCAGAATCAACATTACCAACTGGGAAAAGTATTTATGATAAAGTGAGGAATTTATTTCATATGGAGCATGAAATAAAGTATCTATTTCCGAATGATCCCACTTTTTATAAACTTACCGAAGCAGATGAAACTTTGAGAAAGCTCAGGAGAACTATGATTCCTGATAATCAATGGTGGCAGGAAATGTTGGAGATTCTGTAAAAGTTGCTTGCAGGATGAAAATTTATCTTTACTATCAAGTAAAAGGTAAAAACAGGAAAACAGATGAAAGAGTATCAGATGAAAGGTTAAAGAGTATCCGTAAGAATAAAGAGTGTTCAACAAGCCAAAGAAATATTGCAAAGGACAGCACAGAGCATTATTTTAGCACTTACCTCCAGCACATCCACGGGAAAAGGAACAGCACATCGACAGTTGCACATTATTCTATCTACGAGACCATTTGTCTCTTGTTTGTTTGTAAAATATGCTTTAAGTCAGCCTAGATTATTGGCTAAGATAGTGTAAGATTGTTTAAGATTATTTTATGTATAAATAAACCCTCAAAGAGAGTGTTGAGGGTGGATTCTATTACTCTGCTGTAACATTGAGGTTTTCGGAATAAAAAGCTTTTGGACAAATTTATTTGTGGCTTACTGGATGACATTTTGAAGCACTGGACTTGTTGCAGGATTCATGTGTTGGACTACAGTTCAATAAGTTTTCCAACCCTTGTGTTTGAATTTTATATTAGTTTATACTATCATCATATCCGTTTCTGAATAGTTTACATAAAGGATTGAAACATAATTTGCTTAATTGTACTCTGTTTTCAAATGTAATTATTCTTGATGTTTTCTTCTGAATTAGTTATAAGCATGAATTCTTAAATGCTCCTGCTTTGCTAATTTAATCATTGTTGATTACTATAACAAAGAATCCTTCATTGCTCTTTGCTTGTAGTCATTTCTCTTCTTTCTCTTGAATATGGTGAAAGATTCTTAGCTGCCTTTCATCCCTTCAAGACCATCCATCCACTTTAAATTTTAAGGATTGTTCTCTGTCTAGCTATCTTGCCCCGTAATACCATCTTGTGTTTAGAAAAGAAATCCAGTAAAGCCATCCTTAGACTCCATAGCCCAATGGACTGAAAGCCCTCAACCTTGCCCTTAGTTTGTGGATTCCACCATTTTCCCAAAACAAATTTTGGAATCTATAACTAGCCTAAAACCTTCTAAGAACAAAGATAAATCATAAAGAGAGAGCCCTCTCTGCAGGTGCAGATCAGCTAGATTCTGCATCTAAAAGGTTGGTTTGTGGTTACCTCGGGTATACTTTCCTCTTACACAACTTCTAGGAAAACCTGAGTGATAACAGGTGGAAGAGAAATTTTAGGAGTTGCCATGTTGGGATGTAACTCATTTTGCATGGATGATTGCTTAGGGGATGGAGGATCCACATGAGGAAGATGATCCTCAACACATTTTAAACTCCATGCCTTGGGAGGAGGCTTTCCAATTCTATCCTTGCAATTGTTTGAAGACAAGCAACATTTGGGAGGGGAGGACTGTAATATTCCCATTTTAGCACACAACTAAATGGAATATTAAAATTCTGTTTTCATCACCTAGCAGCTAAATAATTGGGTAAGGAAGCCCATGTGTAGTAAAACAGGAATAAAATCCCTCAAATGTGAAAAGGGATAGTCATAAGGGCTAGATTTCACACCCCTATGTGTGAAAAGGGACATTTGCATGAAGACAAGGTCATGTTTGACCAAGTCAACAGCACTGGGAGAGGAGGAGGAAAACAATTTGATAGATAGCACAGTGTGAATGGGAAGAGGGTTATTTGGTGGAGGAAACCCTAAAGAGTGGGACCCATGGAGAGAGGGCTTTCACTTGTTTAAAAGGAGGGCAAGGTAGCCATTGTTTCTCATGTCATGTATTATTGATTTTATGGTCTATTCAGACTTTGTGCAATCTCCATCTGTTTAGCTAAGTTGCAGTTCTACTTAGCACAAGGATCTCCTGCTTAGGAATCCTTCCCCTTCCAAGATAGGCCTATTGAAGGATCATGTACTTCATTCTCCAAATTCAGGCTCAATTCCAAGCCACCTCCTCCAGCTACAATGTTATTTCTGCTCAAGTATAACGTTGTGTTGTAGGGTGTTGCAGTGGAGGACCTCAACACCATTCCCAGAGCTGATTTTTAGAGGAGGGAGCTTCCATTCCTTTTGGAAGCTAGCGATGAAGGTTTCAGAACTTATTGTAGATCTTGGCATTGGGCCAAATCATTCCCTTGCCCCTACAACACAGTCTGCTTCAATGACTACATTATTTCTAGTGAGAAATTGCTGAGGGGCTTTGTAGATATGTTTGGAGGGTGAGATCTTCAGTGATAGGATTAGCCTTTCACTAGGAAGATCCATTGGAGGAGGCATATTTAGTTTGGGCATCATCTTCAACCATATCCATCTAGTTCCATTTTCTGAGTTGCAGCTACTACCCAACAACTCCGACATTTTGCAGATTTTGTATATTATAGCCAATCCTTCCAGGATTGACTTTAGGTAGCCTTTGGGAGCTGATATCTTCACTCCCAATTTTGTATGGGCCATATATTTGTATATCCATGTATTTGAAATATGTAGCATGCATTTTCTCTTATAAAAATGTGTATTCATAGCTTGGGCACACTTGTGTAGCAGGGTTTTATCATGATTTATGTACTTGTCTCTTAAGGTTGAGCATTGCCTATCTTGAGTAACATTTTCCTCAAGATATTGTATTCATTTGTTGCTGGTATTACTTAATAAGATGGCTATGGATCTCTCTAACATTTCTATGAGTTGAGTGTCACTTCTACTCCATTGTTGTGTTTTCATATTGCTAGATCTCCACATTTCGAATATCTTAAGATATTCCCGATAGTGTATAATTTCCCTATTTTTGGATTTTACACAGCTATGCAAAGCCCTCCAGCTACAACACCATCTAGGCTGCACAAAGGTAAGAACTCGCCCATACCACCACCTCCACCGGACAGTGATATGGCTACACACCTTAAACTACCTACCTTCAAGGGGGTAGGGGATGAGGATATGGACCGATTTTGGTTTCCTATAGATTCCGTATGGACTACGTAAAATGTGACAAATGATATAGTGAAGAGGGCACATATTTCCCTGGAATTCGAAGAAAGAGCGTTAGACTGGTATATGTGATACATCTCTCAGAATGGGGGTGCATCTATTCAAGATATTAAGGACGCTATGAAGCAACAATTTCGAAAGCCAAAATCGTACTCTTAGTTGGTAGAAGAAGTGAAGGACTTCAAGCAAGGTTTGTCTGAGTCTATATGGGAGGCTGATCAGCGACTAAAGAAAGAAATCAGGGAAGGTGGATTTGAGTATGATGATAGACAACATACAGAATCGTTCATCGCTATGTTATTGCCCCACCTGTGTACGCCAATGAGTCACCAAACCTTTGAATCATAGGAAAACGCTGTGGAAGTTGCTATGAAAATAGAAGTTGCGCCCAGAGAAGATACTTCGTTAGGAGTACAGCAAATTCAGGAGCAACTTGGAGCTATGCACATGGAAATTTAGAACCTGTGAAAGGAAAGGGGAAAAGGAGCTAGTGTATATTTATGGTGCATACGATTTCAGGTATCTGGCCATATGAACGATCAATGCCCTCTATTGGCATATTACATGCAGGCAGGAGGACCTAGCCCAGTCCGCCCAGGAATGAATGGGGAATGCATCCTATCATGACCAGGCTTGAGCGGACCTATGTTGTGGTGTGACGATTGCCGTGTAGTGGGGCTGCATGATACGAACCATTGCCCTCGGCTAGGTGCATATGTCCCAGAACTGAAACAACAGTGGTACAGGTTTTGCCGATCGGTAGGAAACGATGAGAAGAACTGTCGCACTTACGACCTGATGATAGATCTTAGGAAATTTTATAGGGTGCAGTCAGACCATGCTTCGCCTAGATCTCCAACAAGCTTTGGTAGCTCTCCAGCATGGGGCAGGGGAGCTCGGGGAGGAAGCACGGGACGAGGATGTGGGTAGCTCATATTTTATAACTGCGGGGAAGTAGGACACTTTGCAAGGGACTGCCCAAATCCTACAAGGCAATCTTGCAAATATTTTAGACATCTGGACCATGTGGTTGAATATTGCCCAATTTTAATAGCCAAAATGTAGGAAAAGCAGCCCCTCCCCACGAAGAATGTGCATAGAGTTAAAGCCGAGTTAAGGAACATGGATCCAAGTGTGAAATTAATAACACGCAGTGGGATGGTCACCCAAGGATTGAAGGAAGAGACTTCTAGGGACCCTCTGACCTATCAAGAAGGATCAAACATAAAGAAGGGACAAGAGACAATGACCGTAGCTAACCGGGACCTCGCTCAGAAAATAGCAGCTACTGCACAAGTACCGACGCACTCCAAGACAGATGAGGGGGTTGAGCCCTTTCTGCAGGCATGTTTGAAGCTGCTACGTAACCCAAAGGTTATAGAGAACCTTCAAGCATTAATGAATAGTTGCGCAGCACGTCCCGATCCGACCCCCAGGACCAACGATGTACACAAACTATGCAGGTATAAAAGATGCACTGGAAGAGAAATGTGGTTGACTGCGCAAATTGGTGACTACGAGATGGATCAAGTTATTTTATACCTCATATCAGATGCGAACGTGTTACCGAAGAAAACATGGCAAAGAATGGGAGAACCTAAATTGGAATCGTCCACCATCTAGCTACACATGGCAAATCAACAGAAGATCATCCCTCTGGGAAGGCTGCCAAAAATCATGGTAGATATTGTAGGAGTAAAGGTCCAAGCTGACTTTGAGGTAATAGAAGTCATGGAAGATGTGGATCCCTACCCTCCACTCCTGGGACTGGACTGGGATATAGATATGGGGGGTGTTATCAATCTCAAAAAGCGCAGCATGATGTTTGAAAATAATGGCACGAGTAATAGTACCATTGGATCCCGCAGAAGGCACGCAGTATACATAGCCACCGCAGGATGCAGAGGAAGTGGATCACATCTACAAGCTCACTACGTAGGACGAATATTGGATTAACCCCACATTGGAAGGAGTACTCTGCTAGGAAAAGTATGGTGAGTGCTTTTCCGACTCCGATGGGGAACTAGAGAATTGGAAGGGCCAGTTGCATGAGGTTTCAACGCTACGATGTCTTTGGGTCACAAGGAACTTCTGCCACATCTCTGCTGAGGTAAGATACCTGCCCTACTTTGGGGACTTGGGCAACGTTAAGGAATTTTTACGCACATTCGAAGTCGAAGTTCCCAAGAGACGCAGGCTAGGGGCCCTTAAGCTAGCCCTACACGGAACACCTGCGCACTGGTTGGATACGCATGGGAAGGTCTTCCGCGATTGGATGAATGTCAAGCTAAGATGATCCTGCGATTTGAAGCTCCATCTGGGAGATGGATCCAAAAGTTCCTTGGGTTAGAAAACCCACGCTGATATTTTCTTACATGGGAAACACAATGGTGGGACAAAACCCCAAACAAAATGGTCCACCTATTTATCCATACCCTAGTACTGTGTCCAGCTACATGGTATTTAGATGCGGAGCTGCATCAGCGCACACGCCATTGGGAGAATTTGTGGGATGAGTTTATGCGAACATTTAGGGTGGAAGATGGCACAGAGGCGCTCGACGCAACTCTACAGAACACGAATGCCTTGACTGTGGGAAGATCACACCTACACATCGCACCTGGATCAAGGGGAATGATAGTACCACACATGATTGAATACTAGAGCCTACGCCTGACGTAAGGAACGAGTGATCCCCAAGCTGTCCCAACTGCGGTGCTAGACATAATGCATACGGTTGCCTAGTTGCCTGAGTTGTACCTAAATCACATTACTACACACCCGAAGTTGGCTTTAATTGGAGATGTGTGAGTAGCATGGACGCTTCATCCAAGGTCAGTATATCCATGGGAAAGCCATCAGGTGCAAATGATGACCGTCATAACACTACATTCTAGTGCAAAGGGAATCTTACTGTTACAGAAAACATGTGGTTGGAAATCAATGCAGTAATTTATGGTAATTTTTTACTAGTTGATTGATGGTAAGTTTCATGTTAGATTTACTCTATCATTAGCTAGCCCTGGACATTATAAGGAAGAAAGGATAACCCCGATCAAGGCTCCACATTGCCTCTATAAGCTGCATATATTATGCGACTACTTAATTGTCTGGACCTTTAGCATTTGGTTCATACCCCATCAACCTACTTTCATTGTCTGCGAGTTTCCAAAGTTGGAAGCCTATTCGTTTGCTGCTATGGTAGCCCCTAACCTTCCGAATGCTTCGGTACCTACCAGTGCAGCACCTGCAAACATTGTGTTGAGACGGTCTAGGGATGTCGAGATTGATAAGCTGGTTGCCCTCTGGCTCCCTGCAAGGAAAATTGACTTTGAATCCTATGCAGAACGGTGCCCAGGCTATACAACGGAAGTTCATGCCCCTTCCAAACCTGGGCTAACTGCAGGCCCCAGCTGGATGGGTTCAGAAGATGCCATGCAGGATGATACACAACTACCACAGTGCACTATGAGAACTAACACAGTCGAGTCGCAGCTAGTCATGCGCATGACAGAGCTAACTCATAAGGATACTCCATCTCCCCGGGATACGAAGCAGTATAGGGATACGCTATGACTTCTCTGTTGTTCTAGGCTACCTACCAACAAAATCCATACTTGTTCACTACCTAGCACTATCTTGGTCGAAACCACCTCCCATCAACTACAAAACTACAAGTGGACTTGCTGCAGTTGCCCCGCGAGGCATTATAGGGTTTACACACCGCCGTGATGCAAGAGATCCATCATCGTGATTGGATCGTGCAGCAACACCTCGATGTGGCCACACCACTCCTCACACGCCAGATCGAAGATATCTCCCTTACAACGTAGCTCAAAACAGTGGTTCCCTAGCTCGACACAAAGATCCCTGATGAACTCCCAACGCTAACTCCACTCCTAGCTACCATAGCAGGCTTGGTTACAGCACTCAGGGCATTTCGAACCAAAGTACAGTCCCTCAAAAACCAAAATGGCCCGCCAATTCACCGCATGCCAAGCCCAAGCGCAGCCTACCACACCCCCGACAGTACGAGCACAACGTGCTATGTTGATAACAACAACTACGGACATTATTATGGGACATCTTACTCTAGGTACTCAGTTTCTCGAGGCGGCCATGCAGCTTTGGATAGTGGTCCAGTTCAAACTGATGCTTTAGTGTGTCAAAAAGGACTTACGACAGAAGGGAGTTGCTTTCGATCAGATCGAAGCTACCTTGACCTCCCTCATCCTTGTGCAGCATCTAGAACTCTTAAAAACTAGCAATGCCCTCCAAGACACGATTTCGGATATCCAATGCACCAAGCATGCCATCAGAAAGTGCTTGAATCCATGGGGCGATGCCGCCTCTCAGATATCTCAGGATGCTCACAACACCATCACGCGACTCAACTAGATCTTGGAGCAGGTTACCACAGCTCCTGAAGGACCAACCTCCCTGAAGCTTGTCAATATCACACAAAGTGTTGCTGCCCAGAGTCAGGAAGTGTTACCTCCACTAATCTTAGCCTTCAATACCCTACATACGTAGATAGAGACCACACCACCACAGTGACTCGGGACAAGTCACAAGATTCTGTTGGGGGGCTGTTGGAATAGGGTCTCCTACGAGCTACAAAAATGGTTCGATTTTGAATATTTTTTATTATATTTAGTCTAGTGCAGGGGTTTTGGGGTGGGTAAAAGCCCCGAAAGCATTTTAATGGGTCAAAGGGTAGACCTAGAATCCAGAAACCATTGTTTGTGGACCATAGGAAAGATTAGGCTAAATTTTTATAAATAGAGAAGCATTTTGAATTGTAAGGCAGAAAAAGAAGGACCTATTGATGAAAATTATGGTTTAGTGGATCTATTTGGGTTTTTGGGGGAAAGGATTCCTGCTGGTTGTGTGTGTGGAGATCCAGAGTCCTGCTGTGTATGGACCCTAATGTTGTGTGCGCAGGCTGGGACAGGTATTGTAAGAGGGAATTGATGAATTGATGAATAAGAAAAGTTGTTGAGAACTGAATCTATGTGTACTGTTTATGCGAATCATTGGTAAATTTTTGTATTATGCATATTCTGTATTCTGTTGCGAACATTATGTGTAAGTGTTTCCACTACATCTAGTTCTGTTTTGTTCTGTTTTATGCAATACTGAGCTACTGTCATAGAAGTATATAATTAGCGAGCACCACAGTAGAGTTGACCTTGCGCATGTGGATGCAACAAGAGACCTATGGATATTTCTCTGAAAGAGGTGATTTGGGCATCGTAGGACCGGATGCAGCTCCGCTTGCCTTACCAACCCTTTCTCAGGGTGCATAATCCTGGTTCTAGCACCCACCCATAGTACTTCGAGTGAGAATTTGATCTGCGCAAGTAGGTCACTGCCGAAAGGGCTAGTGGTATAGGGGTTTGTTAGAAAACCTTGAAATATGAACCTGTGTCAGGACCCCTCGAGCCAACAACTCTAGATAGCTTATCACAGGGGTCTTGAAGTATGATACCAAATAGTTGATCCAGTCTGCTACTCAAAATTGAAATCCAAAGCCTTCAAGTCAATAAAATATCTATAGTAATCTCTAACAATTTTATTCCACACAAAAATACTTCAAAAGAGTGAAGTACTTATACATAATGTTTGAAAAAATATCCTAGATGACTTCTAGGAATTAACTTAGGAAAATAAAATATCTTACAACAATAATAGTGACATATGCTCAACAAATTAGCAAGCTATCCTATTTTATTCATAATAAATAGAAAC
Source organism: Pinus albicaulis (assembly GCA_034641835.2). Classification (NCBI taxonomy): domain Eukaryota; kingdom Viridiplantae; phylum Streptophyta; class Pinopsida; order Pinales; family Pinaceae; genus Pinus; species Pinus albicaulis. The sequence goes on from CM076579.1 coordinate 1,212,247,977, forward strand.
TGTTTTAAGATAAGAAGTAGTTGTCTGCTCATGTGTCCTCTTGGCTGGCTCTTTAGATATTTTTTGAATCTAACTTGCCTTCACTAATACTCTTTCTCACTCATACTCTTTCATTTCAGATACTCTTTAAATTCAGTGAAACTGCTTTATTGCCGTATGTTGGGTATCAGATTTGTATACTTTCCTCTCCCATTTTACCCTATCTTTATATCTCTTTATGCCATTATTTATCTTAAAATCATGAGGTAAAACCCTTATTCCTATATTTTATGGGATATTTGATTAATGATGTATTTTTCATGGAGGTTTTACCTTTCTACATATTAACTCCAATAATTCTTCTGATCTGGCTACAACAGGAGCGTTGCAGCCGCGAGTCAAGGCACGGACCATCATCTCTACCGTCTTCCGTATTTGCTACTACAGCATGATAGCCATGGGTATATCAACACTATCTTAGGCTTTCTTATGGTTTCTTGTAGGGCAACCCGGTTGTCGTTGTCACAACATGTATTTTTGTAACAATGGAGTCATTGAGAGGAATCGAGGGTTTCAGGACAATTGTACAAAGAGGCCTATGGGTTGTGAATCGAGAGACCCTTGTACATACAGAATTTTTAATCAATATTTTTATCATTAATTTAATGTACAACAGCTTGTTGTTTCTCCTGTAATTCTTGAGTTTCTGCAACCCTGATCAAAGATTTGGGCCCACTCTTGTGGTCAGGTGCTACACTCCTCTTTCTTTTCTTTGCAATGTTGTGTTTGGTGTGATTCTTTATTTGTTGTTATAGTCCCGTTAATTTCTGTGGATGCCTTTTATTTCTATAGTTCATTTCATTGCTATTACATTGGTATGTGTGTTATAAATTAAACCTGTGATCTACAACAAACCATGTGCTTGTATCTGCATATACTTTGTCGTTAGTCTTGAGATAACTAACGCCCTCAGGTTGATAATTTATGTGGAAAAAGGGTTTAATTCTGTTCATATCCGGACACCAACATTTTGGTGTCGTTGTCGGGGAAGGCTAACAGGTGCAATAACAGGATCTGCAATAGATCTTAGAGTTTATCTCTCGTCTTGAGGTGGGAATCTATTTCCCAGCTTCAAGGCCTGAGTGTAAGTGCCTTGAATTTTATTTTTTCTTTCTTTCTTTTATGTTTCTTTTATTACTTTGTTTTCTGTAGAATTAAGCCCTCATCTTGGGGAAGGTGTTTTGTAAAACCTTGCCCTAAGTCCTGGGCGTAGTCCAGTTTTTCTATTTTTATTTCCTGTTGTTTCCTTGTAGGGGCCAATTTCTCATCTTGGGGAGGGTATATTATTACTCTGCTCCAGGTCTTGAACTTCGTTTTTTTTTTTTTTTTTCCTGTTGTTTCATTTTTTGTGAAATCTTTTCTCTCTTCCCGGGGAGGAAGTTATCTATCCTACTTCGAGTCCTGAGTGATTTATTGATTTTCTTTGACGAACCCTCTCCACAGCTTGTATGAACAAATATCTAAACAAGAGGGGCAGAGGAAGACCCCCAAAGAAAGGGAAGGATCTAGGAAGGAAGACATATATTTAGGAAATTATTGAAAAATCTAGATCTGAGGCATCATCCCGTGCTTCTGTTAGGGTTAGGGTTCAGACGAAGTCCGAAGGGAAATCTATGGAAAAACTAGTTCCATCTATGGTACCAGAAGGTGTTCTTTCTACAACAGAAGTGGAAGAAGTGGCAAGTAAGGAATCAGAAGAATTGACCAAATCTAACTGGGAAGAAGAACCTCAAAAATGATTTTCATCCCCAAGAGACCAAGGCAGCGCTGTAAAAACTTTTGTTGCTGAGTTCAGTGATTCTAATCCAGTAAACAAACTTTTGAAGGACTTTGATTCATAAAGGGACTGAGGGAATGTGGTGCGACCATATTCAGTTGAATCACTCCAAATACCAGTTGTTGAATCAGTCGAAACTCCAAGTTAGTATTGAAGGATATTTATGGCACCTGTAAGTTCCTCTATTGATTTTCCCATTGGAAATGTTACAGGTGATGCACCAATGAGACCCATCCCTTTAACAGCCTTGCCTAGTTTTCATGGGCTTTATTATAAAGACCCTGATATGTTCCTCTTCGAATTTGATATTGTTTGTCGAGGATATGACTATATGGTTGATGCTCAGAAACTACAAATATTTCCTTCTACCTTAAAATGGATAGCCCTGAGATGGTTCATGGGTTTAGGTGGAAGCACGATTACCTCATGGGAATAAATTAAAAAATATTTCTTGGAAAAATACCAATATTACTATAAGTCCCATGACATTAAGGAGGAAATATTTAAATTTGCACAGAAGGAGGATGAAAATATGGAGGACTATGTAGAACAATTTAAATACATATTGTAGAGGTCTGGATATAGTGACTTGGATAAGGACATTCTAAATATAAATCTTCTCAGAGCACTCAAGGAAGACTCTCTAAAACTCCTGAATATAGTGGGAAAAGGGGATATTTCGAAAGAAAACTTCGAAACTATCTGTGATTACTGTATCAAATGTTTGCGGGGGGCTGCAAGAAATTGACAGAGTATTCAGTCATCGAAGACCTCCAGTGGAGGGATCACAAAATAATAGATTGGAAATCTACTAGATAATCTAAGGACCGATATCCTAAGCACACTATCAGCCTAAATGGACACTCTACAGGCAAAAAATAAGCAGATGTAGTTGGAAAAAACCATGGCCATATTCTGCCCTCAGTGCAGAAAGAAACACCCTTTGAAGGAATGCCCACTGAACACGGTGGAAGTCTGTGTGATCTGTGAACAGACTCACGCGATCGGTGCATGTCCTTCCTTTCCCGCGATGAAAGTGATTTTCCAAGGAGAAATCAAGGAAAGCACGGTGGACCAGCTATACTTTATGGGGCAGAAGAAGCCATGGCAACCTCGACCACCGGCGGTGAATCCAGGTATGTTTTCGGACCCATCCCATTACTTTTATAATTTTAGTATGGGTCCCCAATCTGCACCATTTTCAGCCATGTGGCCTCAATATCAGTATCCCCCTTGGAAACAATGAGTTCCTCAAGCCAGTCCGAATCCTTCATGGAATTAGACTTGGTGTGGACCCCCTCCCAATGGAAATTTTCCTCAGCCTATGCCTCAACAAAAACTTCAGTTGCCTTCCAAAGTACCCCCAGGAAACCCAACCATTAGACCCCAGCTTCCTATCTAGCCCAACCCAAATCCGAATAATAAAGGGGTTCAACAAACAAACACTTTGAACCTTCCATCCTACAACATTTCTACCGCAGGACTCAATGAGATGAATCTATGGTCTGGCCGAGTAGTAAATGCACCTACTTCACCCATTATTACAGAACAATTTGATGGTGAAGATACAAAACCAAAATAAAGAATAGTGAGGGAGAATTCATATCAAAATGTAATAAATCAAACACCTCCCCAAGTTGTTCCCAATCAAGGTCATTTAATATCTCCCCCATATCCCAAAAGATTAACCTTGAGAAAACCAAACCCTCAAGCAGAATTTGACTTCCTAGGGGAACTGCAGAATATTTTTGTTAAAATACCCCTTTTACAAGCTATGAGGGATGTACCTATTTATGGAAAAACTTTGAAAGAATACTGCTCAAAGAAACCAGAGAGGAAACCTAAGGATCCATTAACTATTCATGTAATGGGCAGACTATCCGATATCATGTTAGGGAAGATCGTGCCTGTAAAATACAGAGACCTTGGGAACCCAATTCTAACAGTAAAAATTAATCGGATTGAAATCCCAAATGTACTGGTGGATTTGGGAGTGGCCATTAACATTATCACTGCTGAAAAAATAAACACATTAGGACTTGGAAACATTAAACCAACCCCTACTATCCTGGAACTTCCAGACAGATCCACAATTAAACTAGTAGGGAAATTAGAGGATGTGATCATTTTAGTAAAATCATGTCATTACCCTGTGGACCTCCTTCTAATATTGCAGACTCGATCTTCAGTAGGTGGCCACCCATTGATCCTAGGAAGACCCTGGTTGGCAACTGCAGATTCCTAGATAGGACGTCGGTCTGGACACATGATCATATCAAATGGGGCAGTTATGAAGAATCTCAAGCTCTATTCTCTGGCAGAACCAAGCCCATATGAAAAATCATTACCCAGTCAGAACCTCTACCTACAGAAGAGCCTGAACCTGAAAATGAAGATATTAGACCAGTTCTCACTATTGGCCAGGCCCTTCAATTTAAAACAGAAACTGAAGATGATGTCATTAACACCTTCATTAATGATTCCAGTTCTGTTCCCGATCAAACTCAACATATTCTAGAATCTTCCATGACCTATGAGACACAGGAAAACATTGAACCAAAATATGACATTGAGGACATTCGTGTAACCCCATTCTAGGATAGTACTTCAATCTAGATTGAACTAGAGAAAACACTTAATATCAACCCGAACCTATCTGAATCTTAGACTAAACAACTTTTGAAAGTACTTCAAGATCATCAGGAAGATTTTTCCTGGGATTATACCAACATGAGGGGTATCCCTGCTGTTGGGCCGTGAATACAACCACTTTGTAACACTTATTTCATCCACTTTTACTCTTCTCGATTATATCATTTGTTATAATTTATCATTTAAATTCATTTTATAAATGATTTATGCTCTTATGGATGAATATTGTTTATCTTCCTTTATTTCTAATAAATTGATGATTATGAATTATTTTATCAATGATAGTTTCAATAAGTTTGTTATAACATTATTCACCATTTTTAGCCTCCAAGGTAATTTCCAGATTGAAGATTTGATCATTAAAAGTGCCAACTCAGAAATGCGCTGGAATAAGGAGTGACAGTTTTGCGGTTGAGATTCTGAGCAAATGAAGAAGAATCTGGAAAATCCGGAACATGGGTTTTGTCCAGAACGGACCCAATTAACTTTATTAAAGAACGGTTTGCCCAAATTCGGCTTGTACTAAGAGAAACACAGGGTTCTTTGAGCACAATTTTCTCAGATTTGTTGTTGCGGCCGTCCTCCAAATCTCAGCTGCAAAGCCAAATTCGCCTTGTTCTTGTTGATCAAATGGTTAGAAGCAAACCAATTTTGTAATAGAAATCATGTTATACTTATCTTTATTGTAAATTCTCTCTGATCTCTCTTTATTTAAATCAGAACAGAGATCAGAGAGGAGGACGATTTGGGGAATACATTTTTATGTAATTTTCTGTTAAACATCAGTTCTGATTATTGAGTCTTGTTGAGAACTGGTTCATTGTACTGTTGTCTGATGCATTAATATAAGCTTGGTGATTCTCTCATCTCGGCGTTTGGATTAACTTGAGGCGGTGTCCCCTTGGAGGCTAAGGGCCCGGCCCCGGAGGACACTTGCCGCTGTATATTATCTCTTTGACTTCTGCGTGGTTTGTTTATCGTTGTTATTTGGTAATCTGATATGCTTTATAAGTTGATATTACATGCTCTGTTAAGATTAAATCATTGAGGTTTTTACAGATAGAATCGTGTATTGACTCTGCATCAAGTTGCTAATCCTTTCAGAGTTAATTGCATGTTGTTAAGTCTTAATCAATATCTCCACTCGTTCGTTACGTATGTAGCATCGAACGTGTTATAGCCACATTTGAAGTAGTGTTCCCCATAATTGTTGGATTCGTAAATGATGTCGTTCTATTTGGAAGACAAATATTCTTGTTGATTAAGATTGATCGATTACTATTTTGTATGTTGTGTGCGTACGTGACTTACTATAGTCGTTCCATAACTTGTCAATTGTTGATGTCGTTGTATTAGTGTGTTTTATGCATCAAAAGATTGTTATTTGATCGTATTCGCAGTTAATAGATTAAGTTTGATTTCGACCGGCGAGACTTCATTGCTTGCTGTTCCATTTTGCTATCTGCCGTTCCATTTTACTCGCATTTGTTGTTTTGGTGTGAGAGACGATCTAAGGCTGTAGTGAGCTTCGGCATTCACTGTCTAGCTCCCAGACCCGTGGCCTATGCTCTAATTTCCTTTCCATCAGTTTCCAAAGGGATGGGTTATCGCTGCCGAACCCTTGACTGATAAGCTGCCTAGTTTTCTGAATGTGTGATTTATTCTTTTGAAGTAACTTAGTTATAGACAAGCATCCGTTTACTCTTGCATTTTAAGCACTATACTGCAAAACATTACTCTTGAGTAAATAGCCGCCTCAGACTGAGTACACTCTTGAAATAAAAGGTCGTCCCTGGGTTGATAATTAATGTGAAGGTAATTAGGAGTTAAAAAGACCATTTTTATCGCTCCACATTTTGGCGCCGTTGCCGGGGAGAGTGTAGCCATTTCTAAAGAGTAGTGTGAAGCTGATGAGTGCCTGCTAGGGAAGAGTTGGATCCTAAAAACGGAAGGTAAGAACCTGCGTGCGGAGCATGTACAAGCCCTGCTCCACTGTCCGCTTTCTAACAGATTTGTTGTTGCCTTGTTGGGTAGAAATAGATGTTTGAATTTTTGTGTGAATGATTAGGAAAAAGATAGAAATTTAAAAAAAAAAAAATGGATCACATGATCTCATGCAAGTGGTGATGTAAGCACCACCCATTTCACTAACCGATTGACAGGAACATTTGAAGAAGGAGCCTCGAAGAAACACATGAAGAACATCTTATACTATGGTAAGAAATGGCGCATGTTTCTACTTTTGAATTTCCTATCAAAGATCTAGGAGGAGTGATACAAATGCACATAATTCCCCCATCTTTACCAAATTTTCATGGTTTAGCAAATGAAGATCCAGATACATTCTTATTTGAGTTCGAACTACTTTGTAGAGGATATGATTATTGTACTAATGATCAAAGATTGAAAGTGTTTCCTCTTACTCTAAAAGGAGCAGCTCTCCGATGGTTCATGAGCCTAGGTGGGAATTGCATCCAATCATGGGAGGACATGAAGAACATATTCTTGAAGAAGTACCAAGACTATTGCAAATCCAATGAAGATATTTTCAGTATAATACAAAGGGAAGATGAAAGTTTGGAGGACTATGTAGATCGATTTCAATACAACCTTCAAAAATCAAAATATAAGCATTTGGAGAAAGAGATCTTAAAAACACTCCTTCTTAAAGGAATCAAAGATGAATTTTTAGAACTCTTAAATCTGATAGGAAAAGGTGATGTTTTTCAGTTATCATATAATGATGTTTGTGAGTTGTGCATAAGGTATTCAAGAGGAATCTCCAAGGCTGGTGAGAATTCTAGAGATGATTGTTCTTTGTTTTCCAAATCTGCTACAATAATAGGAGACATAAGAGCTGAAATCAATGATTTATTTGAAAATTTTAAAGTTGATTTTATTAGCTCTCTAAGCTCAAAATTGGATGTTTTGCAGGTTCATAAAAATGAAGAATTTGATGAAATGTTTTTCCCTCATGACCAAAAGGAGCAACCCATAGATGGTTACTCTTCCTTATCTAGGATGGAAGTATCATATCAAAGAGGTGAGGAAGCTGCAGCAAGGTCAAAACCATGGAAATCATGGCCTACAGGTATGGTTCAAAACACTTATTCTCCATTCTCTTACTTGCATAATCCATTATGGAATACTCATGTTCTAGGGCAGCCATGTCAATTTCAATATAACCACCAATCTTATCTACAAGTTTGGTATGGTTCACCTTATGATTGCATGACTACTCTCCCTCATCTTGTAGCACAAGCACATTCTCCATATTCTCCATCAGCTCTTCCACAACACCTTGCTTGCCCATCAAAACCATTCACACAACCCAATCAACCACATCATCAAAATGCTCCATTCCTTACACATTTTCCTGCTCAACTAATTCCACACCCTCACCACAATAAACCAGTACAACATACTTACAGTGTTGAACTGTTAAATTTACCCACCCTTCCCACCCATTCTATCTCACATGCGCCATTAGAGAAAACTTACAATGAGATTCAGAATGTTTCAAATTCAAAAATTGTAGAAGTTATGGAAGAAAATGAGCTTACTTCTAGTTTGCATCAACAAGTCATTTTAAAAGATCAAGAACTTCATGATATGATGGCTATGGGAAATCAAGAATATAAAGGATATATTGAACATTGGTTTCACTCCATCACTTGTTTGCAACATTGCTCCACGCTTCAACAATTTTTGACTCCATCTTTTCAAGGGAAGTTGGCTTCTCATACCCTAATTTTCATTAATATGCATTTTTCAAATTTGGGTATGTGTATACGTGAAACCTTATTTCGAAAATGGCTCCACTGGAAGTACTCATATACGTAGTCATATTCATTTTTTCAAATAGGTTAGTGTAGAAAATAAAATAAATAAGGGAATAAATAAATGCATTTTGTTTTTTTTATGTAAAACTAGTTGTTTTTTTGTTGCAACACGCTATCGAAATCAACATCGGTGATAAATATTTCAATTTTTTTGTGTATGTAGATGAATTATATTGCAAATAACAATTCTATAAACACTTATATTTATTTTTTATCACCAATTTGAAAAAATGCTTGAATATCATTTTTTTGGCTTGCGGGCTTGATGAATTTTCTGGAAAAACAGTCGGGACAGTCATGTTTTGAGGGACCAAAAATGAATATTTTTAAAACCTGTTTCTACCCTAGGTAGCCCTTGATGTCTACTTTCTAACTCAATTTGAATCAGTCAATTTGGATTTGAAACGAAAAAGTTAGAACCAAAACATTGACCGGATGTCTAGTGGGCAGCTCAGGAACAGAGTTGGGACAGTCAGTTTTTGGAGGTCTAAATGAATGAATTTTTAAAACCTGTTTCTATGGTAGATTCCCCTATGAATCTAGTTTACAATGCAATTGGAATGACTCATTTTCGATATCGTATGGGGAATTTATGATCAAAATACTGACTGTCTATCGTAAATCAGCACCCTTAAAACTATGTATTTCCGGTTGTTCCTTACAGTGTTTGACCTATCAATTTTTCTTTTCTTCAAAACCTGTTTCTATTGGAGATAAATAAATGAATCTACTTTCATTTCCAATTTGAATCATTTGAATCCGACATCAAACGAAGAATCTATGCTTGAAATATCAATCATTGGTCTAGATTGGGTAATCGAAAATGACTCTACTATGCAGGTTGTTCTAAACAAAATTGACATAGCATATCATTGAAATTTTAAAACCTGTTTCTATTGAAAATAAACCTTTGAATTAGCTCTCATTTGGCTTTGGAATCACTCAATTTGGATGAAAAACAAAGAAGTTGTGATTAAAACACTGCTGGTTAGTATGGTCGACCACTGCTCTCCCGCAGGTGACAAATAAATTTTACTTTGTTATTTTCTCTGTGCATTTGTTATACAGAGTAACTACTTGTTAATTTTTTTCATAATTCTTGGATTAAGGGAGCCCGTACACCTCTCTTTCTCCATGATTTAATGTTTTATTGCAGGTAGATACTCGTTTTTTGCAGGTCCTAGGAGAAAAAGAAGGTCAATTTATGGACGAGTGATTTTGAAAGAAATTTTAAATGAAACAAAGGAATTTCATTCAACTCATTACCCAACGGATTCATAATAGAAGAAATGAAGAATTTATTTCCATTGGAAGATTCATGTCTTATCACTGCTGCCAAAATATTTTTCAAAGAGATCATTTTTTTGACATAACATCATAGCTGTTGTCACTTAATTTAGTTATTTACATATTGTTTTTAAATAAAACGTGTTTCTTTTCTGATATTTTTTATATTTTTTGTTTCAGGTGTTGCTTCATTCAAACTGTCACCCATCTTCAGCATTAATACAGTGAACAGCTAATTCATTCTTTGCGTGCTCGCATTTCATGCTTGTGCATTTTTACTGTTCTTTTTTTTGAAGGGACAGTGTTTGTGTGCACTGTTGTCGTTTTGCTGTTCCTTTTTCAAAGGGACAGCAATTTCGTTTTATTATTCCTTTTCCAAAGGAACAACACCTTTTTGGTCAAGCAGTTCCTTTGTCACGGGTCATTTTGCCATTCCTTTTCCACGACTCTTTTTGCTGTTCCTTTTTCACGTTTTGCTGTTCCTTTCCGAATGGAACAGCACTTCTGCACTTCCACTTTTTGTTGTTCCTTTTCGAATGGAACACCACTTCTACATTTTCACGTTTTGCTATTCCTTTCCAAATGGCATAGCACTTCTGCATTTCCACTTTTTGCTGTTCATTTTTTAATGAAACACCATTTTTGCACTTTTACGTTTTGTTGTTCCTTTCCAAATGGAACAACACTTCTGCACTTTCACGATTTGTTGTTCCTTTCCGAATGGAATAGCACTTTTGCACTTTTCATTTTTGTTGTTCCTTTTCCACAGGAACGGCACGTGTGTTTTTGCTGTTCCTTTTTCCAAAGGAACGACATTTGCATTTTCATACTTTTTTATGTGTATTTTTGCTTTTTGGTGTGCATTTCCTTTGTTGTTCCCTACACGGAACACCACTTTTTGAGTGTTTTTGTTGTTCCTTCAAAAGAGCAACCCTTTGGGAGTATTTTTGAGAGCAACCTTTTCTTCCTCTTGTGGGACTATTCCTAGTTCATCTCAACCATTTGACTGATTCCCCTTCATGGCTTGAAGTACACTATTTTTACGAGGACAAGAATTATGGATTCTATTGAAGCGAGTTAATATCATTCACGTTATGATCTTTAACAGGACAGCTCCTTGATGATAGATTATTTTCCAAAGGGACACAATTATTTATATACTACTTTACTGCATTGTTTTCTGTTGAACATGATATTGATTGATCATCTTAATACCATGCTGGTTCCACCCTTCCTGGTTATAATCTTCTCTGTCTGTAATAAACGAGATTATGGGTATATTTTTTTTTCTATTGACATGTTCAACTTCTTCCACCATCCCTGCTCTTAAGGAGTACTGAGCCTCCCTCTTTTTATCATAAAATTGTGTAATAACAACAAAATTTTGTTCATAGATGGAGGATAGGGGGTCTCATTACGAGCCAGCCTACCATGTTCATAAGGCTGTAACAAAGTGACATTCCCATTATGGCCACCACACCAGGGTTATGATCCATTGGATAGCACAATTATCCTTGGAACAGGAGGTCTCATCACGAGCCGACCTGATCACTTTTGCTACATCCCAGTGAATGGCAGTGTGGTTATCTGGTTACCACGCCAGCACACTGATCTCTTCTGTAGAACAACACTGTAACTCTCTATTTATAAATTGAGGATCCTGGCTCATATGGGTTAAAAAGCAACCCTGCCGAGGCTATGGACGCCTGCTGGCAGCAGAGGCTCTGCTTATGGTATTGAAGTTATATCTTATCGTCAATTATTACTATAATACCCTTTTCTTATTTTCTTTTTTTTTTTTTCTTTTTTTTATCAGAGAAGTTATTTTCTTAACTTTTTCTCTGTTTTGAACCTTTATGCATGAGAAATTGTTTTATGATCAATCGCATCATTTTCAGCTAGCATACTATCAGTAAAGCATCTTTTTGGCATATTGTTGTTCTTTTTCTCTTTTTCATAACTTATCATCAATCCAAAGCGTCCTATCTTTTATTCATAACTATCTTTACACACTCTGCTCTCATTATAACCATAACTCCCGCTATCCTATCCTTGACATGTGTACTCTGCTTCATTCACTGCTATATTGTTCATTCCCTTGCCTTGCCATCAGCACAACACCTCTCATATGCTTTATGGTCATGGAATTCCTTTTTCAATTGGAGGGGGGAATGTATGCATTATGGGATTGCATGCGATATGATTACTACACTCTGCCATCACTTGTTGATTTGCCAAAATATTAGTATTGCATGTATACATAAGTTTTTCTGATTGAACTTTTTGCATGCATCTTATCTATTGCTTACACTATGGATTCAAGAACATTGTATGCCAAATAGTGCTTTGTTTACAGGAGAACAACAAGTAGGGGCAGAATTCTATTCATAGCATGACCACACTATTGCACTTAACAGAAGAGGCTCGCGCACGTGAACAATTCTTCAGACATGATGTGCTTACCTAGATTCCACCTTTTGTATCACTTTCAGCACCAACTCTTCCTACATCAGCTTCAACAACTGCTAGTCCATATCTGTCATTCTACATTTTTTGGAGGTAAAACTTGAGGTAAAATAGCATAATTTTCTGATTTATTACGAATTTAGGAGAATTTCATAAAAATCCATTTTGAGCATCATTTATCATCCTTCAGTCCACATCTTTACCACTTTCCCTTTTTCAGCAGCATATCATTTTCGAGTATGGGGGAGTGTTCCTTTCATTCATTATAACCATGTCATTCATCTTCTTTATCCTCCATTGCTATTCTTATTCCTTCTCAACACCTCCCTTATTCCATGTTGTTTTACACCAAGCATAGAATTCAACAGCTGGTAGCAACCACCTCAATTTTTTCTAGCATCGCATGAGGGCATGCTAATTCTTCAGTGAGGGGAAGGAATTGCTATGCATGATGGATGTTTTCAATTTTCTTTCTCATTTAAGGCATACAATTTCATTTTTACACAATGCAGAAATTGATTTCCATAATATTTAAAAAAAAAAAAAACCATGAACTCAATTCTTGTGATTTCTGGAAAACACAGACGTATCATTAATACAAACCCGGATAATTTCAAGATAAATTGGTTCATAAAATTTCAGAAATCATGCACTCTCACCTACAGCCATTTTGTTTATATCTCATGATCCGTGCATCAAAACGATCTGATTTTTGGATCATAAAGGCATTCATACATTATAAATTTACTTGCCAAATTTCAACAAAAGCCGGTTGGTAGTTTTTGAGAAAATGGTTAATGAAATTTGTTGTTACTTATATCATATTTTGTTGCAACTTCATACATATAGTTGAATGTCAATGCAAAAATTGTTATGCCTTCATCAAGATTGCTAAAATTGAATATTCATTAATTAAGGAAGCATTCATTTGTTCTCAAATTTTTATTGCTTGGTTAACACATGGGTTTTGTCTTGGGGATGCATGAAGACATGCAATATATTCAGGTTTTCGTTGCATGAGGACATGCAACATATTGAGTGTGGGGGTGTGTTGGGCCGTGAATACAACCACTTTGTAACACTTATTTCATCCACTTTTACTCTTCTCGATTATATCATTTGTTATAATTTATCATTTAAATTCATTTTATAAATGATTTATGCTCTTATGGATGAATATTGTTTATCTTCCTTTATTTCTAATAAATTGATGATTATGAATTATTTTATCAATGATAGTTTCAATAAGTTTGTTATAACATTATTCACCATTTTTAGCCTCCAAGGTAATTTCCAGATTGAAGATTTGATCATTAAAAGTGCCAACTCAGAAATGCGCTGGAATAAGGAGTGACAGTTTTGCGGTTGCGATTCTGAGCAAATGAAGACGAATCTGGAAAATCCAGAACATGGGTTTTGTCCAGAACGGACCCAATTAACTTTAGCAAAGAACGGTTTGCCCAAATTCGGACTGTGTTGAGAGATTCGCAGAGTTCTTTGAGCACGATTTTCGCGGATCTGTGGTTGCGGCCGTCCTCCAAATCTCAGCTGCAAAGCTAAATTCGCCTTCTTCTTGTTGATCAATTGGTTGGAAACAATCTAATTCTGTAATAGAAATCATGTTGTACTCATCTTTATTGTAACTGCTCTCTGATCTCTCTTTATTTAAATCAGAACAGAGATCAGAGAGGGGGGGGATTTGGGGAGACGTTTTATGTAATTTTCTGTTAAAAATCAACTCTGATCATGGAGTCTCATTGAGAACTGGTTCATTGTATTTCTTTCCGATGCATTAATATAAGCTTGGTGGTTCTCTCATCTCGGCGTCTGGATTAACTTAAGGCAGTGTCCCCTTGGAGGCTAAGGGCCCGGCCCCGGAGGACACTTGCCGCTGTATATTATCTCTTTGACTTCTGCGTGGTTTGTTTATCGCTGTTATTTGGTAATCTGATATGCTTTATAAGTTGATATTACATGCTCTGTTAAGATTAAATCATTGAGGTTTTTACAGATAGAATCGTGTATTGACTCTGCATCAAGTTGCTAATCCTTTCAGAGTTAATTGCATGTTGTTAAGTCTTAACTGAATATTCTTACTGTTCTGTTACAGAGCTTTTATACTGAACGTGTTATAGATTCATTTGAAGTAGTGTTCCTCATAATTGTTGGATTCAGAAATGATGCTGTTCTATTTGGAAGCACAGTCGTATTCTTGTTGATTAAGATTGATCAGATTACTATTTCAGCGTGTTGTGTGCGTACGTGACTTACTATAGCTGTTCCATAACTTGTCAATTGTTGATGCTGTTCTATTAGTGTGTTTTGCGTGATTGAAAGATTGTTATTTGATTGCATTCGAGTTAATAGATTAAGTTTGATTTCGACTGGCGAGACTTAGCTGTTCGTTTGTTGTTCCATTTTGCTATCTGTCGTTCCATTTTACTCGCATTTGTTGTTTTGGTGTGAGAGACGATCTAAGGCTGTAGTGAGCTTCGGCATTTACTGTCTAGCTCCCAGACCCGTGGTCTATGCTCTAATTTCCTTTCCATCAGTTTCCAAAGGGATGGGTTATCGCTGCCAAACCCTTGACTGATAAGCTGCCTAGTTTCCTGAATGTGTGATTTATTCTTTTGAAGTAACTTAGTTATAGACAAGCATCCGTTTACTTTTGGATTTTGAGCACTATACTGCAAAACATTACTCTTGAGTAAATAGCCGCCTCAGACTGAGTACACTCTTGAAACAAAAAGTCGTCCCTGGGTTGATAATTAATGTGAAGGTAATTAGGAGTTAAAAAGACCATTTTTATCGCTCCACACCTGCCAGCCTGTGCACTCATCATATTTACATTAAGGAAGATTGCCGCCCTGTAATACAGCCGCAATGGAGGATGAATTCTGATCTCAAAAACATTGTTAAAGAAGAATTATAAAAATTGTTGGATGTAGGATTCATTTATACAATCTCAGATAGCCAATGGGTATCCCTACTAGTTACCATTCCCAAAAAGAATGGTAAATGATGGGTCTATGTAGATTACAAGGAACTAAATAAGGCAACACAAAAAAACCATTTTCCTTTACCATTCATTGACCAAGTCCTGGACAACTTGGCTGGAAAGAAGTTATTTTCCTTCCTAGACGGATTCAGCGGATATAACCAGATCCAAATAGCCTCGGAAGACTAGGATAAGACAAATTTCACATGCCCATGGGGAAAATTTGCATATAGGGTCCTTCCATTTGGCCTGTGTAATGCTCCTACTACCTTCCAGAGGGTAATCTTGGGAACTTTTTCTGATTTGGTCGATGATAGCGTCGAAATCTATATGGATGATTTTACTCCATATGGGAACTCATTTGAGGAAGGATTGGAAAATTTGGAGAAGGTAGTCAAAAGATTTAAATAGACCCATGTATCGTTGAGTACAGTCAAATGCCATATGATGAAGGAAGAAGGAGTAGTATTGGGACATTTGCTCTCAGCTGCTAGAATTCAAGTTGATCCGGCTAAAGTAGAGGTAATATTACATTTTTCTATACCCAAAACACACACACAAGTACGTAGCTTCATTGGTTGTGCTGCTTAGTACAGGCACTTTATAGAAAATTTTGCTAAAATAGCACAACCACTATTTCAATTTCTATCAAAAGATGCAGAATTTTTGTGGACTGAAGATTGTGAGATAGCCTTCACGAAAATTAAGGGGCTGGTGTGCATGGCCCCAATCCTCCAAGGACCTGATTGGGAATTACCATTTCACATACATGCTGATGCTTCTCAGACAACAGTAGGGGTTGTTTTAGGACAACAGGTAGAAAAAACACCGTATGCAATTTATTACGTCAGCAAGAATCTAATTCCTGCTGAACTAAACTATACGGTGACAGAAAAAGAATTCTTAGCATTCATTTATGCTATCAATAAGTTCCGGCACTACATCACTGAGTAATCTACTATTTTCCATACTGATCACGTAGCAATTATGTATTTGATGAATAAACATGTTACTCTTGTTTGTATTATGAGATGGTTACTATTGCTTCAAGAATTTGATATTACAATAGTAGATAAGCCAAGAAAAGATAATTTAGTAGTTGATTTCCTATCTAGAATGGATAACAATAATGAATGCACACCAATAGAAGACAGTTTTCCCGATGAAGATATTTTTTCAGTTTCTACTAAGCCTCTGTGGTATGCAGATATTGCTAACTATCTTGCTACAGGGAAAGTGCCTTCTCATTTTTCGTATAGGGAACAACGAAATATTATTCATCATAGTGCCCAATATTCATGGATGGCAGGGTACCTTTTTCATACAGGAGAAGATAAGCAAATCCGACGTTGTGTGTTTGAAGATGATATTTATGAAGTATTGAAAGCTTCCCATGATGGCCCTTATGGAGGGCATTTTGTGGAAAAAAGAACAGGCCATAAGGTGCTACAAATGGGATATTGTTGGCCTTCCATTTTTCGTGATGCTCAGAATTATATCAGGAGGTGTGATAGTTGCCAACGTATGGGGCAGCCCGGTAAAGCTGATGAAATTCCTTTGTAGGCACACGTAGTCCTCGAGCCTTTTGAGAAATGGGCTATTAACTTCATTGGACCCTTTAACCCACCCTCCCAGCACAAAGTCCACATCTTGGTCTGTACTGATTATGTGACTAAGTGGGTGGAAGCCAAAGCTGTTGCGAAAGCAATAGAGCAGGTACTCTCAGATTTTCTATTTGAAGAAATTTTTTATCGTTATGGTACTCCAAGAGAGGTTGTTTCAGATGGAGGAGCAAAATTCACATCACACAAGATAGTAAATCTCATGCAAAAATATGGGGTCAAGCACAGAGTGACATCTCCATACCATCCCCAGGAGAATGGACAAGTAGAAAGCACAAACAAGACATTAGAATTTTTTTTACAAAAACTATGGCATACTATCATCGGGATTGGGCTCAGAAGCTCCCAGAGGCTCTATGCGTGTATAGAACAACATGGAGGAATACAACTAGGTTTTCACCATTCGAGTTGGTTTATGAGAAATCCCCATTCTTTCCAATAGAATTTGAAATAAGCATGCTCATAACAGCTCTTGAAGTTGGTTTATATCTATCAGATGCCTAGAAACACCGATTGGCTCAGCTTAATGAACTTGATGAAATGCGTTCAATTGTTGTCCAATGAACTACTGCTATCCAGCAGTAGAGAAAGAAATGGCATGATAAGTTTATTAAAAATAAGGTGTTTCAAAGTGGATATTGGGCACTACTTTATGACTCTCATTTCAAATATTTTAAGGGAAAGATTTGCACTCGTTGGATGGGACCTTATGAGGTGGACACTGTATTTGATAATGGAACAGTCAGGCTAGTCACAATTGACGATACACGTACTTCCTTTACAGTCAATGGACATCGCCTGAGACTATACCACCAGCCTGCCTCTAAGGATGCTTTTATTAAACAACTCTCTCATAAATCTGGTTTGAAGGTTATCAAC
Organism: Pinus albicaulis; assembly: GCA_034641835.2. NCBI lineage: Eukaryota > Viridiplantae > Streptophyta > Pinopsida > Pinales > Pinaceae > Pinus > Pinus albicaulis. The sequence goes on from CM076579.1 coordinate 1,212,265,539, forward strand.
GTAGAGAATCCTTCCTTCACACCCTAGTTGTAAAAAAAAATAAAAAAAATAAAATATATATATATATATATATAAATAATTATGTTCTATTTTCTTGTCTTTTGGCAGGAGCTACGACTAAGGAGTGAAAATCAAGGAATTTGTTTTGTTGCTGCTACTCATGGTGTTGTTACTCAGTTTCTGCTTCTCATGGTGTTGTTCCTCGGTGGCTGCTACTCATGTCATTGTTACTCGGTTGCTGCTACTCATAATGTTGTTACACCAAGTGTTGTTACTATATGTTGTTACTCCTTGATCAAAGTTGCTACACCGGATGTTGTTACTCACATTGTTGTTACTCGGTTGTTGCTTCTCATGATGTTGTTACTCAGTTGCTGCTACACCGATGTTGTTGCTCCAATATTGTTACACCGATGCTATTACTCTGATGCTGTTACATTGGATGCTGTTAGTCCCATGATGTTACTCTGATGCTGTTACATGGATGTTGTTACACCGATGTTGTTACACCGATGTTTTTACAACGATGTTGCTACAACAGATGTTGTTACTCTGATTTTGTTACTCCGTTGTTGTTACACCAATACTGTTACACCATCCACATCATTACTGTGCTGTCATCCTACCAACCGTCACATCATCTAGGTAGGTCGTCAGGTACACCTCCACATGACTGTTACTGACTTAATTAAATATCCCATGTGAATATTTTAATGCCATGGACGGAAAAAATTTAAGTTGGGGGGGGTGACATCATGCTAAAGACGGTGTAATAATTGCCTCATAAGTTAAATATGACATTCCGCTCATGGTACACCCTACTATTCCCTTCAATACGTGGTATCATCATTTAAATCGTATTGGGATTTGTAAGATGTCTCTTCCACCCTATATGAACAATTCTTATTTCTATTTTACCACACTTACCATATTCTTTCATGATTTTTCTCGGTTTTCGAGAGTTACCAACCATATTTACCGTTACCACCTTTCCAATTTCACTATGTTGTTCCTCTAAATTTTGTACCCACCACCTTGCCCAATGGTCTGCTACTACAGGAAGTGCTGCTACAACTCTCCACAGTATGGGTGGGTTGGCTATGCGACATGAGCCTAAAAACACAGTTTCAGTTTGCAGCAATCCAGAGGTTTGACAAGTCTTTGTCAATGCAAGGTGGGATATCTACTTTGATAGACTACAGGGATTTGATGGAGGTATCATAATGGAATTCACACTCAATTTAGAGGAGAATTATTCGCAGGTTAAAGGCCTGGAAGTTCCTGTCACAGAGGAGGTAATTGCAGAGGTTAGCAGGTTGAGACAGAAGGGGCAGCAATGGTTTGCTCAAAAAATTTCTCTCCCAGAATTTCCTGAATTGTTCTTGCAGGCAGGATAAAGTGTCGTTCAATTGGGCAGAGGATACGAGCACCGAACTGTGTTGTATCCTTGGAACAAAGTTGCAGGTTATGTAATAAAATAAATTACCTGCGAGGGTCGAGCCTCAGCTCTGTTTAAATATCACTTTAAAATTCTAAAACACCTCTGATTTCCACAGAATTAGGTGCATTCCCTAAATATGCCATTCTTCCTATTGAAACAACTGCAGCATATGGCACAGTCTCCTTGACGCTCTCGTTAGATGATGTCAGTACTTTCTAACCACAGATTGGTGCGATTATTGGTCGTGCATGCATTAGGAAAGTTGCGGGTTTCCTAGGTGGAACTCTACGGATCCTCAGAAGAAGCAGTAGTAGCTATGATTGCTGCTAGATAAGAATAACTAGCCTCTCCGGCTGGTCAGGCAGAAGAAGGATATTCAGAAGAAATTGATCAAGAGGAACCCAAGGAAATGGAAATGGAAATTGAACAGGAGGAACTAGAGGAAGAAGAGATGAGTATGGAGGAAGTAGTTGGCAACACAGACGAGGCTGTTGTTTGGTCAATTTAGTGTGTCCTAAATTGCTACATTAATTTGTCAATCCGGGATTCGTAAGCTGACAAAGTGTGGTGCACTATATGTGCAAGATAACCTATCTCTTACTTTTTGTCATTTTTGGTTTTTTTCTTTTTATCTTGGTTGGTTTCCTAATGAAAATTCTAAAAGGAAAGTATGGTTATGATTGTTCAAGGAAATGGTGTCCTTTATAATGATTTACCAAACTTAAAACTTCAAAAGGATTTTGAAACATATAATGAGAAAATTAATTCCTAAAAGGAAATGAAAATGTGCTACTATCCTAGTTAAACAAACAGTGAACTATTGATCATGAAAACCATTACCCTTCCTGCTGTCTAAACACAAAAGAAACTGTTACTCAAAGAAAAGATGCAAGTAAAGTAAAACTAAAATCAAATTACATCAACTCATATTTTGACCCCTCACCATTAGTCTCGCTATGGCTTTCGGAGGTAATCATAAACAACTTGAGCAATCTGATATCTAATTTGCAGAAAAGTAAACTAATATCAAATTACACACTCATACTTCAATCCCTCACCATTAGTCTCGCTATGGCTTTCGGAGGTAACTGAAAATGACATGAACAATTTAATATCTATCTTGCAGAAAAGTAAACTAATATCAAACTATACATTCATACTTCAATCCCTCACCATTAGTCTCGCTATGGATTTCGGAAGTAACTAAAAATGACATGAACAGTTTAATATCTAACTTGCAGAAAAGTAAACTAATATCAAACTATACACGCATACTTCAATCCCTCACCATTAGTCTCGCTATGGCTTTCGGAGGTAACCGAAAATGACATGAACAGTTTAATATCTAATCTAACTATTTAAAGCAAATGTGCAAGACTGAAATAAACAAAACAATGCTGGAATTAAACAAATCAGCAGAAGGACAATATTGATTCCATGTCATTAGTCATTATAAAAAGATGTGCAAATTCCCAGGTTGTCTATTGTAATCTGAAACAAGTACACTGATCAGTTAACAACAACATAAAACATAAGAGATTATGGACAGAAGTAAAATATAAAACATGAAAGATTATGGACAGAGATGAAATGTAAATACCATGAAAGATGTAATGTATATACACGTGAATGACTATAGCACAATGAACATAAAGAAATGAAGCATGAAACTATACAGTAGTACACAAAACCTCAACGTGTGCAGGGGCCCTCTACACAGACCTTGGGGAGCAGCTTTTAAATACGAATTATGCTTTTGAACAAGGTCTTCTCATATATTAAAATGCGGTCATAACAGAGAAACAATGTCACAACACAATGGTGACACAATTACATTACAGAGCTTCAGAAGATCTAACTATTATGCGTATGAGAACGCATTATTTATAACAGAGACAGATATAACAAATTCCCTAAAGTCTGCGCTGGTAGAAGACACGTGAACCATCACGTCTAGAGATCTAGCATCATGGCCACCGTGAGGATTAAATATATGGAGAGTGGATGTTGGATTCGACTTATGAAGCCGTTTACAGGTGTTGATGTGGCGCCCGCATTTTAGAAACGGCCACGCAAATCTCCACATGATGAGAAACAGAGTTCTGTCACCGTGGGACTCTACAGTTGACCACCACTTAGCCACCTTTGACCATAGCCTTCTTAGATGAATTCGACCGAGCCAATAGGACACGATCCATGTCCACGTCATGTTGAACTTGCCCATGTGGCCCGATTTTTCTGAAGACACCTGCAACATAGACTTTGACAAAATGGCTGCGGAAAGTTGCAGCAGCTACGGAAAGTGACAAGATTCCGCAGCTAAATGAGAAAAAATCTAAATCAAACAGCAGACGCAAAACATAGTTAAAAACCATTTTAAAAGCTCTTTTACAATTAATATGCAATGATATTGGTGACTGAGAAGGTCTAGGTGAATAAAAAATGTTTGGAAAGGTGTATAAGAAAGATGCAGATTTGAGACTCAACATACCCCCACTGTGAAGGTGTTGCATGTCCTCATGCAACCAAAATTTGGATAATCCTTCTTCAATTCATATGCCTTGACACTTCAGCCAGTACATCTAGTCCTCTCCTCCTCTTCCTTGGTGCTGCTAACATCCTGGGTTTCTTCATCAAGCATCTGAATTTGATATTAACCAATGCTCTACTTAACTTCTAGAATTTCTTCTTCAATTTTCTATTCTTTTTCTGCCATAGTCCCAGATGTAGCATGGTATTGTCATGAATGATCTTGTCCAGTTTTCTTTGTTCCTTCAATGCCTCATTTTCATTTTTAATGTGTCTATTTAAAACCTCCAATTCAAAGACTTCTTGTTTCAATGATTGGACGAGATCTTCCTTTGTTGTGTGAGGCTGAATGGATGAAGTGCTGGGACCCGTGGCTGCCCTTTCTAAAGATTCTATATAATTATATACTTCTTGCTGCTTTGGGTATATCTCAGGTGTTGTTTTTATTGAGCTATCCCCAAAATTACGTGGAGGAGAATTGGCTTCAAAATATGGCTGAAAAGGGCTCATGTCAACGTCTGGCTGATAATGAGATGGACTATGTTCAATATCTGACTGAGAATGAAATGAACTATGTTCAACGTCTGACTGAGAATGAGATGGACTATGGCCAGCTGGGGATTGTTCAGGTGTTTCTTCTCCCAAATAAATAAAATGGGGTCCTTTCGTTTGTGTTTTCCTCAACTTCCCTTTAAGTCTGGAACTTCTTCTTACACGCTGTGGACCACTATCTTTTCCTTTTTGTTTTTCTTTTTCCCTCTTTTTAGCCATAGATGACTGTTCCTGAAGGTGAACTAGTCTCTCAAATAACACTTGATGATCTTCTTCAGAGGAAGGGGTTTGATGCATAGCCTCAATACTTTTTCTCTCTTTTGATGTTATTGGCTTTTTACCTTTGGTTTCTTCCTTCCTCTTCTTTGACAGTCTCCCTTCTCCACTATTTCTTTCAATTGTAGTGGTAGGAGTGTTTTGAGTTTCATCATTTGTTCTCTTCCTCCTGCTCCTTCTTGATGTACTGCCTTCAGGAATTTCTTGGGGTTCTTCAAAGAAATTTCTAATCAAAAATTGTTCCCATGTGTCCTTTTTCTCTTTTAACTGTTTTTCAATCAGAATTTTCACAAGACCATGGTGATACAAATGTGGCTCCACGTCCCCTAAATGATTCTGAACGGTCACATACATCTTCTTCAAACTATTTAATAAAAATTATGGCAGATTGAGGGTCTGGTTGTCTAGAAAATTCATCAGCAACCGGGTATGATACATATACATTGACCCAAAACGGCCCTCACAGGTGATAAATTTTTGAATAACTAGCAGCAAAGTAGCCCACTCCTCTTTCAAAGCATGAACAGGAATTCCCTTTTTAAAAATAGTTACATCCATACCTGGGTTACGCAAGATCATTCTCCAGGCTTCATCACTAATGCTTTTGTTCTTGAACCATCGTTCACCTTCTTGAGGAAGTTATGTGGCAGCTGCTATGGATGCCTCATTCACCGTGAATTTGAGGTCCCTAATCTCTACCTCTAAGCCATTGAAAGACCTTGCAAACGCTTTTGTCACCTCTTTATGGTAGCCTCTAAACTTTTGGATGAACCGAAGCCACTTTGCCTTTTTCAATAAATCTCTGACTTGCGGGTATCCTTCCATGAATTTAGGTCCTTCTGGTTCTGTTCTCAACAACTAACCCATCCTTCTTTCTGCTCTTTTAAATCTTGTCTACGTGAGGAGGGTTCAACGGAGGTAAGACGGCTAAATGAGCGGAAATGAGCACGATGACTGTAGGCAGATATCATAGAATGGGTATACAGACTGTAGCGTATTAGAGAACAAATGGGGTGAAGCAGAAAAGAGAAGGGTTATGTGAGCACGGTGGAAATGCGGCTGTGAGATCAATAGAACAATAGGAGGAGTATAACACATCCGGCAGTGTTTAAAATCTGGTGGCTGCAGAGTAAATGTAAGCACGTTTATACAACAGCTACGGATTTCATGCGGTTGAAAGAATCCGTAGTCAAATCAACCATGTTTCTTCATCACAGGTGGAGTATCGGAGTATGAGTGAAGATCGGAGGCTCGATTATGGACCGTTTGAAAATGAATGCAAGGATTACGGGCGGATCATATAGAGATCATGGAATGGTTACGGAGTTTGTCAACACAATCATTGCACATAATGGAGCTATGGTTCATAACTATGTAAAAATGTGCTTAAATGCCATTTGAAATAAATTTTACTCATACCTTGGAATTCTTGCCATTTTTCCTTGGTCTTCAATTAGTTGCTTCTCATTTGATGTCTTGAATGCCCCCTGTCTTCATAATATGTCTTCATACCTGCATTTGATTTCATGATTATTGAACTTCACATCTGGCTGTACATTTTTTGAAAAACAGAGTGGTAGTTGTAGAATCTGCTTCTGGCTGCAGAAACGGGTGTCAGCTGCGGAAACAGATGTCAGCTGCGGAAACTAACACAGCTATTATTTGGGTGAATGGAAATAGATGGATGATAACTAACTGAATGAAAATGGTCATGAAAAAAAAATGAAATGAAGTGAAATGGAATGAAGTGGAGTGAGATGAAGTGGAATGGAATGGAGTGGGTGGTCACAAAACTTGTGAAATGAAAGAGAGATTTTTTTCTTTTGGAAAATATAGGGTGTCAGGTGTTCCTGATTTTCACCCTACATTTTCTGTATAAGACTGCCAATCAATGATTGGTTTTCAGGCTTATACAACAATTTTATTTTTTATTTTTTTTATTTTTTAACTGAAAAGAACAAAGGCTAGGCTGGTAGAGAAGAATTCTTCTTCTGTACCAGCCTAATTGCAAAATTTTCTTGAAACATTTTGACAAATTCCTCTTTTGAGAGTGTCTTATGATAGACTTTTAATCTATGGCCATTCACAATAAGAGGAGTTTGAAATTCATCAATGGTCTCGATTCTTACCACTCCATTGCTAAAAATCTTGTCAATCTCATATGGCCCAAGCCAATGAGTCTGAAATTTTCCTTTAAAATCTTTAAACTTGGAATCAAATAACAATGCCCAATCTCCTTCTTGAAACTTCTTCTCTTCGATGTATTTGTCATGCCATTTAGCTCTTTGATATTGAACTAGATCAGTTCTTAGAATTGCCTCTTGTCTGATCTCATCTAGCTCATTCAACTGCTCCATTCTATGCTTTTGAGCTTCTGATAAATCCATCCCCAACTGAACTGCTATCTTGAAGGTCTTGACTTGGAACTCAATGGGGAGCAAGACTTCTTTCCCATAAACAAGTTCATATGGAGAATGTCCTGTTGTATTCCTCCATGTAGTTCTGTAGGCCCACAAGGCTTCTGGAAGCCTTTCTGCCCAATCTCTTCTATGTAGATGAACAGTCTTGGTGATGATACTTTCAAGAACTTTATTTGTGGACTCCACTTGACCATTTGCTTGTGGATGGTAAGGAGTAGATCTTCTGTGCTTGATTTTGTATTCTTCCATCAACTTCTCCACCAAATTTGATGTGAATTGGCTCCCCTGATCTGTCACAATTTCTCTTGGAACACCAAAGCAAGTAAAAATATCCTCATAAAGAAAATGAACAACTGAATTTTCAGTAGCAGATACTAATGCTTTGGCTTCTACCCATTTAGTAACATAATCAGTACAAACCAATATATACTTCTTTTCCTTAGATGGTGGATTAATAGGTCCAATGAAATCTAAAGCCCATTTTTCAAAGGGTTCAATGAGTACCTGTGGTTGCAATGGCATTTCATTTGAAAGGGTAGGTTTCCCTACTCTTTGGCAGCTGTCACACCTCTTGACATATTGTTTTTCATCTTTGAAGAGGGAAGGCCAATAATATCCTAAAGAGAGGATTTTATAGGCTATCCTTTTGTCTGCAAAGTGTCCGCCGCATGGTTCATCATGACATGCCTTAAGAATATCAGGCATTTCATCTTCCCTGACACATCTTCTGATCACAAGATCTGGCCCTGTTTTGAACAATTCGTTAGAAATCCATGAATATTTTGAACTCTCCTGAATAATTTTTCTTTTTTCACTTGGAAACAAATGTGAAGGCAATTTCCCTGTAACCAAATAGTTAGCAATATCTGCATACCAAGGAGTCTTAATAGTTACTGCAAACAAATATTCATCAGGAAACTTATCCTCTACAAGAGAATCTTCTTTAAAATTCTAAATCCTAGACAAGAAATCAGCTACTGTATTTTGTTTTCCTGGTCTATCCAACACAGTAATATTGAATTCCTGCAAAAGTAAGAGCCATCTTGTCACTCTGCCATTAGTAACAGGTTTTTTCATTAGATATCTAATTTCAGAATGGTCAGTATGAATAAAAGTTTCATAGCCTGTTATATAATGTCTAAATTTATTGATTGCATGAACAACAACTAAAAACTCTTTTTCAGTCACAGTATAGTTCAACTCAGTAGGAGTCAAATTTTTACTGGTATAGTAAATGGCATAAGGGACTAAATCTTTTTGACCCAACATAGCTCCCAGAGCTGTATCTGAAGCATCTGTAGAAATATGAAAAGGGAGTTTCCAATTTGGCCCTCTTAAGATAGGTGCTTCAGATATTCTTGTTTTCAAAGTTTCAAAGGCTAATTGACAATCAGGATCCCATTTAAATTCACAGTCTTTTGTAAGCAATTTGAAGAGTGGAGATGCTATTTTAGTGAAGTTTTCTATAAATCTTCTATAGTAACCAGTAAATCCCATAAAACTTCTAACATCTCTTTGACAATTTGGAATAGGTAACTTTGAGATGACTTCAACTTTTGATCTATCAACCTTAATCCCATCTCCTAAAATATGATGCCCCAAAACAATCCCTTCAGTAAACATCATAAAGCATTTTTCATGGCTTAATGAAAGGTTTGTTTCTTTACATCTTATAAGAACTTTTTCCAAATTTTCTAATGCCTCTTCAAATGAATTACCATAAACTGTAAAATCATCCATATAAACTTCTACACAATCATGTATTAGATCAGAAAAAATTCCTAGTACCGCTCTTTGGAATGTTGCTGGTGCATTACATAACCCAAAAGGAAGCACTCGGTAGGCAAAAGTTCCCCATGGACAAGTAAATGTGGTCTTATCTTGATCTTCAGGTGCTACCTGAATTTGATTATAGCCACTAAAACCATCCAAAAATGAAAAGTACTTTTTACCTGCTAATGTATCTAATACCCGATCGATAAAAGGCAAAGGAAAGTGATCCTTCAAAGTTGCTTTGTTCAATTCCCTGTAATCAATGCATACCCTCCATTTACCATTCTTTTTAGGTACTATAACCAAAGGAGAAACCCATCGGCTATCTGAAATTGGATAAATGAAGTGTACATTGAGTAATTTTTGGAGCTCTTCTTTCACTATCTCCCTAAGATTTGTATTCATCCTTCTTTGAGGTTGTCTCATTGGTTTACTATTTTCCTCAATATATATATGATGAACGCAAGTCTTAGGATCAATACCTTTCATGTCAGTATACTCCCATGCAAATGCAGTAGAATGTTTTTGCAAGATTTTGGTTAGTTCTTCCTGTTGTGACTTTTCCAAATTTTTGTTGATATTCAATGTTTTTCCTGGAAAAATCTCAATGATAGAACTACCAAACTCTTCCATAGAGTAAAGAGACATTTTTCTTGATGATAAATATTCTATGTTAGATTCCAACTGAAATTGTGTGGGGTCATATTTTGAAGATGTCTCAAAATTTTCTAATGTGTTCAGAATTTGACTATCCTCACTGATTTCAGAAATGGTGAGAACAAGTTGTATAATATCCTCATCATCAACCCATTCATTGTCTCCTACTTCTGTGATTGCTTTTGCTGGAGGATACAAATTGAATTTCTTTGTCAAATTACCATTAGAAATGTACATATCCCCAGATCTACAACTAATGAAAGCATCAGCTGTGGCTAGCCAAGGTCTTCCTAAGATAAGTGGATGTCCTCCTAGATTACTCTTGGGAGTCAAAATCATAAAATATACTGGATATTCCCAAGAATCTAAGGAGACTAAAATGTCTTCTAATACACCATCTGGTTTAATAATTGATCGATCTGCAAGTTGCAGTATAGTAGGTGTTAAAAGAAGGTTAGGGAGTTTTAACTGGTCCATAGTCTGTCTACTCATAATGTTGATAGCAGCCCCTAAGTCAATCATTGTGTTTGGAATTTCTATCCCATTTATATGTGTCTTGAAAATTGGACTCCCTGGATCTACATACTTCTGCATGGTAATTTTTCCCATCATAATATCTGTTATTTTTCCTACCAGGTGGATTCTTCTTGTGTCTTTTAGTTTTCTCCCTGGTCTTTTGAAACTCAACTCCTTTATTGTTTTTGCTAGAATAGGAATCTCTCGAATGGCTTGTAGCAAGGGAATCTTGATACAAACATTCTTTAATTCATCTAGAAAATCATAGTTAGGCAACAAGATTTGTTTTTCCACCCCCTTGTCAATTTGTAATCTTTCAGGAAAAGACGGTGTAGATGAAGATGCAGGATGCTCAACTATAGGAGTTGTGGGTGTTAACTTTTCTTTCTCTTTTTGAATGTTTGAGTTTTGAAGAGATGTTTCCTCAGAACTTTTATTGGCTTCAAGAGAGTCCTCCTCAGAGATATCTTGCTCTTGGACATCTATAGAAGGTTTTTCTAAAACTCTACCAGATCTGAGTTGTACATCATTGAGAGGAAAAATCATATAGGTAGGAAATTGTTTTCCTTCTATCATGTAAGTATTCTGAGGATTTTTATTGTTAGGATTTGGCAATGGCTGAGCTAGAAGTTGATTTGTCTTTTGTTGGTATGGAAGCATGAGTTGAGGATTTGGATTTTGCTGAGAAGATTGTTGTTGTGGAAATGGCAATGAAAGTTGTGGATTTGAGTTTGGAAGTTGTGGAGCTTGTTGATTTTGAAAAGATGGAGGATATTGATAAAATTGAGAAAAATCTCCCATAAGGATTTTGCATCCCTTGTACCCATGGCTGATATGGATTTTGATGTTGGGGCCAAGGTTGTTGCCAAGGATTCCAATTTGGTGGGGTTTGAAGATTCATAGGGTTTTTAAACCCTTGAGTTTGTTGTCCCTGCCAAGGTTTTCTTGCAACAAAACAGAGAGATTCTACTGAATTTGGGTCTTCTTGAAAGACAGCTTTGAGTCCAGGAATTGAAGGACAATCCTTGATCTCATGATTCTCTGAGCAAATTATACATGTTTCTACAACTTTTGCATCCAAGGGACACTCCCTTAAAGCATGTTTCTTCCTACATTTCGGACAAAAGATGGCTAGAGCATCTATTTCTTCTTTCTGCTTGTTTTGGATCTTAAGGGTGTCTAGTTGCTCACTAAGGCTCCCTAAGATATCAGTTTTGAATTCATCAAGCATATTGCCAATCTCTGCCCTACTTACTGATCCAGTTGCAGACTTTTTAGCCCTGATAAGAGAAGGATCCCTAGGCCCTTTTCCTGTTTTAGATTTTCCTCTTGAGATATGGACACATAGTTCTGTTATGTCACGAAGTGGAATTTGAGAAATGTCTCCTTTCCCCATCATGTTTAAAATATCTATCCATTCATCTCTAATAGCTTTTAATATGAGGGCTTTTCAAAGTTTCATCATCTAAGTTGCTCATCTTTGCTCTTTTTAAGTTGTATTGAAATCTTTCAAGTAAATCTTCCAAATTTTCATCTTCTTTTTGCATCATTTTGAATACCTCATCCTTGTGATTGGTGGGCATACAATAGTCCAAGTATCTATCCAAAAATGTTTGTTTCATATCATTCCAAGTCCTAATAGATTGAGTGGCTAATCCCATGAACCATTTCAAAGTGGCTCCCTTCAATTTTGAAGGAAACAATTTGAGTTTTTGAGAGTCTTCCATATAGTCATAGGTTCGACACACGAATTCAAACTCAAATAGAAATGTTTCAGGATCCTCACTTCGCAATCCATAAAAATTGTGGAGGATAGATGGTGAGATGTTTTTCATTGTTGTATGAGTTTCCTCATCAACTATAGGGAATCCAAACAAGTTGTCTCCTTCCCTATTTCTTCCCTTATTACCTTCACCATTGTTGTCTCCATTGTTTCCTCCTCCTCCACCTCTACCTCTACCTCCAAATCCATCTATTATTTCCTCTGCCATGATAGTTTCTTTAGAGTCCTCAAAGTCCTCTGGTTCTTCTATCAAGGGAGGATGACAGGAAGTCTTTTCCTTTTCTTCTTCAGGTGATTCTACTTCTTTGATTATAATATACTCTCCTGTAGAAGTAAAGAAAGGATCCTTTTCTAAATGAGATTTAGTAGGTGGTATAGGAGAATCCTCTAATTTAGTTGTTCCTTGAATTCCAAGAATCTTAAAGCTAGGGGTAGATGGTGGTGAATCTTGTCTATGCCTTGAAGAAGATGGAGTTGTGAAAATTGAACTCTTGGCTTTAGCTATAAACTTTCCCCTAGAATCTCTTGCTCTATGCATATCATTTTTTTATATATTTTTTTTAAGTTGGGCTAATAATTCTCTTTTTGATCTTCTAGATCACTCTAGGTGCAAGAAGAGAGCATACTTAAGAAATTATCGAACCAATAACTCTCTTTTCTGATCCTCCAGATCACATTAGGTGCAAGAGAAGAGCATACTTCAAGAAGTTATCAAGTTTTCCCTTCTTTTTATTGTTTTATTGTTTTTTTTTTTTTTTTAAGAAATTGGCTACCTAGTTACACTTCCCCAGCAACGGCGCCAAAATGTTTGGTCAACTTAGTGTGTCCCAAATTGCTACATTAATTTTTCAATCCGGGATTCGTAAGCTGATGAAGTGTGGCGCACTATATGTGCAAGATAACCTATCTCTTACTTTTTTGTCGTTTTTGGCTTTTTTTCTTTTTCTTTTTATCTTGGTTGGTTGGTTTCCTAATGAAAATTCTAAAAGGCAAGTATGGTTATGATTGTTCAAGGCAATGATGTCCTTTATAATGATTTACCAAACTTCAAACTTCAAAAGTATTTTGAAACATACAATGAGAAAATTAGTTCCTAAAAGAAAATGAAAATGTGCTACTATTCTAGTTAAACAAACAGTGAACTATTGATCATGAAAACCATTACCCTTGCTGCTATCCAAACACAAAAGAAACTGTTACTCAAAGAAAAGATTGCAAGTAAAGTAAAACTAAAATCAAATTACATCAACTCATATTCTGACCCCTCACCATTAGTCTCGCTATGGCTTTCATAAACAACTTGAGCAATCTGATATCTAATTTGCAGAAAAATAAACTAATATCAAATTACACACTCATACTTCAATCCCTCACCATTAGTCTCGCTATGGCTTTCGGAGGTAACTGAAAATGACATGAACAATTTAATATCTATCTTGCAGAAAAGTAAACTAATATCAAACTATACATTCATACTTCAATCTCTCACCATTAGTCTCGCTATGGCTTTCGGAAGTAACTGAAAATGACATGAACAGTTTAATATCTAACTTGCAGAAAAGTAAACTAATATCAAACTAGACACTCATACTTCAATCCCTCACCATTAGTCTTGCTATGGCTTTCGGAGGTAACTGAAAATGACATGAATAGTTTAATATCTAATCTAACTACTTAAAGCAAATGTGCAAGACTGAAATAAACAAAACAATGCTGGAATTAAACAAAAAATAAGAAAAAGAAATCAGCAGAAGGAAAATATTGATTCCATGTCATTAGGCATTATAAAAATATGTGCAAATGCCCGGGCTGTCTATTGTAATCTGAAACAAGTACACTGATCAGTTAACAACAACATAAAACACTAAAGATTATGGACAGAAGTAAAATATAAAACATGAAAGATTATGGATAGAGATGAAATGTAAATACCATGAAAGATGTAATGTATATACACGTGAATGACTATAGCACAATGAACATAAAGAAATGAAGCATGAAACTATACAGTAGTACACAAAACCTCAGCGTGTGTAGGGGCCCTCTACACAGACCTCAGGGAGCAGCTTTCAAATACGAATTACGCTTTTGAACAAGGTCTTCTCATATATTAAAATGCGGTCATAACAGAGAAACAATGTCACAACACAATGGCGACACAATTAAATTACAGAGCTTCAGAAGATCTAACTATTATGCATATGAGAACGCATTATTTATAACAGAGAGAGATATAAAAAATTCCCTAAAGTCTGTGCTGGTAGAAGACACGTGAACCATCACGTCCAGAGATCTAGCATCATGGCCGCCGTGAGGATTAAATCTATGGAGAGTGGATGTTGGATTTGGCTTATGAAGCCGTTTACAGGTGTTGATGTGTCTCCCGCGTTTTAGAAATGGCCACGCAAATCTCCACGTGATGAGAAACAGAGTTCTGTCACCGTGGGACTCTACGGTTGACCACCATTTGGCCACCTTTGGCCACAGCCTTCTTAGATGAATTCGACCGAGCCAATAGGACACGATCCATGTCCACGTCATTTTGAACTTGCCCATGTGGCCCGATTTGCTTGAAAACACCTGCAACATAGACTTTGACAAAATGGTTGCGGAAAGTTGCAGCAGCTGCGGAAAGTGACAAGATTCCGCAGCTAAATGAGCAAAAATCTAAATCAAACAGCAGACACAAAACATAGTTAAAAACCATTTTAAAAGCTCTTTTACAATTAATATGCAATGAAATTGGTGACTGAGAAGGTCCAGGTGAATGAAAAAGGTTTGGAAAGGTGTATAAGAAAGATGCAAATTTGAGATTCAACAGCTGCCACACAAGAACCAACCTCACTTAAAGAACCCACAGAGGAAGGTACCATAGACATCGTGCAGGAAATTGATACCGTTATATAGTTGTCAAACTTTGTCAATGAAGAAGAAAGGAATGGAATTGTGGACAGAGGAATGGCAAGTGATGCTATTTCACAAGAAACAACATCACCTACCCAGAAAAATATGGATATTGATACAGGTGGGGGTGTTACAAAAGAACCATCCCCAATTCAGCTAGAACAGGAGGAGTCAGCTCACGAAATAAACGCTAGACCTCAAGAATCAGTACCAACTGTGAAAACAAAGGTGAGTCCTGAGAAAAGGGCAAGAGGAAAGAAGGGAATTGAGCCACGGAATCGATGTTGTCCCCAAGAACCAACATCGACTCCGGTTGAGGTAGTAATGAATGAAGTCCCGGCCCAAACCGGAAATGAAGATGATGGGTCTGTTCCCTATTCTCTGTTCCAATCCTTGATGCCCAGAGGGGTGAGGGGATTTTTATCGCCCAAATGGTTAATGGAAGAATTGGTTGTTGCCCCGATACTAAATTTTTTTGACACGGCCAATATTGGCCTAGACACTACTGAACCAGAACACTTAGAGGTTCAGAAGGAAGACAAAGTTCCTATAGAAACATCGGAACACAGGGGGATCAATGAAATTTCCGACCAAACAGCAGGAGTTCCTAGAAGAAATGTAGAAGAAGAAGGCCCTGTGGATATGGAGCCCAACCAGAAGGGCCTGAAAAAAGAATCTGTAGAGGATTCCGACAACATTCCGCTGCCTTCTGAGCCTGTCATAGGTCCAGAACTTGAATTCATCGTTAAACAAGAATGGGTCGAATAGTGTGAGAAAATAAGGTTACCTCTCAAAAAGAGGTATCAGCTACAGTTTAGTGAAACCATGAGACTGAAAAGGGAGGTTCAGGATTTGAAGAAGAAAGTTTCACATTTAAAAAGGAAGGTAAAAAACTACAAATGGAGGGAAATAAAGCCGAATATTGAATTCTCCACTGTAGCTACCCAAACCTGCCCGATCAAAGAGTTGTTTGCAGGTCAATAATTTGTATTGGCCGCTAAAATTCAAAAGTGGTAGTCTGCGGCGAGCGAACATAAGAAACAAACATCTAGGGTTTGATAACAGGTTGCTGGAGTCGTCATAGGGTACATGGATCAGTTATACAAGGCACGGCTGAAGCAAGCCAAACAGAAGGCAAGGATAGAAGAGTTGGAAGAACAATTTCAGTTGCTAAAGATAGATAAGGAGAAGATGTTCCCCTAGCATAGTAGGTAATGGCTCGCAGACCTCCTGCACATAGCTATGCCTTATTCCTTCATGAGAAAATTCTTTTCTTTTGTCTTGAAAGTATATATAAATATATTTAGTATGAAATTGAGGACCCCATTCAATTTTTCCGTATTTTAAAAATTCATGATATTATAGGAAAACACTTAATGTGCGAGATCTACATGCACAGGTATTACTTAAGGCATGATCATTCCTTTAACCCTGTTCCATTCATGGGGGATATTCACTTAAGGGCTTTCACCTCCTATACCATCAATCAGATTAAATGGAGAAAGGTCTGGGATACATTTGAAGAAAATCAAGCTGGAAAGCCATTAATGGTGAGAAGAGAGCATGGCCAGTCCTCAAACATTTATAACAATAATTATACCTTTCTACAGGTTGAGGGTTGTAAAGAACACATGTCGACAACCCAAAAATGGTGCGATGACCTGTGTGTCAGCCAGATTATGACATTTCGCAAGGAAGCACTGGACAGTTGTCAGAATAGATGGATGTTGTCCTCCTAAGCCGTCAGGGAAATAAAACCATTTGGGGCACCTAAATTTTCACGTGCCTTAGCGAGAATACTACGTTACGTGGCATGAATTCATACCTGTGGGGTTAGATGGATGGGATTAAGATTTCAATTTCCCCTTTTATGGCTACCAGCTGCACAATATACTCCTGTGTATAACTTTGAACCAGACTGGTGGAAGGACGTTGTTTTGATAGAAGGATATAAGCCACCAAGAATAGAAATGGCTACAGAATATGACCTCACACAGCTTCATGCCGATCACAGTCAGTCCAATCCGGATCTTAAGAGACGACAAGCTGCATGAGGACATCCAGATAGATCAGTTGGGGGGAGATGTTGGGTATCGGATTTGTATAATTTCCTCTCCCATTTTACCCTATCTTTCTATCTCTGTTTGCCATTATTTATATTAAAAGCATGAGGTAAAACCATTCTTCCTATATTTTATGGGATATTTTATTAATGATGTATTTGTCATGGAGGTTTTTATCTTTCTACATATTAACTCTGATATTTCTTCAGATCTAGCTACAACAGGAGCGTTGTATCTCCGAGTCAAGGAACAACCCATCATCTCCAGCGTCTTCTGTATTTGTTGCTACAGCATGACATCCATGGGTATATCAGCACTATCTTAGGCCTTCTTACGGTTTCTTTTTGGGCAACCTGGTTTCCATTGTAACAAGATGTATTTTTGTAACAATGGAGTCATTGAGAGGAATCGGGTGTTTTAGGACAATTGTATAAAGAGGCCTACGGGCTGTGAATCAAGAGACCCTTGGACATACATACTTTGTAATCAATCATTTTATCATTAATTGAATGTACAGTAGCTTGTTGTTTCTCCTGTAATTCTTGAGTTTCCGCAGCCCTGATAAAAGAGTTGGGCCCACTCTTGTGCTCAGGTGTTGCATTCTTCTTTCTTTTCTTTGCAGTGTTGTGTTTGGTATGATTCTTTATTTGTTGTTACAATCACGTTAATTGTTGTGGAAGCCTTTTATTTCTACAGTTCATTTCATTTATGTTACAGTGCTATGTGTGTTATAGATTAAACCTATGATCTACAGTAGACC
Organism: Pinus albicaulis; assembly: GCA_034641835.2. NCBI lineage: Eukaryota > Viridiplantae > Streptophyta > Pinopsida > Pinales > Pinaceae > Pinus > Pinus albicaulis. Next base: position 1,212,283,213 of record CM076579.1, read on the forward strand.
ATGTGCTTGTATCTACATATACTTTGTCGTTAGTCTTGAAATAACTAATGCCCTCGGGTTGATAATTTATGTGGAAAAAGGGTTGAATTTTGTTCATATCCGGACACCAACACTGTAAAATCTGTTTTGACACTGAAAACAGTAAAAATATTTTTTCTTCTTCATTTGTTTGCCTTTAATTCTTCATAGCAAATCAGTCAATGCTTGCCAATCCTCATTTTTAAGAATTTGAATATTTTTGAGTTTCCTAAAATTATCATCAACCTCAGTGTACCTAGAAAATGTGGGCTTGATGACAAACAAGTGCTTGATTTCATACTGCAAATAAAACAAATCTTCAAAAAATTTTAACAATACTTTTGTTGTGGGAATACCTTCACATGTTGGCTTGTTCACTTGCTCCTTGGCATATTCTCTTATTTCTTGTCATAATCATTTTGAGGCATTAACTTATCATTAATAACCATGATATCAGGAAGTCCCTTTTTCCTTAAATTGGTGAATTTAACCATGAATCTGGTTATAGGAGTATTCATTCCTTCAAATTTCTCTTCAAGTTGTCTCATTAAATTTCTTTTGGTGGTAAATTTCCTAATTTCTAGGATAGTTGTTGTCTTGTCATTGATTTTTAATTATTCAAGTTCCTGTCTATTCTTGTTGTTGAGGAAATTGATTAACCTTACAACCTGTTCTGGTTTATAAGCATGTGTCTTTTGGATCTCTGCTTGGGCTACCAATAATAACTCTCTCTGCTAAAAAATTACTTGAATTGAAGGCCATACATCATGGATGGCTTCAATTACATTATTCCATAGGTAATTTTTAATATATGATATTTGATCCTTGAGAGTTAATTATATTTGTGGCTTCTTTACCTCTTCACTCAATTGTGGGCATTTTTTTCATGTATTTTAGCATCTATATGAGTTGATTTGTTTGTATTTTCAAGATTTTCAATTATCTTTGTCAATCTGTTGATTTCATTGGTCTTCAAGGACATATCTTCCATTGCTTTTACTAGTTGACTGCTTTCATCTGTAGGTGGAAACACTGTTGTAGAGGATTCAGATACTGAAGTTGTTGAAGAAGTCACTGGAAATGCAATGGCCAGTGGCTGTTTGGGTGCCAAATTTTCTCCTAAAGTTGAAGGCACGACTGCAGTAATGATTGGGATGACTATGGGAATAACTGGTTCTTTAATTGTCTCCTTTTCTTGGACAAGTTGGTCCATTTTTACTTCCATTTCCTTAATTTGAGCTGTCAGTTGAAGTATCAAACACATCATTTCATATTTTTCCTTTTGATCCTATAAAACTTCCTTTGTCCGAGGATGCTCACTTTGAGGAAGCTTGAGTTGTTTCCTCAAGGCAGCTATGTCCTCATTTTTCTTTTTAACCAATGCTTTTGTTGCTTTGATTTTTGTAGGATCATATCCTACCTATAATATTAAATCTTCTAAGGCCTTTATCCTTAGATCCTTTGCATATAATGAAGCTTTATCCATCTTCATTTGATCTTTCATATTAGAGATGGTATTTTGAAGCCTATGAGCACTCATATTTTTTTTTGTGACTGTAGAATACAACATCTCTGAGGTTTTCCTATGAAACTTAATCTGATCCATTTCATGGATTTTGTCTGTAACTACTTCCATATCAACATTTTTATAGTCGGAAATTGTCTTTGGCACTGGTACTGTGGGCTGTAATAATGACATAATCAACTTTTTAGTTGAATAATAAAATTCTAATAAGAATATGTTTTGATTACCTGTCGTTTTCTTTAAGAACTGAGAATATATTTCAGTTTTGATTTCCTCATTCTTCAATTTGATTTGCTTGTATTTTTCCTTAATATCCAAATCCTTCTCCTCAGTTGAATGTGAGGAAGAAGCCTCCACACTTTTTTGCCTTTCCATTAACAGAGCATCTTCATTATTTAGTTTTTCTTCATTCTGGTTTGGCTCACTGATCATTAAAGTAGCTACATTATTCTCTGGTAAATTAGTGTTGGTATTCAAGGGTTGTGTTTCTTCAACATCTATTTTTACTTTGCCTTTAGCTGTTGTATCCAGTTTTGGCCTCTTTTTGTAAATGATCTTAAACTTTGTTTCTATTGTAGTCTCTACAGGATAAGCTCCTTCTTCTCTGATTCTTTTAGTGGATGTCTCTCGCTGTTTGGAAATTTCCACAGTATAACTAGTATTTCTTTGGTTAATTGCCTCTATTAAAGTGTTTTCAACCTGTTAGCCCCCCTATGAAATTCTTGACAAGCAAGCTGGGGGGCTATGTCATTTTGGAGACCTTCAAGGAATGCATCTCCCTTGAAGACACATCATCCTTGAGGTCTCTATGTGCCTTATCCTTTGATAAATTCCCCTCTGCTGATTCCTATTATAAAGCCTCTCTGTTATGTGAAGAAATGCCCAAAGGCCCCCTTTTCCCTCTTATTTCAACCCCCACTTAGCTTCTACTTGTTTCCCCTTCTATTTTCCTTCTTACCTTTTCAAATTCCCTTTAATTTCTTCCCTTACCCTTTTTTGGCCATCATTCCCCCTTATTCCTCTATCGCACCCCTTCTCGCCTTTAAATCCATTGAAATGGGCTTAAAACCCACTTCCCCACATATAAAAGGACTTAGCCCCTTTTCCCCAACCCCTTTAGCTTTTTCCCCCATGTAACCGAGCGTTGTGACTGAGCGCTGCTCCTTAAGGCGCTCATCGCATATCACATCCATCACAGATCGCATTTTCGTGTGTTATGTTCGTTAGATCCATCGTAAATATTTTCGATGCAATCTGATCGCATCACAAATATTTGCGATGCGATCGTCTGATCGCGCCGTCGCATTTTCCGCCTATCGCACTTATCGCATATCACAGTTTCATTATACGTATTCGATTGATCCATCGCAAATATTTGCGATGTGATCTGATCGCGTCACAAATATTTGCGATGTGATCGCCTGTCGCACTCGCTGCCATCGCACTTTCCGTCGATCGCATTTTCCCCATCGCATTTCCGCTCCGTCGCAGAGCACAAAGCACAGTTTTCTGTTTGGTGCTGATTTCCGCCATCACACTTTCTCCATTTGTGATTTTGCGATAAGACCCCCGATTCCCACACCCATGGCTCCCCTCATTGTATTTTGTTCATTTCCTTTGTATTTCCTCCGTTAGTTAAACCTTTGCATTTTGCATTAAATTTTAATGAATCGCCCTCCGCCACGACCGGGTCTCGCCATTTCAAATGCATTTCATGTGTTTGACCTTTCCCCTTTGTAGCTCGGCCAATGGTTAAACCTGTTGGCAATATGATGCAGAGTGTTGTCCTTGATGGCAACCCACTAAATGAAGATGAAGACATGAGATTGTTGGCATGTGTTGTCCTTGATGGAAATACACCTGATGAAGTTATTCTTGACTTGATGGACTTGGTAAACGATGTAAATCTGATCTGAAATGATGTTAGTTAGCAACATGATGCTAAGTGTTGTCATTGAATGGCAACCAACTTGATGAAGAAGATGGAAACTTACTTGATGAAGTTGTGCTTGATAGAATATGTTCTTGATGAAGTAAATCTGATGTATCTGTAGTGTGTACAGAAGGGAATGAAGAAAGGAATTCAGCATGTGCTAGATCTATGATGAAAAGAGTATGTCTCAAGGCATACGCGGATCTGTCTAAGGGAAGTCGCGTATGCACGCGGGAAACAACGTTCCAAGTCGCGTATAGGAAAAAGCGCTCATAAAGTGGGGCCCGTGGTATTGAAGGCTCATGGTATTGTTTTGGCTCATGGTATTGAAAAAAGGGGCCTGTGGTATTGAAGGCTCATGGTATTGTTTTGGCTCATGGTATTGAAAAAGGGGCCCGTGGTATTGAAAAAGATATACCTATATAAAGAGAATAAATTCATTATGCAAATGATAAGTGTGGGAGCAAGATGTCTGAGCTTGAATGAATACTTCTCTGTGAAGTATATCTGTATGGAAAGGGTAAATTTTTGATGATAGATCTGAATCTATGATGCACTTATGAAGAAATGATGAAGCGGGATTTCTAGATCTGAAATGTACTTGTATTTTCTAGATCTGTGTATGAAAGGCTTAGATCTGAAATGAGGCGAACATATGTCTGAAGTAAAGGGGTAAATCTGAACTGAATGTCTGATCTGAAGAAGTATGCTGCTTTATAATGATTGAAGATCTATACGCTACTTAGACGTAGAGGAAGCGAGTATATACGCGGCTTGTCTGAAGAAAAAGCGTGTATGCGCAATGCAATTAGCTCTGTAATTTTTACAGAGGTATACGCGAGTTTATGTGGACGTAAGCGCGTATATACGCGACATCAGTGAAAGGAAAGCGCGTATGAAAAACTAGGGTTTGCTGAAGTCTGTGGTAAGAAATGTCTGATCTAATCTACTGTGTTGCTGCTATCTGTATTCTACTGTTCTGAGTTTCCTGTATCAGTTTGGTTGTATGGTTGAGCTTGAAAGGATGAAAAGGGTCTAGTCTGAAAATATGGTGAAACGTGGCCTGCAAGTTGTGTTCTATTGAAGTTGTTGGATCCAGTGTGAAAATTGATGAAACGTGGTCCAAGGTGGTGCTGAGGGTTGTAGCCTTCAGTCAGGGGGTTGTAGCTCCCTTCCAGGTGAGGCTCGTAAACGAGATCGGGGGGTTGTAGCTCCCTTCCAGGTGAGGCTGGTAAACGAGTCAGGGGGTCGTAGCTCCCTTCCAGGAGAGGCTGGTAAACGAGCGCAGGTGGGTGCCTGCGTGCTGGTCAAGTCTGCGCTAGCACATATGTTGTAAGATGTTTTCTCTATAATAAAATATTGAAGGCTGAGCAACTGCAGCGGTGGTTTTCTCGCGACTTGGGTTTCCACCTAAAATCCTGGTGTTCATGTGTGATGCTTATGTGTGATGGTTTATTCTGTTCTTACTGCACATGTTTACTGTTTATAGAACATCTAATGAATGAATGATGGAATGATATAAGTGAAGAATTAATGGCATAATTAGATCTATGTGTATACGCGAGTTTTATGAAGGATATCCACGTGTATACGCTAGTTGGCTTCAGAAAAGTAGCGTATGGGTTTTAGAGCATGAAAAAGTAAAAAGTTTCAGTTTGCCCTAAATACTGATTCACCCCCCCCTCTCAGTATTTTTCCCAACAATTGGTATCAGAGCAGGTCCTTCTGCAGAAGCTTGATCGCTTGAAGGAGATCCATTGCAATGGGAAGTCAAGAAGGAGTAATGTCTATAAAGCCACCTCTATTCAATGGAAGCAATCTGATATTCTGGAAGGTACGAACAAAAGCATATCTGCAAAGTCTTGGTGCAGATGTATGGGCAATCGTGGAAGAAGGCTATCAATATCCGGCAAGTATTCCTACTGATGCGGCTGAAAGAAAGAAGTATGAAATCAATGCCAAAGCAGTAAATGTCTTATTGGGAAGCATGTCTGAATCAGAATTTGCTAAAGTGATGCAGCTACATTCAGCAAAAGATATATGGGACAAAATCATTCTAATCTATGAAGGAGACACAAAGGTAAAAAGTGCAAAACTCCAAACTCTTAGAATTGAATATGAAAATTTGAAGATGCATAGTGATGAGAGTGTTGCCAGTTTCTTCCTTCGTCTAGATGATATTGTAAATCGAATGAGAAATTTGGGTGAAACCATAACTGATACTACTTTGGTTGAAAAGGTCTTAAGATCCTTGACTTCAAAATTTGACTCTAAAGTTTCAGCTATTGAAGAAAGGCAAGATCTGCAAACGCTTACTATTGTTCAACTACATGGTACTCTGACTGCTTTTGAAATGAGACAAGGAGGTCCCTCTCAAATAAGAGAAGCTGCTTTCAAGGCATCTACAAAAGGAAAGGAAAAGGAAATTGTCAAAGAATCCAGCTATATATCCGATGAAGAAGAAGTGAATTTCGTGAGAAAGCTCCAACTAGGTACTGGAAGATTCAAAGGTAAGCTTCCCTTCAAATGTTTTGAGTGTGGAAAAGTTGGTCACTATGCTGCTAAATGTCCTTATAGAGAAAAACATGGTAAAGGGAAAAAATTTGAAAAGAGAAAGAGTTATTATGCAAAAGAAGATGATGATGAAGTGTCTAGTGAAGATGAAGAAGATTCTGACTAAGATCTGAAAGTGCTCATGGCTAAGAAGCAAAAGAAGAAGGCTACTCGAAACAAGAAGATACCTCAGAAATCATGTATAGAAAAAATTGAAGAAGATGAACCAGGTATTAATCGTTGTTCTTGTCTCTTACTTAACTGCATGTGCAAAGATTATGATAGTGAAAGTGACAGTATGGATCCAGAAGTTTCTGACGAAGCTCTACAAGTACTCATGGAAAAGAAGGAAAAGAAGAAGGCCACTTGTAATACTCTTCTTTGTGAAGATAGTGAAAGTAAAGTTGTAGAAGCTCTCAAGACTAAAGTTGAAGAACTACAAAGTTCAACTTCTAAGCAAGAAACTATTTACAAAGAGATGACCTCTCAAATGAAAGATCAAATAGAAATGTTGAATGGACAGGTGGACAAGTATCAAAGGTTTCATACTTATGCATCCAATCGAATTAAAGATCTAGAATCAGATCTTGAAAAATCGAGCAAGAAGAATGAAGGACTTGAAGCTGCAATCATCTCTTTGCAGGCAGATCTAGAAGCATCAAGTAAGAAAAATGAGGAACCTCTACAATCATTTGAAAAGGAATGCCTTGAAGCAGAAATCATATCTCTCAAAGAAGATCTGGAAAAATCAAATAAGAAGAATGAAGAGCTAGAACAAACATGTGAAGAAAACGAAAATTGGTTGAAAGAAGAGATCCTAAATCTAAAGGATCAAGTAGAAGATGGAAGAAGGAAAGAAGAAAGCATGACAAAGCAATGTCAAGCCTTGGAGGTTGAGGTAAACATTCTCAAAGGTAAATTAGAAGAAAAGGTTAAACTTTTGAGGTTTCAAGATAGTACTAACACTTTTAACCATATACTAAGTAATCAAAGGTCTCCTGCTATCAAACTTGGTCTTGGTTTCCATGAAACTGTTAAAGGTGAATCTAGCTCACAAGGAAGTGCTAAAAATTTAGAGGATGTAAATGCAAAACCTGAAGTGTTGAAAGAAATGAAAGATCAACCAACAATCATGAATTCTCAAAGGAATTCATTCAAGAATGTTGAAATTTTTAAATGTCATAATTATGGGCATGTTGCAGCAAATTGCAGGAGCAGATCATTTCAGCCACAAACAAACAGGTTCTACTCAGAAAGGTACTCTAGTTTCTTTAGGGGATATTGTCTCTCATGTAACATGTATGGACACAAAGCAGTTGATTGCAAGAGGAGAAAGATTAGAAATACTCATTATGATTCTTATGCTTATTTCTCTGGACACATGAGATGTTATTCTTGTAACAAGTATGGACATGTAGAAAAGGAATGCAGGTTGAACAGATCTGAGAAAGTGGACAATTTTCAACACACAAATAGAAAGTTCAAACAAATCTGGAAAAGGATGGAGGACCGATCAGAAACATAGGGAATTCTAACCCTACTGCAGTCATCCGCTTCTGAAGCTTACTTCTCTGATTGACTGCAGGAATGATGTGGGATACATTATCAGATTTAGTAATGTATCATCACAGGGGGAGCAATGTATGATGTCTCTCATGGTTGATTTGATTATTCTGGTTATATGTATTTCTAACAGAACATCTGATATGAAGAAGACAAGTACAGGAAGGAGAAGTTCAGGGGGAGATAAAGGAATGTGAAAATTTCTATGTTTCACTTTCCATACGCGGGTTCTATTCACAAAAGTCGCGTATACACGCGAATTCTAGCAGACACAGTTGCGTATGCATTAATGATAAGAAAATTCACATGATAGCTGAAGATCTGGAGCAGAGGTTCAGGGGGAGCATCAATCTGATTGTTAATAACTGTATTATTGACTCTGTATCAGCTTAATTTCTTAGTTCTAAATGATGATGATATGATACTTGATGTCTTGTGTTGAAGATTTTGGATGAGTTCTGTTTGTATTAAAAGTCTTAGTATTCAGAGATAAGGACAGATCATGCAGAGATGGTTGCTGATGACTGCTGATAAAGGTATTCAGGTAGCACAAGTTAAGCAATAGCACTGGTTTAGGGGGAGTAGCAGGTTGAAGATTGCATTGTTGGCAATATGATTGCTTATTCTTTGGTCTTTGTGATACTCATGCTCAAATGATGATGACTTGGTACATGGATTACTATGATGAGATTTTGAGGCCTGGTTGCTGATAAGTATCTTTTGTGCTCACACATGGATGAGTTGGATTTCGTTTGATTCAGAAATAAGAATAGATCATGCAGAGTTGGTTACTACGGTTGAGATCGTTTGCCTACTTATGTTACTTCATGTTAAATCTTGAAGATCATGGTGATATTGGACCACATGGATGATTGCTTGACACATATTTGAAGATGATGTTCTGGTATGATAATCTCTTTTGGAAAGAATGTATTGATGCTGCACAGAATATGAAGACTTGGTTAATAATGTGCTTATGCTACCACCATTGGATGATGCTTGAAGACACAACTACTCTGTTCTATCTCTAGTCCAGGGAAGCAGTCAAATATCTCAGAAAGAAGCTGAACACTATCTTTTCCTCACAGAGGATTAGATCTGGTCAAAATATAGAAGATGGTAGTGGATACGCCGGTTTCCTGAAACACAGTCGCATATATACGCTAGTTCCTGCACAGAAAACCGCGTATGTCTGATTGCTGACAATTTTTTCTTGGAGTCAGCTCTCTTCAGCACAGCTCCAGTGCTGTTTTATATCTTTGATACTGTTTGGTATCTCTGGTGGTGTTCCAGTTCTCATAATTCTATTTCTCATACTTTGATAAAGATGCCTTGATGATTTGTTGGTGAAAGTGTTCAGGATGCACAAACTAAGGGGGAGCCTTAGTCATATGAAAATGATGCTTGGATGCACAGATTCAGGGAGAGCAGTGACATTGCTGAATACAATGCATTGTTTGCATTATGGTGGTTCTGAAATATGTTCTCTTTCTTGAGGACTTTCTGGTGTTGGTCTTAAATGGTCATTTTTGTAATTTTGATGAAAAGGTCATGTTGAGACCCATGATGTAAAATTGTAAATTTCAGTCATATAAAGGACTTGTCAAATTTTGTAAACCCACTTGGTTGAGTAGCTGAGTCAAATTTGTAAACCCACTTGGTTGGGTAGTTGAGTCTCATATGTAAATCCACTTGGTTGGATATTTGATGTAAGTATCAGTCATTGATGATAGGAAATTCATAGAATCATGTACTCCATTGTAAAATATGTTTGAAGATTCAGCATGAACTCAGGGGGAGCTTGGTCACTTCAGTATATACCAGATCTGCAGAATGCTTCTTCCACATGAGGAGAAAAGGGGGAGAGTATGTTGACTTTGGTCCGCCCTTTGCCCTTGATGTCAAAGGGGGAGAGTGACATGGTGTTTGAATGAAGATAATGATGTCAAATATTTGGGAGAATGACATGGTGTCATTTTATTCTTAATGTATCTATCTGTTGTGGTAACCAAACACCATCGTGGTTGCCATCAAGTCCAAAGGGGGAGATTGTTGGCAATATGATGCAGAGTGTTGTCCTTGATGGCAACCCACCGAATGAAGATGAAGACATGAGATTGTTGGCATGTGTTGTCCTTGATGGCAATACACCTGATGAAGTTATTCTTGACTTGATGGACTTGGTAAACGATGTAAATCTGATGTGAAATGATGTTAGTTAGCAACATGATGCTAAGTGTTGTCATTGAATGGCAACCAACTTGATGAAGAAAGATGGCAACTTACTTGATGAAGTTGTGCTTGATAGAATATGTTCTTGATGAAGTAAATCTGATGTATCTGCAGTGTGTACAGAAGGGAATGAAGAAAGGAATTCAGCATGTGCTAGATCTATGATGAAAAGAGTATGTCTCAAGGCATACGCAGATCTGTCTAAGGGAAGTCGCCTATGCACGCGGGAAACAACGTTCCAAGTCGTGTATGGGAAAAAGCGCTCATAAAGTGGGGCCCGTGGTATTGAAGGCTCATGGTATTGTTTTGACTCATGGTATTGAAAAAAGGGGCCCGTGGTATTGAAGGCTCATGGTATTGTTTTGGCTCATGGTATTGAAAAAGGGGCCCGTGGTATTGAAAAAGATATACCTATATAAAGAGAAGAAATTCATTATGCAAATGATAAGTGTGGGAGCAAGATGTCTGAGCTTGAATGAATACTTCTCTGTGAAGTATATATGTATGGAAAGGGTAATGGTTTGATGATAGATCTGAATCTATGATGCACTTATGAAGAAATGATGAAGCGGGATTTCTAGATCTGAAATGTACTTGTATTTGCTAGATCTGTGTATGAAAGGCTTAGATCTGAAATGAGGCGAACATATGTCTGAAGTAAAGGGGTAAATCTGAACTGAATGTCTGATCTGAAGAAGTATGCTGCTTTATAATGATTGAAGATATATACGCTACGTAGACGCAGAGGAAGCACGTATATACGTGGCTTCTATGAAGAAAAAGAGCGTATGCGCAATGCAATTGGCTCTGTAATTTGTACAGAGGTATACGCGAGTTTATGTGGACGTAAGCGCGTATATACGCGACATCAGTGAAAGGAAAGCACGTATGCAAAACTAGGGTTTGCTAAAGTCTGTGGTAAGAAATGTCTGATCTAATCTGTTGTGTTGCTGCTATCTGTATTCTACTGTTCTGAGTTTCCTGTATCAGTTTGGTTGTATGGTTGAGCTTGAAAGGATGAAAAGGGTCTAGTCTGAAAATATGGTGAAACGTGGCCTGCAAGTTGTGTTCTATTGAAGTTGTTGGATCCAGTGTGAAAATTGATGAAACGTGGTCCACGGTGGTGCTGAGGGTTGTAGCCTTCAGTCAGGGGGTTGTAGCTCCCTTCCAGGTGAGGCTGGTAAACGAGATCGGGGGGTCGTAGCTCCCTTCCAGGAGAGGCTGGTAAACGAGTCAGGGGGTTGGAGCTCCCTTCCGGGAGAGGCTGGTAAACGAGCGCAGGTGGGTGCCTGCGTGCTGGTCAAGTCTGCGCCAGCACATATGTTGTAAGATGTTTTCTCTATAATAAAGTATTGAAGGCTGAGCAACTGCAGCGGTGGTTTTCTCCCGACTTGGGTTTCCACCTAAAAATCCTGGTGTTCATGTGTGATGCTTTGTGTGATGGTTTATACTGTTCTTACTGCACATGTTTATTGTTTATAGAACATCTAATGAATGAATGATGGAATGATATAAGTGAAGAACTAATGGCATAATTAGATCTCTGTGTATACGCGAGTTTTATGAAGGATATCCGCGTGTATACGCTAGTTGGCTTCAGCAAAGTAGCGTATGGGTTTTAAACGAATGAAAAAGTAAAAAGTTTGAATATGCAGTAAATACTGATTCACCCCCCCTTCTCAGTATTTTTCCCAACAAAACCTTAGTGTTTAGCACTAAAGGCATTCTCCACCATTGTTCCATGTGTTCGCCGTTTCCACAGTCGCCACCGCCTTTCCACCACGGGCCTCCAAAGCATTTCTCCATCACTACTACCCGAGTTTGTAATAGTGTTATTTGACTGTTCAGTTAGCACAGAGAGGCCAGTTCAGTAGCCAAACGAAACAGCAGAGACGGATTTGAGGTATTCAAGCCGGTTAATTGAAGATTAACAATTATAATCCTTCATTCAAAGGAAAAGGCACAGTTCGAAGATCCAAGCACATTGTTAAAGTCTTATCTGTGTTTAATATCAGCAGGGTACTCCTCTCCAAATGTACACCTTCCTACAAGAAATCTCCATGCCCCCTTGAGCCCTGAAATGATTAATTACACTGACCAAAGCCCATTCAAGACAGTCAGGCAGCAGTTATGGAGGTATGGAGCGGCCTTGCAGACTTTCATCTAGTTCATTTATTCCAGAATGGCAACGCAGAGTTCCAGACTGCCGTAAGGACTTAAAGAACATATCAGAGGTCAATATCGACCTGACAGACGTCTCCAACCAATCTACAAAGTACATCACAACGCCATTAAGCAGAATGGACTCGGTTTCCTCCACCATTCTGTCTTAATGAGACTCATTTAATTGTTCACCTACTTCTGTTTCTTCTTCTTCTCCTATAAGAATCCCCGAGAACATAATGTAAAGGTTGTTTTTGTTGCCTTGCTATGGCATTTGTTGTTACAGGGATTCATTCTTGACTGTTAGAACAGTCGTGGGAGGGAGTAGAAAAGTAGTTGTATCTAATAGGCTGGGAGGAGAAAGTCTGGAATGTATTAGCCATTGAGCTCAGTGTACATGACTGGTTTTGCATCAATTAATCAAAGCACTTTTCAAAGGATCCTGGTCTATTACTATTGGCGATGTTTTTCCTAACTCTGTTTATTATATTTTCATATTGTTTCATGTTCTTCTGGTAGGCAACAGAAGTATAGCATAGGATTCACCCTTGTTAGGTGCCCTATGTTCCTGCTCTCCCTACCTTTAACGTTTTCTTCTTTATGTGTATGTAAGAGTGAATTCATGTGGTTTAGCCAGTGCAGTGGATGTTATTGCCTGTTGGCTGATGTATGAACTTGTGGGTTTGCTGCTTGGATGTTTCTTCGTCAAATTTATCTCTGTTTTTCCTCTGGAGTTGCTAAAGCAGACCTGGATTTAAATGACCTCTGGTCTGATCTATAAGCTTCCCCTTCGTCCCTTTTTGAGAGCTGCCTTTGAGTATGTCCAAGCAGGTCTGGAGTTAAATGACCTTTGACCTGATCTATAGACATAAAATTGGTTGTCTTTCCTTCTTCCACTTTCTCTCCTTAATGTCCCATTCCACCATCTGCCTAAAAGATCCTTTAGTGTAGATGACTTTCCCTTTGAAAGCCTTGGCTAGTGGATGCAAGTAATTTCCTTTCATGACTCCATAGCCCAATGGATCGCACTGTCTTGGCCTATCCTCTTAGCTGAAGCCTCTTGCTGCTTTGTTCCTTTCCTCCCATTACTTTCTCAGTTCATGATCTCATAACCAACCCAGCAACCCAGCAACCAAATCATTTTAAACCCCCTTTTGTGCTTCATAACTAGCCTACTACCTTATTTGAGCTTCAAAGATATATCATTCTTAGCTCTATTTGGAGAGATCCCTCTCTGGGTCCAGGAGGGCTAGATCCTAGGGCCCCAAAGTGGTTTGATGTTGTCTCATCTTTTGGTATTGCCAAATTTTCCAAAACATGGGAACCCCAACATAATGGCGACTCAGCTGGGGAGAGACCACTTTGCCTTTAGATTGGCTTCCAATTGCTGATGGTGGACAACAGCCTGCTTCGAACAGAAAAATTCATCCACCTGGCGACTCCACACTCCCTATGATCCAAAGACCAAATGACTCCACTGTTGAAGGACACTGAACTGGTTGAGAAGAAGCAGTAGCCTTCTTTGCAAAAGCATGAATCCAAACATGGACAGAGATACAAAGTATGACGCTTTGTGCGATCAATTAATTTAATTAACAGAAATGTTTGGTGAAGTGCTGAAGATGTACATGGCTAATACGAATGCAGATGATGGTTATTTCGAGCAGCCCATGCATCTTTCAGAGAAAGAACAAACTCAAAGATGAGAAGGTGAGCAAGACATGTATGATGCTCAAGAATCTATGGAAGATGAGGAGCGAAGTGATCAAGAACTGCCTGATTGCTTGCCTACACCTTGTGTTACGCTGACCAGAGAACGTCAGGACCTATTAGCAAAGGCTGGTAAAGAAAGCTACCTTGAGGAAGCAGAAGACTACATAGAGGAGGCAGAATCTGGTGTGGAAGATGAGGCTCAAGAAAGCATCCAGCCTCCAAATTAGCTAATACAAGAGGAAGAGGACTGCTGCTCTTCTGTCCATGATGAAAGGGAAACCCCTCTTTTGACAGAAGAAGAGATTTATCAGATATTAAACTAGTAGTCCGCCCAAGAAATCTTCTATAGAACACACACTCTTGCTCACTCATCTTATGGGTTTGATGATTCAGATTCAGAGGACTCCTCTGTAGATTAGAATGAAGAAAGACCTACTGAGAATTCGATAAGTTTGAAGGGTGACATTACTTACAGTGATGATTTTCCTTTTTATGATCTGTTTGATGATGATTTCTTTCAAAGAGAAGCTAAGCTTGCAGGGCCATCATCCTTAGATCCATGGGAGGAAGATCAGGACCAACGGATCCAGAGAAGTAACGAAACCAGTCAGCCTATCAATGATACTGATGGGGAGAGCTATGATAGTATAATAGCATATGAAGATTCTATGAATCTTCATTCTGCTCTACCACACATCATCAGTGAGACTGGAAACCAGCAGTTTTTCTTTTCAGAAGACGAGGAGGAAAGCAAAGAAGAGATTCTGGAGCAGAATTTAAGCAAAGAGCTTTCTCTTGAAAAAGAGGAAGAAATGGATCAAAGCCCTGCTCAAGAATACACAGATCTTCTCACAGAGCTCAGCACCTCAGAGCAAAATATATCATACGTCCAGGAGGACAACACTGCCATATATGATGAGTCCTCTAGTTCAGAAGATGAAGAAGATTATTTTCTTCAAGAGAGTCTTATCCTTGATCCAGTAGAAGAAGAAGAAGTCCTGGTTGAAGCCTGCTTGTCAGATATTCATAACCAGGCATCATTTCATGATCCTTATGCACATTTCCTGCATATACTTGAAGAAGGATCAAGGGTCTTTTTGAGCAACATGTTGCAAATAGAGAGAACAGTTTTCAAGGCTGCTATTATGGAATAAGAAGAGTGGGAGCTGCCCTACCTATCCAGCATGCTCAATGAATTGAGCAAGAAGGACCAACCATGGGATCATTTGATGGACTAGTTACATTGGAAGACAATGTTTGTAAGCTAGACTTGTAAATATTTCAGTAGAGTATGGTAGGTAGGAAAATCTCAATAAATCTCAGCCTATGAGCAGGTAGTTATTTGTTTCAATTTCTGTCTTAGAATGTAGATAAGAAACCTGCTAGACAGTCTAATCCTAGCAGGTAGTAGTGTAGGTAGAGAAACATGTCAGACCAACAGTCTAATCTGGTCTCATGGAGCAATAAGGGTACAAGGAGAATAGATTTGTTTTCTTGTTTGGAAATAAAATGATGTAAAGGGTTTGCTAGCTCAAATGCACCCTAAGTAAAGAAAAAATGCTAGGATTGTAGTGTGGATAGGTAGAATGATTGGGAAGAATGTTTCTGCTGATGTAACATGTTCATATTGTGGTAGCTGATCAAAGAAAGGGATGGGCCAAGCAGCAGGCAACTGGCCTACTCCAAAGATCATTTCTGGTGTCTTGCCTCCTTCAAGAAGAATCCATCCCCATGTGGAGCCACTGTTAGCCCCCTATGAAATTCTTGACAAGCAAGCTGGGGGGCTATGTCATTTTGGAGACCTTCAAGGAATGCATCTCCTTTGAAGACACATCATCCTTGAGGTCTCTATGTGCCTTATCCTTTGATAAATTCCCCTCTTCTGATTCCTATTATAAAGCCTCTCTCTTATGTGAAGAAATGCCCAAAGGCCCCCTTTTCCCTCTTATTTCAACCCCCACTTAGCTTCTACTTGTTTCCCCTTCTATTTTCCTTCTTACCTTTTCGAATTCCCTTTAATTTCTTCCCCTACCCTCTTTTGGCCATCATTCCCCTTTATTCCTCTATCGCACCCCTTCTCACCTTTAAATCCGTTGAAATGGGCTTAAAACCCACTTCCCCACATATAAAAGGACTTAGCCCCTTTTCCCTAGCCCCTTTAGCTTTTTCCCCCATGTAACCGAGCGCTGTGACTGAGCACTACTCCTTAAGGCGCTCATCGCATATCGCATCCATCGCAGATCGCATTTTCGTGTGTTATGTTCGTTAGATCCATCGCAAATATTTGCGATGCGATCTGATCGCGTCGCAAATATTTGCGATGCGATCATCCGATCGCGCCATCGCATTTTCGGCCGATCGCACTTATCGCATATCGCAGTTTCATTATATTTATTCTATTGATCCATCACAAATATTTGCGATGTGATCGCCTGTCGCACTCGTCGCCATCGCACTTTCGGCTGATTGCATTTTCCCCATCGCATTTCCGCTTCGTCGCAGAGCGCAAAGCGCAGTTTTCTGTTTGGTGCTGATTTCCGCCGTCGCACTTTCTCCATTTGCGATTTTGCGATCAGGCCCCTGGGTCCCACACCCACGGATCCCCTCATTGTATTTTGTTCATTTCCTTTGTATTTCCTCCGTTAGTTAAACCTTTGAATTTTGCATTAAATTTTAATGAATCGCCCTTCGCCATGACCGAGTCTCACCATTTCGAATGAATTTCATGTGTTTGACCTTTCCCCTTTGTAGCTCGGCCAACGGTTAAACCTTAGTGTTTAGCACTAAAGGCATTCTCTGCCATTGTTCCATGTGTTCGCCGTTTCCACAGTCGCCACCGCCTTTCCACCACGGGCCTCCAAAGCATTTCTCCATCACCACTGCGCGAGTTTGTAATAGTTTTATTTGACTGTTCATTTGGCACAGAGAGGCCAGTTCAGCGGCCAAATGAAACAGATGGATTTGAGGGATTCAAGCCGGTTAATTGAAGATTAACAATTATAATCCTGCATTCAAAGGAAAAGGGGCAATTCGAAGATCCAAGCACATTGTTAAAGTCTTATCTGTGTTTAATATCAGTAGGGTACTCTTCTCCAAATGTACACCTTCCTACAAGAAATCTCCATGCCTCCTCGAGCCCTGAAACGATTAATTGCACTGACTGAAGCCCATTCAAGACAGTCAGGTAGCAGTTATGGAGGTATGGAGCGGCCTTGCAAACTTTCATCGAGTTCATTTATTCCAGAATGGCAACGCAGAGTTCCAGACCGCCGTAAGGACTTAAAGAACATATCAGAGGTCAATCTCGACCTGACAGACGTCTCCAACCAATCTACAGAGTACAACACAACGCCATTAAGCAGAATGGACTCGGTTTCCTCCACCATTCCATCTTAATGAGACTCATTTAATTGTTCACCTACTTCTGTTTCTTCTTCTTCTCCTATAATAATCCCCGAGAACATAATGTAAAGGTTGTTGTTGCTGCCTTGCTGTGGCATTTGCTATTAGAGGGATTCATTCTTGACTGTTAGAACATTCGTGGGAGGGAGTAGCAGAGTAGTTGTATGTAATAGGCTGGGAGGAGAAATTCTAGACTGTATTAGCCATTGAGCTCGGTGTAAATGACTAGTTTTACATCAATTAATCAAAGCACTTTTCACAAGATCCTGGTCTATTACTATTGACTTCCTAACTCTGTTTATTATATTTTCATACTGTTTCATGTTCTTCTGGTAGGCAACAGAAGTATAGCATAGGATTCACCCTTGTTAGGTGCCCTATGTTCCTGCTCTCCCTACCTTTAGTGTTTTCTGCTTTATGTGTATCTAAGAGTGAATTCATGTGGTTTAACCAGTGCAGTGGATGTTATTGTCTGTTGGCTGATGTATGAACTTGTGGGTTTGCTGCTTGGATGTTTCTTCGTCAATTTTATCTCTGATTTTCCTTTGGAGTTGCTAAAGCAGACCTGGAGTTAAATGACCTCTGGTCTGATCTATAAGCTGCCCCTTCGTCCCTTTTTGAGAGCTACCTTTGAGTATTTCCAAGCAGGTATAGAGTTAAATGACCTCTGACCTGATCTATAGACAGAAAATTGGTTGTCCTTCCTTCTTCCACCTTCTCTCCTTAATGTTCCATTCCACCATCTGCCTAAAAGATCCTTTAGTGTAGATGACTTTCCCTTTGAAAGCCTTGGCTAGTGGATGCAAGTAATTTCCTTTCATGACTCCATAGCCCAATGGATGGCACTGTCTTGGCCTATCCTCTTTGCTGAAGCCTCCTACTGCTTTGTTCTTTTCCTCCCATTACTTTCTCAGTCCATGATCTCATAACCAACCCAACAACCCAGCAACCAAATCATTTTAAACCCCCTTTTTTGCTTCATAACTAGCCTAATACCTTATTTGAGCTTCAAAGATATATCATTCTTAGCTCTATTTGGAGAGATCCCTCTCCGGGTCTAGGAGGGCTAGATCCTAGGGCCCCAAAGTGGTTTGATGTTGTCTCATCTTTTGGTATTGCCAAATCTTCCAAAACATGGGAACCCCAACACAACCCACTCAATTTGATTAGCAAACTTCTCTATTTCTGGCTTTGACTCATGGATAAAGGGTGTCAATTTAAATTTTACCCTTAGTATACTTAAGATCCCTTGTGGATCATAATTCCATGGGAATCTGTCTTCTAATTTATATTCCAGTAGTTGACTTGCTACTTCCTTTTCAGCATCTCTGTGATTACATATGAAAGGCCCAATTTTATTTTTGAGTTTGAATTGGGCATTCTTTTTGGCTACCATGAAATTAATTGAATCTAAATTTAGGATCTTCCTAATGAATTCTAAGGAAAAGATCCTCATTGATGAACGCTTGGGTAACTTGTAAGGCAACAAGTTAGAACCAAAAACTCTGATTTCAGTGAATTTCTCATACAAATACCAATCACCCACTTTTCTCTGCTATTATAGCTGCAATATTTTATTCATTTCCTCACTGATTCTAGGCTGCTCTGTTTTTGTCAAGATGGTGATTAATGGATATAAAAACAACTCTAAAAACTCTGAATAATTGAATTTTGTGCCTTCTGTTAGTATGAATTCTCCGTCGAAGTGTACGAAAAAGAACCACTTTAGCTACGCATAACTAAGAGCCCTAACAACAACAGAGGCTGCAAAACATCTTCAGATCTGCGATTAGTAGTTAAAATGCTGCAACAAACAGATCTATAAATGGAAAGACATTAAGCAGTAAAGTAAAGAGTTTGCTCCATGCATCCAACAGACAAGACAAGAACACGATTTTTGAATGAATTTTTATATTAAAGGGCACCTGGGAGGAAACAAGAAGGTGTATCCAGATCTCCTCAATGGGATGGGTTCTTTGTAGTCCTCAGCACTTCAGATCTAAGCTTTCTCTCTCTTGTAGATGTAGAAAACCCAATGCAGAAAGTAGAGCTCAATGGGAGCAAAATGGTAGAAATGAGACCAAGTGTATAGATCCGGAGTGATCTAATAGGCAACAAAAGGTGAAGAATGATGGGGAAAACCCTCCTATTTATAACAAAATATTGGGTCATTCTAGATCTTGGTGCATGATTAAAATAATGTTACTCAAATCAGATCCACCTCTACGGAATATTTTATTATTATTTGTTGGAGGGAAAGGGTGTTTGACTTGGGTCAAATCCCTTTATTAGTGAAGAATAAATAAATAAATGATTTATTTATCTTTTTAAGGAAGTGGTTGGGATATAATCAAATAAATAATGATTTATTTGATTAATGGTGGTTGATTTGGTCATATTTAACAAGGAATATTATCTAAATAATATTTAAATAATTATTCTTAGAAAATAATAAGATAACTATGGGTTTATCTCATTAATTTCTTTGTGTTTGGGTTAAACATGACTGGGAATAACAATTAAATTATGGTTTAATTAATTATTCCTTGAGGAAAATCAAACAAATATAGGTTTGTTTAATATTTCCTTTAGGGGTTTCCTAATTAACATAGTGAAAGCAGTTTTACTTGGGGTAAAACTGGTCTTACATGGTGTACTTGGGTCCATCTAATGATGAAAGGTTAGATGACCAAAAAATGGTGTAACAGATTGCCCCCCAGCGTGCGAGTGTCAGGAGAAAATCGTATGACCGAAGTACGTTGTAAGTATACCATCACTAGACAACAAAAAGGGATGTCAGAGAGAGAAATGTGAGGTAGATAGTGTGTTGAAGGACTAGAACCTGAGGAGACGAGACTCGCAGGTGCAACAAGTCTCTTTTTATGAGAGGGTACCTGTGCTGAAGGCGGCGGGGGAGGCATACCTATGCCCGCTGAGACAAAGTACAAAATAATAGTGTGTCCGGTAAACAAGGGACCGAACCATAAAGTATAGCCGGCATAATCATGAGCCAGATAAAAATACAATGAGGAATCCCACATACATGTTGTGCCTGGGATAACAGCCAGGACTGATACAATAATATCTGAGTACATGAGATAAAAATACAACCCAAATGCCCCCTGTAAATGGGGAAGGGCTCACAAAATCTGACTGATACATGCAAATCAAAGAGGCGCTGCAAGTGGCTAAGGCCAACATCATCAAATATCTGGAGCTGCATCGAAGGTTGCAAAGAAGAGGTCATCCGGGCATGTGGGGGGCTACCTGCAGGGCCACCCCCTCATGAGGGTTGAGACATCTCACACACACCCGGGAATCATCAAGAGCTGCTGCTGGATCACTAAACCATCGAGTATACGGATCTCGATCATGCTGAAAGGAGCTGGAGAAACAATCAAGTCAAAGGGGAAGAAGAGATCCCTTTGCCTGATCCGAGGCACCGAACAATAGTGGAAGCTGGAACCAAGGTACACCGCCCTCTAGACCTGGCTTCTGGAATGAATGAGCTAATGTCGACAGAAGGAGGTCCGCCATAGGTGAGGCAATGAGAGATCCTCAACTAAGGCACGAGAGAAAATAGTAGAGTGACGGACAGACTGATACTAATGATGATGGTGGAATGGAAAGGGTGGGGTGGCGAGTGAACGACTTCCCTTGTTAGAGCATAAATGACATGAATGACATGGCAGCGACTGACACAATATCAGAAGGGATAGGGGACAGTGAGGCTGAAGGTCATGATATGCGACACAAGAGAGGAACCAAGCAATAACGGAAGGAGGGTTATGGTGGGGTACCAAGGTACGCCGGATAGACTCCATGAATGCGATGATGACTCAACTTGGATGCTCTAAACAAGGGCGACACGATAATGCTGCCACACAATAAAGGCCCCAATGGGGGACCATGGAAACATGAGTACAAGGTGGGCACTCATGACTAAAATCGTCACGAACATGGACAAGTAAGGGGGCATTATGGTGCCCCAAGTACAAGTGTCGTAAGTGAGGAAATTCGATTTTAAGGAGCGGTAAAGTGACCCTTCTTGGACAAAATGTGTCCGGGTGAAGTATCAAATCACCAAAAACTAATGGAAACCCATTTGAGAGCTCGGTGAGATCTTTCTAGCGGTTCTGACGGTTCGTCGAACGGGGCTACGGTGTGATCGCAGCAGTCGAAAGAAGAAACAGGGGTGCTTTTTTAATAAGGCGGTTTTCCCTCCAAAATCATTCATTTTCTATTGTTGTTGTGGTGAATGTGGAGAGGAGGGAAGGCCCTAAATCTTGCGGCAAACGTAGCGGACAAACCAACCGTTAGAATCGAGATCTGTCAGTTGGAGGTAAGAGGCCTAACCTTGCTCTTGCATTTTGATGGATTACTTTTGCAGTTTAAGGCCCAACCTTCCAGAAACAGCCCCTCCTTCATCTCTACGGTCGGGTCGCACTTTTTGGGGCAAAAAGTGCGACCTAGGACGCAGGTTTGAGGGAAAAAAGTGCGACCTGGTCCAGAAAATGGCAGAAAACTGCGACCTGGGAGATGAGGGGGTTTTGGTGCTGTTTTATGGCTGGAAGCTGGGTTTTGGTGTTTGGTTATGGTTTGCCCGATCTGAACGCTGACAAATGTGATGTGTTTGTGGAGGTATGGCAGAGTTACGGGTCAACTGGAGAGAGAGAGATCTGGGGACGCTTCGGACAGAGATCCAGGCGGATCAGGGCGTCCGTCGTGTGTTGGCCAGATTTGGGGTTCTTAAGTTTGTGGAGAACCCATTGATGAGAGCAGGGGAACTGTTACTGGCCCGGATTATCAGTTATTGGGATCCAGATCAGGAGATCTTTGTGGTGCAGGGGCATAGGATCGAACTGACGGTCCAGGATGTGTACTTCCTGACCGGTCTTCCGCCACTGGGAATGGTGGGAAACACACATCCAGTGTTGCCGCGTGGGCGACATATCATGGAGTTCATGGAACGCCATGGTCGACCGGGTCTCCAAGTCAAGGGGACTCGAATATCGATCGGGGATCTAGAGAGGCTAGAAACTCGTGCAGTGGCCGCAGCTGTGCTGCGAATCCTGGGTAGCCAGGCGTTCCATCACATCACTGGGGGGCAGATGATGTTAGTGGAAAGTGTATTGGGTGGGACCTACTATGGGTGGGCCCAAATGCTGTTGGTGTCGCTAAAGCGACAGTTGTCACTATGCAGGCGGCAGGTGAACCATGACTGTGCATATGGGACTTTGTTGTGCGCCTTCTTCTTTGAGAAGATCCCTACCTTGAGGCCTCATGTACAGCTTCCAGATGGGGGCCCGAGAGAGCCCAGGATGCGCCGTTGGGGACGGCTACTGTGCAGAGGAGGAGGAGGGGCGGTCGGGCGAGTATTTCGACCAGAGTTTTTTGCCCATTGGGATCATATGCCTTTGTACATAGACGACTATCCTTATAGTGGGATGAGTTATTGTGGGGATCCGGACCTGCCACTTCCGCCTGGTCGAGTCTGGGGGCCCGATGGTAAGTGACAGATTTCTATTCTTGTATGGGCACGTTAAAGTATTTTGAATAGTAGAGTAAGGTACTAATTCATGTACTTTTGGTATGCAGATATAGCACCGGTGAAACCGGCCGGATATATGGGACGACCGGCAGCGTCTGGGGCTACAGGTCCAAGCGGTTCGAGAGCAGCACAAAATGAGGATGCAGCTGCCCGGCTGGAGGATATCCGATGTAGATGCGAACGGTTGTTGACCGGAGTATCAGAGCGCGGGTGGCAGGATTTGGATGACCAGTTCATAGAGCCGTGTGTTGGTGTACCCTCGGAGTGGCGAGGTGTCATGCGGCGCATGGCGATAGCCGGTCAGGCGATGCGCGATCTACAGGCTGCAGGGGCAGAGCCATTGGCTCGGGATCCTCCAGATAGTGATTAGGGGTGGGGCATGTGGTGCCCCTTTTGATGTATGTAGGGGCAGGTGGTGCCCCCTATGATGTATGTAGGGGCAGGTGGTGCCCCCAATTTTTTGCTTGTTGTTTGTAACATGCTATGGGCATGTCGTATGTATCAGAGTATATGAACTCTAAATGTATGCTTTGCGACACATATTATTGATATGTATCGTCTTTTGATGGTTGATTTAATGTTATTGTCTTGTATGAAATGTGTGTGATAAATGCCAATCTAGAACATTGTTTGCAATACTATCTACGTAGCGATTCTGGTCTCGGGGTACATGGTTGAAAGTTATGGTTTCAAACGCACGTGTTAAGAATTTCACTCGTAAATAGCGTCTAAAAAGCACAGGATTATGCACACGATAAACACCATTTAGTTGTATTACAAGAAGCAGGGAATCCAAACGAACGTGCAGATGGAGGATGCGATGAAAGAGGGCATCGGCTAATAGGCCACGCACTGCATCATATTCGGCCTGATTGTTGGTGGCAGAACCAATGCATACCCCGTTATAAAGAACGAGGTCATGCAAGGGGGTGAAGATGGCCCAACCTGCCGAGGCAAGATTCCTGGAGTAGCGACTTGCACCGTCGGCATAACCGATAAAGGGTGTGGACGGGGGGTCCTGCAAAATGGTGTGACAAGATAATAAATGAGGGGATGAAAGGAAATGACGGCAGCGTGAGGGTACAGAAGTCATCGAGCGGCAATGGCAGGAGGAGGGGGAAGTGGCAGGATGAGCAAGCCTCAAACAAGGTGATGTATGAGAGCTATCGGAAACATGGTGAGGACTCGGGCTGCGGAGGTCAACAGAGACACAAGTGGAGTGATCTCGAGTATGAGGAGGAATAGAGTGATCAAGGGACACAACAGGGGAGGATGCAGACGGGCTAGGCTCCGAGTGTCTTGCAGAGGAGGATAGGTAAAGGATGGTTACCGTAGACTCCGTCATCGGGACATCGGGGGGAGGAATGACAATGGGAGCGGGAGGATCCTCGGGTTGGCCTGAAGCATACTGCGCGAGGATGGGAGAGGCAGATTGATTCTGTTCAACCTCATACTCTCGAATGACCTCTAAAGAGGCGCGATAATGCGTCAGGTGAGGACAGTGGTGGGAGTAGTGGCCATGGACACCGCACAAGGCGCACGTTTTGTTGGTGCGGAGAGTCTTGGGGTTCTTGGTTACGGACGAAGAGGAGGCTTCAGGGGCCGTAGATTCGGGGAACACGACTTTAACCATGGGTTGGATACGGGGCAACTCGGGACAAGCATGGGTGGCATGACCGGCGACATCGCACAAGGCACAGGGCTTGGCAGGTTGGGGAGGGGTCGGGTCAGTCGTGGTGGTCTTATCTTTGGGTGCCCCCTTACGGGCTTTGCGTTTCTTCTCGGGAGCTGTCACGACAGGAGAGGGATCCTGTGGAGGTGCTGGAGGCACAGTAGCAACGGAAGAAGCGAGGGGGACCGGTTGAACCGGTGTCAAAGCCATGTAGGGTTTGGGGTGACCAGGATGGGTGGCGGCTGGGGGATCAAGGTACCAGACCGGAATGCCCAAGGTCAGGTTAGGAAGGGAGAGGGTGGCCATGATGGGGACAGAATATACGCCGGGAGGGGGAGCCAGGAAAGGGATCTGTCCAGCAGGGTAATGGCCGGGAGGGATGGCTCCGAGATGGTTAAGGCCAGGGGGAACCGAGCCAGGGGGATAAAGGGGTTCAGGGATACCAGCTGTAGGGGGAAGGCCAGAAGGAGGAGGTCCGGTTGGCAGAGAAGTATGGCTAGGAGCGGGTTGCGGAGGGCGAAGGGGCGGTTGCGGACTAGCCGAAGCAGGCTGTTTGAGGGCGGCCTGAGACAATTGCATCATGCAAACATTTGACAAGCTGGGATCAGGGATAAGAGGAGGGGGAAGACAAGGAAAAGTTCCAAGCAGGGAGGAGTCCTTGTAAACGCCGGGGGAGACACTGGTCAGGGAATCGACGGTTTGCTTGTTGGCTACAGAAGAGATGGTGGTCTCAGAGGAGGTCTGAGAGGGAGGCTCATGATATGTCAACTGGTTAATGGTGACTATCTTTCCATTATGGGGAAAAGACATCTTGCGAAAGACCGCGGATGGGACAGCAGACATAGCATAGGTGTAGCTTCGCCCCAAAAGAATGTTGTAGTCTAGTGGGGCGTCAATGACTTCGACGTCAACGCAAACAGTCTTACCGGCGAGTGTGATAGGGCAATTACGGAACAAGCCAATGGGTTGGGAGGCATGACCGTCCCACGCTCTAAGGGTGATCATGGAAGGGGCCAGCTCAGGGGATCCGAGTTGCTTCCAAACCGAAGCGGACATCACGCAGGTGGATGCCCCCTCGTCAATTATACACCGGGAAACGATGGCGTTCCGTATCTTGACTGGGATTTGGAAGGTGACGGAAGGAGGAAGGGGAGGGTGATCCGATTGAGTGGCGTCGAAAACGATCATTTGGTCGTCAGAAGGATCTACAGCGCCCACGGCAAATAGTAGAGCCTTCTTTTGGGAAGGGCATGACTGGAGGAGTTCCAGCGTGGAAATGGCAGCAGGGGACTGTGCCAAATCATCTACTATGCTATACGACTGAGCGGCTCGACCGGAAGCAGCATTTCGGCGTAATGGTCCCTTTGGAATCTTTGGATGAACCTCAACTTTGGGTTGAGGGATGTGTAAGGGACCATTGGATGTCGAAAGAGGCTCTGCAGAACCTGAAGAGGGAGACTCGGGAGCAGACTGAGCAGGAGGCTTGGGGTACTGGCGAGACCGAGTTTGAAGGTGAAGGTCGACGGATGGGAAAGGATCGGAGTGCATCATAAGGATCTGGTAATCAGAGGAACCAGAAATGGAAGGGGGGGTGGCTACCTGGCTGTCGGGCAGTTGGGTGGCCATGAATCCCTGTTGAGGGAAAGGATCAGTGAACACAGTCGGCTGGGTAGTGGCCACATTGGGAGGAGCATGAGGGGAAGCGTGATGTCCGCGCAATGTGGCTTGAGACTCCCACATCTGCCGCATCTGGGGTAAGAGAGGACAATCGTGCGTGTAATGGCCATAAACACTGCAACATGAACAGGGTTTGTTTGTACAAAGCGGCCTGTCCGGCTTGGGCGGAATGCCCTGTTGCTGGTTGCTAGTGTTAGGGTCCATACCAGAATTGGGTCCTCGATTACCAGTGGCAGTTTGGTTCTGGTTGCCTCTCCGCCTTCTTTGAGAAGAAGGGGGATTAGTCTCACCCTGCTGTGCAAATACGTGCCCTGGAGGAGGCTTTAGGTGCTGTTGTTGGGGTTGAGGAGGCAAAGGAGGAGGAAGCGCATATGCTGGAGGAGTTGGCGCATCGGGCTGCGGATAAGGGTAATGGGTAGAGTGGGAAACATGAGGGTAAGCAGGAGGTTGGGCAAAAGGAGGAGGCATGCCGTATCCTGGATGCATGTTACCGGGAGGGGGAAAAGTGCTGGAGGAGCTGGCCCCTCCCTGAGGGAGACCATAGCCCATAGGAGGTTGGGCGTATGGATGGGAAATGGCTCCAACGATACCGTCGGCGGAATGAGATGCCCCCGGGGCGTTAGCGCCACCGGGCCTGGGGATGTCAGGAAGGACGGTATAAACATAACCAGACTGAGCGTAGATCAGGTCATATTTCAAAGCTATTTGGAGGGCGGCTTCTTCAGTTTGAGGAAAGTGGGAGGTGACATCTTTGTCGATGGGAGCGGGAAGGGTGCGCAGGAACCAGTCCATGTAAACCCGATCTTCGAAGGGAGGGGCTCGACATAAGCTCTGTCTTCGTCGCCATTCCTGAACATGGGCGGAAAGGCGTGTTGAAGAGGCTTGCTTAAAGGAAGTCAGGAGCTCCGTGCCAGTATCGTATCGGAGGGGGAGCTGGAAGTACGACAAAAAGGCTTGGGCAAGAGTCTCAAAGGTGGTATGGGTAGAGGTGGCTTGTTCAACATACCATTTAGAAGCTTCGCCGGTAAGCGTGCGTTGGAACAAACGAAGACGGATGGAGTCATCGGTAATAGAATTGGAGGAACACCACATGTGGAAAGACCGGACGTGATTGGTTGGATCTTCTCCATTAAGGCCCTCGAACTTAGGGATATCAGAGGGCAGCTTGGTGGGCATAGCGGGCCAGGTAGCATTGTGGTGAATGGGGTCGTTAATCAACTGATGAAAATCGGGGAGGCTGAGGCCTGCAATGTACGGCAGCACAGGGGTGGCCGGGGTAGTGTTTGTGGCGGTTCCGCTAGAAGTAGGGCCGGCATGGGGGCCGGGAGAACCGCTAGCGTTAGGCCCTAGACCAGACATAGTGAAGGTAACAGGGGGAGAACCAGAAGGAGAAGGAGGACCCGATGAATCAGGAGAGGAGTCGGAGTACGGACTCGAAGGTGGACTGGCTCGACGACGGCGGTGCGGAGCAGGTCGATCAACCGGAAACTGAGGGTGAAGGCCAAGAAGTCTCCGGGAAAGGCGCCTTGGGGGCGCAATGATGACAGGAAGAAGGAAACCGACAAGGGCAGAAGGGGACAGAATCAAGAAAGGTCAAGCAATTGATTTTAGAGTCTTTGCCAGGCGGTGTTAACCAGGCGCTTCTTCGCTTAGGGTCGGTGTGTGGCGTGCGTTAATTTTAATTTTTAAACCCTTTCCATTTTGAGAGCAAGAAAAAAGTGTGCTGCGTAGCTGAAAATAAACCTACAGAGAATAGAATATAATGCTGAAATAACGGAAAAATAACAGCTACTTGTGCATCTATCTAACCCAAGAAGGTGGGTCTCTCAAAACTATGCTAAAAAGAAAGGGAAAAACTATGTAAAACACACGGAAAAGGGGGCCAATAGATCTAAGGTCAAAGAGAATGAGGATCTAGGAAGCCAAAAATGCAACGAAAAGAATTTGAATCCGGCCAAGGAGACGGAGAGCAAGGTAAATTTGGAAAAAAGGAAGGAAATCAACAAAAACCGGAGGGGGCAAGGCGGAGGATCACAGCCAAGAGACAGAGGCAAGGTGGCTGGAAAAAGGGAAGGAAATCAGCAAAAACCAGAGGGGGGGAGGCGGAGGCCGTCGAAAGGAGGTCCAAACAAAACGACAAGAGGTGATTTGAAAGGAAAAGAGGCTGATTTCAATGGATCTGAACAGGAGGTAACAGATCTGGAAAAGAGGGGGCTGAAGCTCTGAAACCGACGGCTGAAACAGCTAAAACTCTTCCACAAAAAGTGGAGGGTACTAAAGCCCTAAGGGGCTGGGTTCCCACTTAGATGAGTAAAAGCAGATCGAGAGGATGCGCATTCGAGGCGGGCGGGGACGAGAGGGGCGGGAGACCACAGCCGAAGGCGGCAAAACCCGAGAAAATTTGCGAGAAAAAATGCGCAGAAAAAGCGTTCGCGGTTTCGGCCACGATGCGAGTCGCAGAAAATAGGCTGAAAAGTGCGACCTGGAGGTCCAGGTCGCAGGTTTAGGGCCAAAAAGTGCGACCCCCCTATTCCGGTTGTCTCGGCGGCAGATTTTCAGAAAAGTTGCCGTCTCAGTTGCGGCTGGTGTCGCTTACCTGCGCAATAGGGCCAGAAACACACGAAAGTTAGAAATTTTAAGTTTTTAGGGTTTTATGTGAGAAAAATGACATAAAAAAAGGAAAACTAAGCAGTTGAAAAGAAGCCCTAGGGCCTGAAGTAGCTGGATATGCAGGAATATGAAAAACGACAGCGGTCGTAATTTAAAACCCGTGTGGAGTCGCCATTTGTTGGTATGAATTCTTCGTCGAAGTGTACGAAAAAGAACCACTTTAGCTACGCATAACTAATAGCCCTAACAACAATAGAGGCTGCCAAACATCTTCAGATCTGCGATTAGTAGTTAAAATGATGCAACAAACAGATCTATAAACGGAAAGACATTAAGCAGTAAAGTAAAGAGTTTGCTCCATGCATCCAACAGACAAGACAAGAACACGATTTTGAATGAATTTTTATATTACAGGGCACCTGGGAGGAAACAAGAAGGTGTATCCAGATCTCCTCAATGGGATGGGTTCTTCGTGGTCCTCAGCACTTCAGATCTAAGCTTTCTCTCTCTTGTAGATGTAGAAAACCCAATGTAGAAGGTAGAGCTCAATGGGAGCAACAATGGCAGAAAATGAGACCGAGTGTATAGATCCAGAGTGATCTAGTATGCAACAAAAGGTGAAGAATGATGAGGAAAACCCTCCTATTTATAACAAAATATTGGGTCCTTCTAGATCTTGGTGCATGATTAAAATAATGTTAATCACATCTAGATCCACCTCTATGGAATATTTTATTATTATTTGTTGGAGGGAAAGGGTGTTTGACTTAGGTCAAATCCCTTGATTAGTGAAGAATAAATAAATAAATGATTTATTTATCTTTTTAAGGAAGTGGTTGGGATATAATCAAATAAATAATGATTTATTTGATTAATGGTGGTTGATTTGGTCATATTTAACAAGGAATATTATCTAAATAATATTTAAATAATTATTCCTAGAAAATAATAAGATAACTATGGGTTTATCTCATTAATTTCTTTGTGTTTGGGTTAAACATGACTGGGAATAACAATTAAATTATGGTTTAATTAATTATTCCTTGAGGAAAATCAAACAAATATAGGTTTGTTTTTAATATTTCCTTTTGGGGTTTCCTAATTAACATAGTGGCTTGATTTTACTTGGGTAAGGCGGTCTTGTAGTGTACTTGGGTCCATCTATTGATGAAAGGTTAGATGACCAAAAAATGGTGTAACCCATCATAGCAGAATGTTGATGATATCAAATACAAAGGCCATTAGATTCTTAAATCATTTTCCTAGTTCTTTCAGTCCCTTCTTCTGACATAAAATTCCTTCTCTGGATGAGATTGAATAAATAAATTCATCATAGGTATTTAATCCAAAAACAAAGGATGATTTAACGAGTTCACAAACTTCACTAGAATATTTCTTCTTTGGACTGCAAAAAAGAGAACCATTGAATGGAAGATGTGAAAAAAAACTTTATAATCAATCTCTAGGAAACTATTCTTCCCTTAAAACATTTGAATCCCTAAAAATCCAAGTTGTTGAACCACTTTCTTACTAGATCTTGCATTTGAAATATCAACGATCAGAACAAACAAAAATATAAAATAAATAAATAAATATATATATATATATATATATATATATATATATATATATATATATATATATATATATATATATATATATATATAAATTGATGAAGAAATATCCTTCGTAACAATTTCCTGCCTCCCAAGTAGATTCTTATTTAGTTATGAAATGATGGAATTCTCATATCTTCCTCCCCTCATACACTTCATATTCCCGGTAAGTTCTCTTTCTAGAACTTTTGTAAATATGTTTCTCAGAAACACATCGAGTAATAAACAAATATCCAAAGCCTCTAATGTAGGTCTTAACTTTGTACAAAAACTATCAAACGAATCTTACAAACAGAAAATAAACAATGGCGAGAGCATAAAAAATAAAACAGATATACACAGACACTTTCCCTCGGATCACAAATCGGGTTGACTAGCTTGATTTTTCAATATATTCCTTTTAGTGTTACAACACATATATATACATGCCAAAGCATAAATAAACCCCAATCCATTAACCCTTGATTAGAACGTAACTGTAGTTCCCTTAACTGGATCTACAAAATACCAGGGGCCAAAACCAGCACGCCCCAAAACCATGTGCAAACCCATCCACAAAACCATGGGCTGGTCTGCCCACCTAAAAATCGGGTCCAATTTTTTTTTTTTTCTCGGGACACTGCCCCGGACCCTGAATAGGGGGGGCTGCCGCCCCCCCGCACGTGACTAGCCGTGGAAATAATATAACACATACCCAACATTCTCCCATTTGTTCTTTTCTTTCCCCAGGGGGCCACAAGAGATCTTAGTCATTAGCCCAGCTCTGCAACACCCATTGTTTCTCTCCACCAAGAGAACTTCTAAGTGCTCACAGACTCCATCAATGCATCTGCAACATTCTTCAAAGTGTCCACCTTTACCAGCAACACCCTTTTAGCCTCAACCATATCTCTCACAAAGTGATTTTGAACATCAATGTGCTTTGTCTTTGAATGATAAGCAGGGTTCTTAGCCAAGAAAATTGCACTTTGGCTATCACAATCTATCCTTATAGCTTGTTGCACCAACCCCATACTTGAACACAATCTCTGCAACTAAACTGCTTCTTTTCTTGCATGAGTGGGTGTCATGTATTCTGCCTCTGTATTTGAAAGAGCCACTATAGACTGTCTTTTACTCATCCAACTGACTACACCTCCAAGTAGGTTAAACACATACCCACTTGTAGATCTTCTTTGGTCCAGGTCTCCAGCCCATTTTGCATCAACAAAACCACGAATGTCCAAAACTCTTTCCAATCCTGGTCTTCCCTGGTAGCCCAAGCCATAATCACTAGTGCCATGCAAATATCTGAAAACCCGCTTCACTGTTGTCCAATGCTCCTTCCCTGGGTTTGACATAAACCTGCTCAATACTCCCACTTCATATGGAATGTCTGGTGTAGTATAGACCATTCCATACATCAGGCAACAAACTTCACTTGCATATGGAACACAGGACATACCCTCCTCTTCTTCTTGTGTCTTGGGACATTGTTCAACAGACAACTTTACACCTACAGGAATCAGAACATTCACCGGTTTACTATCTTGCATAGTGAACCTCTGCAATATAGTCTCGACATACATCCTCTATTTTAACCAAAGCTTCCTCTTTTCTTGATCTCTCTTAATTTCCATGCCCAAAATATAGTTTGCAGCACCAAGATCCTTCATGTCGAATTTGGAGAATAGTTGGGTCTTCAAATCTTGGATAATTTCTTTGTCATTTTCAATCGACAACATATCATCCACATACAAGACCAAATAAATAACACGGTCACCAATCAATTTAAAATAAACATAGTGATTATGGATGGGTATAATTCAGAGGTGCAAGGATTAGAGAATGAGAAGGGGGGTTAGGACCTAATTTCATAGGGGCTAGGGGACCTCGAGGGGAGGTATCGAGAGAAATCTATAGGGGAACCCCCAATAGTGGTGATAAGCAGATTAAGAGTCCAATTATCACAAACCATAATCCCTTAACCCATAACCATTGAATTCCATATCCCCTCAACCCACAATCCATAATCCCTTAACCCCTACACTCATAAATCATAACCCATAAACCCCTTGACTCATTAAATCTTAAGACACTAATGCCTAACCTATAATCCATGAACCTCGTAAGCCCTAACTCCTTATCCTCTTAACCCGTGACCCTTAACCCCTAATACTTCACCCTTCAACACCTTAATTTCTAACGCCTTAAACACCTAAATCCCCTAAATCTTAAGTCCTTAACTGCTATATCCTCCGACGCTAAAGCCCTGGGACCTTAATCGTTGACCCTTGAAGCCCTTAACCACTAAGTATCCAAGGCTGAAAATAACACCCCAAACCAACATATTGACCTCCTAGGAGAATCCTTCACCTCTGATTGAGCATATTGGAAACATTTAATTTTCAGAGAACTAGGTATTGGTTATGAGGGTATGTATTTGTGGGTAATGCCATTATGACCATGTATACCAAACATAGCAAAAATAGATAATTTTCAAACCCTCAATTTGAATCATTCAAAATATCCACACTTCATGTTGAGATGGAGCTTGTAGTGGTCTCTCACACAAGGAGTTGGAAATCAATAGAACACTCACAAATACAAGGTCTCTCTAGCCCTAATGCACAAGGAGTGAAAAATCAATACAAATATTTTGTTTTTAAACAAACTCAATTGTGTCAATGTATAATACTATAAATAAGAGAAAATAAAATTATATTATTGGCAGGAGTTCTTGAAATAACCTCTGATTATCCATAAGTAGTGATCCAAAGGGTGAATGTCGCGCAATAATAAATTTACACCATGTTTAAATTCATTTTACATTGTGAGGTTGTTCTTTAATAGGGTTGAAGCATCATCACAAGGAAGCATGGCACATTTTTGTGGGGGAGCGATTAAAGTTGTAACACAATTCAAGTGACTTACACCTCCAATATAAATGACATTATTGTGTGTTTGTGTGAGGTTTTTAAAACGGTTATTTATAGACAATACATTCAATGTACTTGGACTTTATATGTTTAGGGCCTCGACTATAATATGTGTTTTTACTAGGAACACTTCATGCAAATGAAAGGGGGCCTTTTTTTTTAATGACATACGCACAAGAGCATCAGATGCCACCCTTCAGACCCCCTTGGTGCATTCAAACTGGGTTTACATTTGCGTCGAGTTGAAACTAATCATAATGACCTTCCTCTTCTTAAATAACATCTTCTAGCATTTCCATATATAAGAGATATAATTAAAGGATAAAATCATCTGTATATGCCCCCATTTATTATGAGATTCAAGGGATGTTCTATTGTCTTTTTCAAGATTTGGATGGATCGTTATCTACAATCTTTAAATACATGTATAGAACTTTTTATGAGGGAGGTACTTGGATTTAGATATTTATATAAGGCCTTATGTGCCCTTCCCCTTTAAAACTCTTCCAAGGGGTCACCTCCTTCCATATTGCCTTGCCAAAGACGAGTCCTCCCAAATATGCCCTCCCAAAGACGAATCCTCCCTACGAAGCTTTCCACTAAAAGGGAACCCAAATTCCTCCTCGTCTCTCTCAAGACCACACTATACCACAATGAAACTACATGGAATGAGGTGCAAGAATTCACCACCTAGAGGTTTATCTCTTAGGTGGAAATTAAATCCCTCCTTAATCTCTCCCACACACCCTCCTATCACATCAACCTGATCACCCATATCCTGCATTTTTCGGAGCTGCCCTTCCCCTTTACCCCCCATATAATCACCATTAACGAGAGTCCCAAGTGGGACGGTGAACTGGCACACACCCCCGATTAGTGAAATGATGATTTTAATATTAGAAATTTTTGTGATTTGATTCCTTGATAATGGATCATAATAATTATAATTTTAATAGAAATATAAGACAATGTTCATTCACCACTCGTGTTTCTAGAAATCCGTTTCTCAAGGTTTTATTGTCAAAAAAATTATATATATGACTCTTTGAGAAGCTAAGAGACATCCATTACCATTCTTTTCTTTGGCTAATATTGGAATTCGTGGGGATTTTAATATGATCACCAAGCTGGAGGAAAAGATGGGAGGCAGAGCCAAATTGGAACAAGAAACTGGCCACTTCAAAGATTTCATAGAAATCAATCTACTGATTCATCTACAACACTGCAATGGCATTCACACATGGAGCAACAGGCGCACCGGAAAGCACTTAATAAGCTCCAATCTTGATAGATTTCTAATTTCGGATAATGTTGTCCATCTGGGTGGAGACATTTCCTCCTCCATCCTCCCTTACTCAGGCTCTGATCATTGGCCAATCTCCCTCCAATGGCAAAGACCAGGGAATGATGTGCGTCATCCTTTTCGCTTCGAAGCTTTTTGGCTCTCTCACCCCGCTTTCAAAGACCTCATCAGCACTTTTTGGAAGAATTTCATGCTGCCGGAAGGATCCAAAATGTATCAGTTTCAACAAAAACTCAAAGGCCTCAAAGCACACATTAAGAGCTAGAATCATACCACTTTTGGCAACATATTCCAGGCTCAGCAGGACCTCATTAAAGAATTGAGGAATCTCCAGCAACAGATCATTATAGAAGGACACACGGAAAGATCCTTAGAATAGGAGAAACATCTTCACGCTCGATTGGAGGAGAGATATAAGCAGGAGGAAATTTTATGGAGGAAGAAATCCAAAATCAGGTGGCTAAGAGAGGGAGAAAGAAATACCAAATTCTTTCATAGAACAATAGTCCAAAGAAGAATGCATAACATAATTTCTTTCATCAAAAATCAGGAAGGGGAAAGACTAGAAATCCATGCAGAGATTGAAAAGGAGTTCATCAGACACTTTCAAGAGGTGCATCAAGAACCTCCAGTGGACAGACAGGAAGCCATAGGTAAAATAACTCAAAACATTCCAAGGATAATCACAGATGAGCATAACCAGCTTCTCCTACGCCCGGTTTCGACTTTGGAAGTTGATTTAGCCATGCAACAGCTCAAAGAGGGAAAGGCTGCAGGGCCGGATGGCTTCACAACCACATTATTTCACAAATTCTGGTACCTCATCAAAGAAGAGGTGTGGCTGGTGGTGGAGGAATCGCGCTCCATGCATTGGCTTCTTCCCTCCCTAAATGCCACCTTCATAGCTCTCGTACCCAAGGAAGAAAATACCAGCACAGCCAATAAATTCCGACCGATCGCCTTATGCAATGTTATATATAAAGTTATCTCAAAAGTGATCGCTAACAGACTGAAGCCGCTTCTACCTTTGATTATCTCGCCTGAGAAATCGGGATATGTGGAGGGTAGGAAAATTCTGGATGGCATTATCCTCACGCATGAAATCATACACTCCCTCAAGCACTCCAAGCAGGCAGGTATGATTCTAAAAATCGATCTTTCAAAATCTTTTGATAAACTAAGCTGGACTTACATTCAAAAACTGTTAAATGCTTTTGGTTTCTCCCCCACTTGGATTCGCAGGGTCTCGAGCCTTATTTCCTCTTCTTTCTTCTCTATCCTCATTAATGGAATTCCCTCGCGACCTTTCAGCCCTTCTCGTGGTATAAGACAGGGGGATCCCCTGTCTCCCTTCCTCTTTGTGTTAATGGCTGAAGGCCTGGGCCGCCATCTTAAAACTGCCCTCAGATCTCAGCTTCTTTTCGGTATCTCTGTCCACAATTCCCAGGCCCTTTTCCATCAGCATTTTGTGGATGACAACATGCTATTTGGTTATCCTTTCGCTCATGAATCCGCCTAGCTCAAATCCCTTTTGAATGATTTCTCGGCTGCCTCGGGCGCGAGCATCAACTCAGCCAAATCCCAAATTTTCTTCTTTCACACCCCCCAAATCACTCAATCGGCTATCACCCGCATTCTGGGCTTCTCCATTGCCAAGCTCCCCTCTACCTATTTGGGAGCCCCATTTATTGACTCAGCTCTAAAACATACCTCTTGGAAAAGACTCCTTGAAAAACTTGAAGCTCGCCTCTCCTCCTGGACTCATAGAACTCTGAATATTGCAAGCAGATTAGTTCTAATTAAAGCAGTACTACAGGCAATGCCCATGTATTTGTTTTTTATCTTGGAAGCACCAAAACGGGTCCTCAAAAAAATCAAAGCCCTTCAAAGGAATTTCCTGTGGGGATCTTATGGCACTAATCGTAAGTGGGCTCTGGTCAAATGGTCCTCGGTTTGCTTGCCTAAGGATCAGGGAGGAATTGGTCTGCATGATCCCACTCACAGCAATGCCATCATGAGTGAAAAAATTTGGTGGAACTGGCTCAATTACCCCCAGAAGCCCTGGGAAACCATCTGGACTGCTAAATATGAGAACAACAGACCGCAGGAAGAACTCACCAGATTTACGCCCACAGAGAAAGGTTCATTAATATGGAACGTGGATAAACAACATTACCTGCTTGTTCAACAACATAGTTTTTGGGAAATTAGGAATGGTAGTACTGCTAGATTCTGGACGGATTCCTGGGACCAATTTCCCAAACTCACCAACATCTACCAACCGCCTCCCAATCCGGAATGGGACATGCAGTAGATGGAATCAATTCAATGACAATGGATGGAAACAGATGAGCAGAATTTCAGAAAGTGGAAGCCGGTGGAAAGGATAATGGAGAACAGTGATGAGCGAACAAAGGATGTTTTAAATTCGGAACTGCAAACCAGATGTATCAGGGTTTCCAGCGACAGGAACATCCTACGTTGGGGATACTCCCCAAAAGGATCATTTTCCACCAAGGAAGCCTACAGAATCTTATGTAGAGATCCTACTCCAAAAGATCCACTTTGGGACAGAATATGGAATGCTAGAATTTGGCCAAAAGTCTTCTCTTTCCTTTGGCTTCTGGGGCACCAAAGAATCCTCACGTGGGATAAATTAAGGAAGAGAAGCTTTCATGGTCCTTCAAACTGTCCCAATTGTAAGGATCCAGAGGAAATGTAGCAGCATCTCCTAAACTCATCCCCTTTGGCGACTCAAATTTGGGAGAAAGTCAGCTTCCGATGTCAAAGAAATTGTAGGCCTTCTGTAGACATCTCCAGCTCCATTCGAGATTGGCAACAGAACCCCTACAAGAGTGAATTACTCAACCAACTATGGAGAATTATCCCAGGTCTACTCTTCTGGACTATATGGAAGGAGAGGAATAAACGCATTTTCAAGGACCAAACTACTCCCCTTAACATCATTTGGGAGAATTTCTGTCTCAACCTCTCGGAAACCTTAGCCCTGCACTCTTGGGAAGCGGATGACTTCCCCACTCTAGCTACAGATATTACAATTTGGGATAATTGGGGCTTTCATATTGACCTGGGAAAAACCATACACAGCATTCCTAGAACCTCTGGCAGAGCCCCGATCTCTTGGATTCCTCCTCCCAAGAACACCTACAAACTTAATTTCGATGGCACCTCCAAAGGTAATCCGGGTAAAGCAGGCTTTGGGGGCATCATCAGAGATCACAAAGGTGTTCCTTTGGTTATATTTTTTGGGAATCTTGGATGGGATACGAACAATTCAGCTGAATTGGAAGGTCTATGGCAGGGACTTCTCCTTTCCCATCGATTGGGGCTGTTCCCTTTGGAGGCTGAAGGGGACTCCCAAATTCTCATCAACATGGCCAATCACCTCCTCAATGGGACTCATGTGAACAAGATAGCCAACAGTTGGAGATTGGAATCTCGTCTTATGGCTATATAAAGGTGGCTTCACAACAACAGAGCGCTCCTCTTCAAACAAACGAAAAGGGAAGGAAACAAGGTGGCAGATTTTCTTACTAACCTCGGAGTTGAAAATGAGAACAGTCTTCTTACCGGCACCATCGACATTATCCAGAACCATGATCAACTATAGCAGTGCAAAAAATTGGTCGAGACTGATGCAGAAACCCCGGATGCGGGTGGAGAGGCAAGAGTTTAAGTTGATGGGATGGGGGTGGAGTCAGATTTCGCGCCACCTGCCACCCCGCGAGCTAGAGGATGAAGGCAATTTAATTTTGGTTGTGTGTTGTGTTATGGCATTTATGCCTGGCACTGGTAACAATCCTATGTTTGACTCTCGAAACGATTCGAAGCACTGCGCGATGATTCGGCCCTCTGGTCAATTAAATGCAGGCCCTTGGCTCTGGATTCTTCGGTACAATGAAGATAATATGAAGAATTTCATTGATATGGAGGTTGTTCCCATGCCTTTTGCACAGATCTGTTCTTCGGATGCTGGTATCTCTTGCAAGCGCACTTCCACTGGTAAGAGAAGCAGTTTGAACTGTTGTCTTGATCTCGGTAACAATTTTCACCTCTCTCTCGCTGGAAATTGCATGCTCGCGTCCTTCTCGTTGCTTCCTTACGCGTTGGTCTCCGCCCCTAGGCAGGCTTTTTCTCCACATCCTGATATACCCATTGAGTCTGTTCTCATGCCACGCCTCCGGCATCGAATGTGATGCCGCAGAGGCTCCTCTCGTGGCTGGATGCGACGTCCTTCACCCGCTCCTAGCACCTACTCGTCATCTTCTTCTCATGAGAATATTCAATCCAGAGCTCCTCGTGGTCATAGGATTCGCTCTGGTCGTTGCCTGGGCTCCCCCTTTCCTTTTCCTCCTCCTGCACAGCCTCACACTATGCATTTCTCCTTCATCAGCTCTCTCAGTCGACCTCGTGTCACCGCCTCCATCACGGTTGCCTTTCGTGAAGAACCTCAGAGCGTGGATCCCATTTCTGGCCTAGTGTTGTCCTCCGGCATGCGGGAAGGGTCGTTGCACAATGATAATTTGAATTTGTAGGGATATGGTAGCTGCGCGGCGGGCGAGATGATGAAATATGCGGGCTTTGAAGGTCAAGCGGCGGGATGCGAAAGGCGGTGGTCAAGTGAGCGAGGGCGGAGACATTGGTGGTCTTATGAGCCGAAGCATAACCAACACTGTTGATCTCGTTAGCGGAGGGACGGTTCCTCATAGGCGGGAAGGTAATCCATTCAATTGCGGACACATGCGATGCGGATGGGAACCTTGATGAATTAAGTGCGGGGAGGGTGGGCAGAGAAGCTCCCGATGAGTAGTTCCACCCTCTCCTACTGCTTTTTGTGCACTGGCTCGGGGCTCACTTCTGGGCCTGTTCTTGTTTGTCTCAATGTTTATGTTATCAGCTTGTTATGTCAATGTTTTGCCTACCTTTCAGTTTGTTATCAGCTTTGTGATCGAAAAACTGGTGTTTATATCTCCCCTGCGAGGGATTTTTTCGTGAATATTGTTTTTGTCACCTGGGTCTCCCTACTACGAGGCGTTGTTCCTCAGGGAGTTTTTGTCCAAATGCCACTTTGCATCGGGCAATGTTCGGAGCTCGGCCTACTGTAGAATATTTTTCTCTCTTAATAGAATAATTTTACTTAGAAAAAAAAATATTGGGAATTCATGTGATCATGTACGCACTATTCTAATTTAATAAATTTATTCCTACTATAGCTATTTTGCCTCAATGAGAAGAGTACATATATGATAATCATGGTTTTTTAGTATTTTTAAATATCTCGCTCCAACAAGAGGGCCCTTTTGCTTTCTACTAAAAGTGTAATTTAGTTATTACTTTTTTTTTTTATCTATGAGTTTTGAAACTTTTTTTTTTTCAATCATTTAATTTTGTATATTTTCACTCAAATGATTTAGTTGTTTTTATATACCTCTAGCGCTTGAATAAAATTCAAAAAACACCAAAAACTTCACTAGTCATCTTTACCACTGGTTTTTTACTTACACATTCATTTTTCTTTTCTTTTCTTTTCTTTTTTCTGAGATTCATAAATATGATCGATTTATTACACAATATTATTGGCGTATCAATGAATGAAATATAAGTTTTTCATAAACACACATGATCATTTATAGTTAACTACTTTAGTACTTTGTTGATAAATCATGCAAATAATTGTATTCTTTCTTCATACTTCATTGACTGGAAAATAAAATTCCTTTCATAGCATAAATTGTGTTTTTCTTTTCGCATATCACAGTTTATTGAGTAAATTTTATCTTTCGTGGAATAGAATTTGATTTCTTCTATTTGATAAAACTATATTTACGTCCTCTCGATTAGAATTTAAAAGGTTTCATACAATACACTTTCCTTACTTTCCATATATTATAATTTGAAAGTTTTCATAGTGTAAATTGTTCGATCAATTTTGTAGAGTTAGTGAGGTGCGCCAAGGAAACACGTTCAATCGCTAATTAATCCCTAATAATCCATATTGGCCGCCTTTAATTAAAATTTTCGCGGGTCGGATTTTCTTCAATGGCGTGAGGTGAGCTCGAATATTTGGCATTTGTTATAAGAGGTTGATTAAGTGCCGAGGAATATAGATTAATTCTGGCTGATATTTCTTAGAAAAGAAGCAACATAGAGGCATCAAAGGAAGTGACTTTAGCTATATCTGGTAGATGCACTACGGAGGTAGAAAGGAAGCATCTTAGGCAGAAATCTTTTCCATTAGAGAGCAGTGGGTTAAGAGATTAAGTAATTGACACTTCCGAGGAAAGGTTTCACTCCCCTTTCATGAACTAATTTCTCCAATTTTTTCTTTGTCTCATTACACTAAGGAAGTCTAGGGTTTAGCGTTCTAGTTCATTAGCAGACGAATATTGATTAAACTCCAATGTCCAGCACTACCATAGAAGTATGCCCAGAATGAGGGGTTAAATAATCCTTAAAACAAAGTTTATACATCTACCTAATCACCCTAAAGCCTCATGAATAGACTCATATTTGTCTCATAATTAGGCCTCGTATTGGCCTCATAAGCTCGAGAAATAACCTTAGGATCACAACGAATGGATGCCACAATCAGCTACAGTGATTTGTGTCAAGAGGGCCTAATTCAGGCCTTAGGATGTCTGCATTAGAGGGTGGAAAAACTCTGCCAGGAATAGGAACTCGTCCTCTTTAGACAATCACAAAAACTTTTTTCTTCAATTCCTTAACATGTTCATTCAATGTTCATTTTGTCTCAACAAGAGACCTCACGGATCTACTTCAAGGTCAACTTCTACAATACTAATATACCTTCAATATTTTCAAATTGACTTAGACATTAGTAGAAAAAAAAATAAAAAAATCTAAGTTGGTACACTAGATTAAATCATAAAATTATTAAAAAACTCCCCCTAATATAATTATGGAGAATCCTCATGATTTTTAAAAGTGCTTAGTCTAAACAGGTCACATTATTTCCTTCAAAACAATAGAAATTCAATTATTATTTTGATAAAATATAGTGTAAATTATATTTTTGAAAATCCAAATTACAGTTATCAAACTTTAGGATTTTGGGTGCCGTGAAGTTTTTGGTGATACTGATTTTATGTTTAGTGCTATTGATCTATTTCTGGGATCAAAAATATGATTTAAAAACTCCGACAATACAATTCCTTGAAAATTTTCTGGCCCATTCCAACCAAAAGCTTATTATATATAGACATTCAAAACCATCTTTAGTGTTTTATGATAGAAAAAACACCAACCTACTA
Source organism: Pinus albicaulis (assembly GCA_034641835.2). NCBI lineage: Eukaryota > Viridiplantae > Streptophyta > Pinopsida > Pinales > Pinaceae > Pinus > Pinus albicaulis. The sequence goes on from CM076579.1 coordinate 1,212,324,954, forward strand.
CCAGTTATTAGGGTTTCTTATTGTGAGGTTCTATGAGATCACACTGTAAATATTCTTAGGTCAAGACTGTAAAGATCTCTTCTACCTAGCATTTCTAAAATTAATGCTCCCGCCAGGCCTGGCCTGAATTTAACACTATTAGTGTTCCTTTGCACCGTTGCGCATATTCTAGTCGCAGGCTTTATCTGAAAAGGATACAGTAGGATGGAAAATATTCACAATGTGATTTTTGTAGCGTAGCTTCCGCCACCATACGTCAACTTTGAAAAATAAAACATGTTAAGCTCTGTCCAGGATTCTTCAATATCACATTAAAGAATTATTTGTTCCATCTATAGAACGTGAGTTGTTTTTTAATCACGTCTTTATTTATTCTTAAATGTGTTAGCCCAAATTAAATGCGTTTATTTATTCTTAAATGCGTTAGCCCAAATTAAATGTGTTTTATCAATAACGACAACAATCGTGGAACTCCATTGGGTGATGCTCACTTGAAGAAAGGAGGAAAACAAACGACTAAAATTGTTTGGAAGTTCAAAGAACCATTTACGTTATTAAAATCGCTTTTAAATAGGGTAAAAATATGGAAGTGGGAAGAAAGGTGGAAAACACACGACTGGAATTGTTTGGCACTTCAAAGACCCATTTACCTTATAAAGATAGCTTTTAAATAGGGTAAAAACATGGACGTGGGAATAAAGGTGGAAAACAACTGAAATTGTTTGGAACTTCAAAGACCCATTTACTTTATTACGATTGCTTTTAAATAGGGTAAAAGCATGCAAGTGGGAATAAAGGTGGAAAACAAACAACTGAAATTGTTTGGGACTACAAAGACCCATTTACCTTATTAAGATCGCTTTTAAATAGGGTAAAAATATGGAAGTGGATGGTTGAATATGACTGTAGGAATGATTTGAAAAGTGTTTGTATGTTCACAACGAAAAAAATCTGGCAAAGATAAATACAATTAAGTATAACAAGTAATATCCATGAAAAAAATATGCGAAAGATAAATATAATTAAGTATAACAAGTAATATACACGAAAAAAATATGCGAAACATAAATACAAATAAGTATAACAAGTAATATATATGAATTATTTTTAAAATTTTATTTTGAAAAATTTTAAATATAAAAAGATTTAGAAATTTAGATTATTACATGGGAAAATCTAGTCAAGTTACTAGACAACAAATCCTTTACTTTTTATGACTTACTACGAAGAGTAGTCTAACACATAGACATAAGAAATCTTAAAATATAATTTCAGGAAAGATTATGACATTTTGTTTAAAATATATTTTTGAATGGATAAATGGATTCAACAACTTAAAAAATCCTTGGGGCAGTGAAATTCTCTAGATTAAACAATTTAAACTCAAGTTTTTAAAAATATATGCAGGGTTTTGTTTCAAATTAACAAGGAAAAATGCCATCTAAGCAGTTACAAGTACCACTATCCTCTCGACTTGTCATTGCTTTAACTTTAATATGTAGCCATCTCATACTCCGTCTATGAAGCCTCCATTAATCTCCTAATGAGTTTTACCACTTAGTTATACTCATTAATTTTTTTATGATGTCTTCATGATAGTCTTATGCAAAAACTCACAACCTTGCTCTTATACCACGGGTTAAAACTAAAATAAAAAAGACAAAATAATTGATAAAAAATAATAAAAAACTATAAAAACCAAACACCGTCATTAAATTGAAAATCCTCAACAAGAAAAACTAAATTATAATAAATTTATTACTTTGGATATCCAAAAAAAACATGTTAGGATAAAATAGAATCATTAAATGATTAAATAAACTATATTATCTCAAATATCGTAAATACACCATAAGTCACCAATATCTTGTAAGCAAAAACCATGTACTAAAAATACAATAATTTTGGCTTTATACCCCCAACGAAGTTTAGCGTAACAATTTTTCAGAGTATACCAACATTGACGATGAGTCACCAATATCTGGTAACCAAAAACCATTACTAAAAATATAATAATTTTGACTTTATAACCAAAACTAAGTTTAGCGTAACAATTTTGCCATATATACCAACCTTGAGGATGTGATAAATGTTGATTAATAGGAGTGTCTTAAATGTAGAGTAATAATAGTAGAAGATTTTATCCTTCGACTCAAAACTATACCATTTATTACTTTCTCATTTTCAATGCAGACGGAATATTAAGCAGATAATCAGTGTAATGTATCAGAGCTTCAAAGCATAACTAAGTAGATTTTGAGTTCGTTGTATTCTTCTTTTCGTCCATGTAGATCTGTGTTTACTCTTTGGGGCCTACACTTTTTGTGGATATCACAATTCATTCTATATAAACCTTCATGTTGCAGATTTCGAAGAATGCATTAAATTGATACCGTGCATTTGATATGAAACTTCATGTCGTAACCTCAAGTGAGAAAAGTACACGCTGCTCTGCTATCACGAGATGGCAATGTAACCCATTGTATATTCGACACGTTCATCCACAATCTGCGTCATTTGTTTAGAATATTTACAAGATCAACCTTAAAAATATACTTCTCCTTACATCTTTCGCAGGAAGTCTGATTACATTTTGGCATGCTAATCTTTAATGGATATTAAACTGACACCGACCATAACAGGTTCACAATAGGTTCAGCTTAACTTTTAAGCTTGAAGGATAAAAACAAGCATAAAGATCCTAACCAAAACAGACTTTTGTTCATTTGGTAATTGTAAATTGCTTTAATTTTTTATACGTATAAATCCCATTCTCACTGAATGTACAGCAAAGTTTAAATCTTCTTAATAATAATAACGATTTTTTTAAATAATAAATATATTATTCATATCTCTTAAATTTTTATATCATAATAACATTATATACTAGCATAACCATATAAATTAGATGACTCGTGAAAATTGATAGGAGCAATTTATAATAACACTTAAAATATTTATTTTATGATATATCTCATAGAACAAAATTTATTATGGAGATTTTCCTCACTATCATGGAGATTCGTAATTTGTAAATAGGGCCACTACGATGGCTCATGAGTACTTCACACTTATGTTTTTTGTAGACACTAATAAGGAAATTTCACTAAACACAAAATCCATAGCTTTTTACGGCATCATATATAGGACTAACTACCAATTTCTCCATTTTATAGATTCATTTTATAACTGATGACCACTAGATTATCTCCACACAACTCAAAGTTTGAAACTCCTTGCTTGCACCATTTTTTAGAGAATTTTTCATAGCTAATAGTTTACTGAAGTTATTTCAACCCCCTCTCAAACCTGCTTTGATATTGATATAATGGAAGCATTGAAAAATATAAGGCCACTTGCCCCACATCAAGGAAGGGTGCCTATGTAGTGGTAAAACCAATTGGGTTGGTAACTTGTGAGAAATTTCACATCCCACACACGGATACCACACCATACCCTTAATAGTTTAACTTTCATAACTTCATAAATATAGAGTTATCAACTGTAGTTCAAAGGAAGAAGACAAAAAACCTCTTACTAATGGCCCTTCCGACAGTGACCTACTTGCACAGGCCAAAGTCTCACCTAAAGCAGTATGGGAGGTTGATGGAACCAGGTTTCCACACCCTAAGAGAGAATTAAATGATGTGGGTGTCCACAAATCTATAATAATAACGAACTTTCTTACGCACCAGAAACCCTAACCAGGAAAATGTAAGTCAGCTTATGCAGACGACACTATGCGTGCACAGATAATGGCTTCGCAATCCCTTCAACGGTCTTAGTAAATTAATATTCAGGTTTTACAATAATATATATATGCATCTAACATTCATATTAAATAGTAAATAGGTACGCAATCGATCCAATCACAGATAACATAAATCGTAAGAATTACAGATCACATAAACATATCATAGACGAATTTAGTACTCAAAATTATCTAAAACACTTCTTTATTCATCAAAAGTTGCAAAACCCTTTACAATTATTCAGCTTCACCCGCGCACACGGATAGTGGGGTGCACACATAACCAGACTAAGGTCTTTGCACCTAGAGCCAGAAGGACCCTTTCAGACACAGACACTTGCAGATTCGTTTCAAAGTTCTGAACATACATAAAATTCTATCCAAATCTATCCTATCCGACTTGATCTATACTTCTATTCATATCTAAGCATGTGGTCGTCTAAGAATGATTCATAGTTTTACCCTTTAGCCCACTAAAACTCATGAAGGGACTTTGAACGACCCCAAATCCCCTTGACTTGTGCATTTCTTAACGGACACGACTCGGAACTAAAAATATACTTATTAATTACTCCAAAATGTGCTCCGAAGGGACCCTCCTCCAACAGTCCCCAAATAGTACATATGATCAATTTTCTGACACTTTAGTTCCGACACTTTTGATGTATTGTCGGAAATTTCCCAACTTTTTCTCAATTTTTTTAATCTTGCCAAAAAACGTCAGAGCAAACGTCGGACTTGCGCGAACCTCACAAAATGTCAGAATTGCGACGAAAATGCTCCCACTATCGGAATAGCGACGAGACGCTCCAAACATCGGTACTGTGAAAAAACGCTCCAAACCATTGGTCTTGCAATAATTTGCAATGAAAAAACTTCCAACGTCGAAATAGTGATGGAAGGCTCGAACCGTCGGTTTTGTGATGAAAAGCTCCAAACCGCCAGTCTTGTGACGAAGCCCTCCAAACCGTGGGGCTTGCGATGAAAGTTCGGATCTGCATTAGACTTGCGACGCACGTCTCCAAACCGTCGAGCTTGCGACGAAAGTATACAAACCATGTGAGGGTCAGCTCAGATCATGGAAAATTTTAGGGGCTAATATTCGCAGGTGGGCTAATTTTCCATGGTTTTTCCAAAAAAAAAAATTCGCCAATTTCCATTTTTTTATAAAAATAATTCACCCAAATTTTACAATATAAAATTATTTTACGTTAAAAATCGCTAACATTATATAGAAAAAATATATAATATCATTATAAATTTCAATAATTTTACAGATACATCAATAAAAATTTTATAGTTTGCATATTAGGGACTAGTAAGATTCGCCAATTTTTTAAACTTCAAAATAATTTTCCATCCTTAAAATTTTCCCTGGCTCGGATCAGGTCAAGTCATCTCAGGTCAAGTCGTGTCAGCTTGGTTCGTGTGATGGCACCTAAGGAAACGCGTTTGGCCTGGTCGTGTCAAATTGGGTCATGTGAGAGCGCCCAAGGAAATGTGTTCGAGCGGGTCGGGTCAGCTCGGGTCATGTCGTGTGAGGATGCTCGAGGAAACGCATTCAGCAGGGTCGGGTCGAGTCAGGTCGTGTGAGCGCACCCAAGGAAACACATTCGAGTGGCCCAGGTCGGTTTCAGTTGTGTGAGGGTCAGGTTGGGTCAGGTCATGTTGTGTGTGGGAACCTAAGGAAACATGTTCGAGCAAGTTAGGTCAGGTCGTGTCGTGTGAGGGCACCGAACGAAACACATTCGGGTGGGTCAGGACGGGTTGGGTTGGGTCGTGTTATGGCCCCCAAGGAAACGCGTTCAGGCGGGTCGGGTTGGGTCAGGTCATGTGGTGGTGCGCATGCAAATGCGTTCAGGCGGGTCGAGTCAGGTCGGGTCGTGTCGAGTCATGTGAGGGTTGCCATATAAAAAATGTTAAGTTGTAACTTCCTGTGTGCCTTGTGCACGTTTATGCGATCGTGTGAGGGAGGTCATATAAAAAATTCTAAGTTGCGATTGCTCGTGCGCCTTGTGCATGTTCGTGCGACCCATTTTCCATTTTCTCCCTCATGCCATAATCGATGTTCGGGCGGGTTGGGTCAGGTTGGGTCATGTCGTTCTATGAGGGCGCCCAATGAAACACCTTCTGGTTGGTCGGGTCTGGTCGTGTCTTGTGAGGGTGCCCAATGAACGTGTCTGGGTCTTGCTATGTTGGGTCATGTGAGGGTGCCCTAGGAAATGCGTTCAAGCAGGTCAGGTCAGGTCGTGCCATGTGAGACCGCACAAGGAAACACATTGAGGTAGGTCAGGTTGGGTCGTGCCATGTGAGGGCACTCAATGAAATGTGTTTGGGTGAGTCAGGTCGTGTCGTGTGAGGGCGCCCAAGAAAACTTATTCGGGCAGGTCGAGTGGGGTTGTGCCGTGTGAGGGCGACCAAGGAAACTCGTTTGGCCGGGTCAGGTCAGGTCAGGGCATGTGAGGGTGCCCAAGGAAATGCATTCGAGTGGGGTGGGTCGGTTCGGGTCGAGTTGTGTGAGGGTGCCCAGGGAAACGCGTTAATGTGGGTCGGCTCCATTCGTGTGAGGGAACCTAACGAAACATGTTCGGGAGGGCTCGGTCGGGCCGTGCCTTGTGAGGACGCCTAAGGAAACACTTTTAGGTAGGTCAAGTTGGGTCCGATCAGCTCGTACCATGTTCGGGCAGCTTGGGTTAGGTCGGGTCGTGTAAGGGTGCCCAGGGAAACACGTTCGGGCAGGTCAGGTTGGGTCGTGGGAGAGCACATAGGAAAACGCATTCAGGCGGGCCGGGTCGGGTGGTGTGAGTGCTCCCATGGAAACGTGGTCGGATAGGTTGGGAGGGGTTAGGTCATGTGAGGGTGCCCAAGGAAATGCATTTGGGCGGCTCGGGTCGGTTCAGGACAGGTCATGTGAGGTCACCCAACGAAACGCGTTCATATGGGTCGGGTCAGGTCGTGTGAGGGCACCTAATGAAAGGCATTTGGGTTGGGTTGGGCCAGGTCATGTGAAGGCGCCCAAGGAAACACGTTCGGGCAGGTTGGGTCAGGTCGTGTTAGGGTGCCCAGGGAAACGTGTTTGGGTAGATTGAGTTGGGATGGGTCAGGTTATGTGATCTGGGTGGCCATATGAATAATGCTAAGTTGTGACTAGCGCCCATGTTCTTTGTGCACGTTTTTGCGATCTGTTTATGACTATCCCATCATAGCGGAATGCTGATGATATCACATACAAAGGCCATTAGATTCTTAAATCATTTTCCTAGTTCTTTCAATCCCTTCTTCTGACATAAAATTCCTTCTCTGGATGAGATTGAATAAATAAATTCGTCATAGGTATTTAATCCAAAAACGAAGGATGATTTAACAAGTTCACAAACTTCACTAGAATATTTCTTCTTTGGACTGCAAAAAAGAGAACCATTGAATGGAAGATGTGAAAAAAAACTTTATAATCAATCTCTAGGAAACTATTCTTCCCTTAAAACATTTGAATCCCTAAAAATCCAAGTTGTTGAACCACTTTCTTAGTAGATCTTGCATTTGAAATATCAACTATCAGAACAAACAAAAATATATATATAAAACTTGATGAAGAAATATCCTTCGTAACAATTTCCTGCACTCCAAGTAGATGCTTATTTAGTTACGAAATGATGGAATTCTCGTATCGTCCTCCCCTGATATGCTTCATAAGCCTAGAAATTTAAGTAAGTTCATTTCCTAGAACTTTTGTAAATATGTTTCTCCGAGAAACACATCGAGCAATAAACAAATATCCAAACCTCCACTAATGTAGGTTTTAACCCTGTACAAAAATTATCTGCAAACGAATCTTACAAACAGAAAATAAACAATGGCGAGAGCATAAAAAATAAAACAGATATACACAGACACTTTCCCTCGGATCACAAATCGGGTTGACTAGCTTGATTTTTCAATATATTCCTTTTAGTGTTACAACACATATATATACATGCCAAAGCATAAATAAACCCCAATCCATTAACCCTTGATTAGAACGTAACTGTAGTTCCCTTAACTGGATCTACAAAATACCAGGGGCCAAAACCAGCACGCCCCAAAACCATGTGCAAACCCATCCACAAAACCATGGGCTGGTCTGCCCACCTAAAAATCGGGTCCAATTTTTTTTTTTTTCTCGGGACACTGCCCCGGACCCTGAATAGGGGGGGCTGCCGCCCCCCCGCACGTGACTAGCCGTGGAAATAATATAACACATACCCAACATTCTCCCATTTGTTCTTTTCTTTCCCCAGGGGGCCACAAGAGATCTTAGTCATTAGCCCAGCTCTGCAACACCCATTGTTTCTCTCCACCAAGAGAACTTCTAAGTGCTCACAGACTCCATCAATGCATCTGCAACATTCTTCAAAGTGTCCACCTTTACCAGCAACACCCTTTTAGCCTCAACCATATCTCTCACAAAGTGATTTTGAACATCAATGTGCTTTGTCTTTGAATGATAAGCAGGGTTCTTAGCCAAGAAAATTTCACTTTGGCTATCACAATCTATCCTTATAGCTTGTTGCACCAACCCCATACTTGAACACAATCTCTGCAACTAAACTACTTCTTTTCTTGCATGAGTGGGTGTCATGTATTCTGCCTCTGTATTTGAAAGAGCCACTATAGACTGCCTTTTACTCATCCAACTGACTACACCTCCAAGTAGGTTAAACACATACCCACTTGTAGATCTTCTTTGGTCCAGGTCTCCAGCCCATTCTGCATCAACAAAACCACGAATGTCCAAAACTCTTTCCAATCCTGGTCTTCCTTGGTAGCGCAAGCCATAATCACTAGTGCCACGCAAATATCTGAAAACCCGCTTCACTGTTGTCCAATGCTCCTTCCCTGGGTTTGACATAAACCTGTTCAATACTCCCACTTCATGTGCAATGTCTGGTCTAGTATAGACCATTCCATACATCAGGCAACCCACTTCACTTGCATATGGAACACAGGACATACCCTCCTCTTCTTCTTGTGTCTTGGGACACTGTTCAACAGACAAATTTACACCTACAGGAATCAGAACATTCACCGGTTTACTATCTTGCATAGTAAACCTCTGCAATATAGTCTCGACATACATCCTCTCGTTTAACCAAAGCTTCCTCTTTTCTCGATCTCTCTTAATTTCCATGCCCAAAATATAGTTTGCAGCACCAAGATCCTTCATGTCGAATTTGGAGAATAGTTGGGTCTTCAAATCTTGGATAATTTCTTTGTCATTTTCAATCAACAACATATCATCCACATACAAGACCAAATAAATAACACGGTCACCAATTAATTTAAAATCAACACAGTGACTGTGGATGGGTATAATTCAGAGGTGCAAGGATTAGAGAATGAGAAGGGGGCTTAGGACCTAATTTCATAGGTGCTAGGGGACCTAGAGGGAAGGTATCGAGAGAAATCGATAGGGGAACCCCCAATAGTGGTGATAAGCGGATTAAGAGTCCAATTATCACAAACCATAATCCCTTAACCCATAACCATTGAATTCCATATCCCCTTAACCCACAATCCATAATCCCTTAACCCCTACACTCATAAATCATAACCCATAAACCCCTTGACTCATTAAATCTTAAGACACTAATTCCTAACCTATAATCCATGAACCTCGTAAGCCCTAACTCCTTATCCTCTTAACCCGTGACCCTTAACCCCTAATCCTTCACCCTTAAACACCTTAATTTCTAACGCCTTAAACACCTAAATCCCCTGAATCTTAAGTCCTTAACTGCTATATCCTCCGACGCTAAAGCCCTGGGACCTTAATCGTTGACCCTTGAAGCCCTTAACCACTAAGTATCCAAGGCTGAAAATAACACCCCAAACCAACATATTGACCTCCTAGGAGAATCCTTCACCTCTGATTGAGCATATTGGAAACATTTAATTTTCAGAGAACTAGGTATTGGTTATGAGGGTATGTATTTGTGGGTAATGCCATTATGACCATGTATACCAAACATAGCAAAAATAGATAATTTTCAAACCCTCAATTTGAATCATTCAAAATATCCACACTTCATGTTGAGATGGAGCTTGTAGTGGTCTCTCACACAAGGAGTTGGAAATCAATAGACCACTCACAAATACAAGGCCTCTCTAGCCCTAATGCAGAAGGAGTGAAAAATCAGTACAAATATTTTGTTTTTAAACAAACTCAATTGTGTCAATGTATAATACTATAAATAAGAGAAAATAAAATGATATTATCCGCAGGAGTTCTTGAAATAACCTCTGATTATCCATAAGTAGTGATCCAAAGGGTGAATGTCGCGCAATAATAAATTTACACCATGTTTAAATTCATTTTACATTGTGAGGTTGTTCTTTAATAGGGTTGAAGCATCATCACAAGGAAGCATGGCACATTTTTGTGGGGGAGCGATTAAAGTTGTAACACAATTCAAGTGACTTACACCTCCAATATAAATGACATTATTGTGTGTTTGTGTGAGGTTGTTAAAACGGTTATTTATAGAAAATACATTCAATGTACTTGGACTTTATATGTTTAGGGCCTCGACTATAATATGTATTTTTACTAGGAACACTTCATGCAAATGAAAGGGGGCCTTTTTTTTTAATGACATATGCACAAGAGCATCAGATGCCACCCTTCAGACCCCCTTGGTGCATTCAAACTGGGTTTACATTTGCTTCGAGTTGAAACTAATCATGATGACCTTCCTCTTCTTAAATTACCTCTTCTAGCATTTCCATATATAAGAGATATAATTAAAGGATAAAATCATCTGTATATGCCCCCATTTATTATGAGATTCAAGGGATCTTCTATTTTCTTTATCAACATTTGGATGGATCGTTATCTACAATCTTTAAATACATGTATAGAACTTTTTATGAGGGAGGTACTGGGATTTAGATATTTATATAAGGCCTTATGTGCCCTTCCCCTTTAAAACTCTTCCAAGGGGTCACCTCCTTCCATATTTCCTTGCCAAAGACGAGTCCTCCCAAATATGCCCTCCCAAATATGAATCCTCCCTACGAAGCTTTCCACTAAAAGGGAACCCAAATTCCTCCTCGTCTCTCTCAAGACCACACTATACCACAATGAAACTACATGGAATGAGGTGCAAGAATTCACCACCTAGAGGTTTATCTCTTAGGTGCAAATTAAATCCCTCCTTAATCTCTCCCACACACCCTCCTATCACATCTACCTGATCACCCATATCCTGCATTTTTCGGAGCTGCCCTTCCCCCTTACCCCCCCATATAATCACCATTAACGAGACTCCCAAGTGAGACGGTGAACTGGCACACACCCCCGATTAGTGAAATGATGATTTTAATATTAGAAATTTTTGTGATTTGATTCCTTGATAATGGATCATAATAATTATAATTTTAATAGAAATATAAGACAATTTTCATTCACCACTCGTGTTTCTAGAAATCTGTTTCTCAAGGTTTTATTGTCAAAAAAAATTATATATATGACTCTTTGAGAAGCTAAGAGACATCCATTACCATTCTTTTCTTTGGCTAATATTGGAATTCATGTGATCATGTACGCACTATTCTAATTTAATAAATTTATTCCTACTATAGCTATTTTGCCTCAATGAGAAGAGTACATATATGATAATCATGGTTTTTTAGTATTTTTAAATATCTCGCTCCAACAAGAGGGCCCTTCTGCTTTGTACTAAAAGTGTAATTTAGTTATTACTTTTTGTTTATCTATGAGTTTTGTAATTTTTTTTTTCAATCATTTAATTTTGTATATTTTCACTCAAATGATTTAGTTGTTTTAATATACCTCTAGCGCTTGAATAAAATTCAAAAAACACCAAAAACTTCACTAGTCATCTTTACCACTTGTTTTTTACTTACACATTCATTTTTCTTTTTTCTTTTTCTTTCTGAGATTCATAATATGATTGATTTATTACACAATATTATTGGCATATCAATGAATGAAATATAAGTTTTTCATAAACACACATGATCATTTATAGTTAACTCCTTTAGTACTTTGTTGATAAATCATGCAAATAATTGTATTCTTTCTTCATACTTCATTGAATGGAAAATAAAATTCCTTTCATAGCATAAATTGTGTTTTTCTTTTCGCATATCAGAGTTTATTAAGTAAATTTTATCTTTCATGGAATAGAATTTGATTTCTTCTATTTGATAAAACTATCTTTACGTCCTCTCGATTAGAATTTAAAAGGTTTCATACAATACACTTTCCTTATTTTCCATATATTATAATTTGAAAGTTTTCATAGTGTAAATTGTTCGATCAATATTGTAGAGTTAGTGAGCTGCACTAAGGAAACATGTTCAATCGCTAATTAATCCCTAATAATCCATATTACCGCCATTTTAAAATTTTTGCGGGTCGGATTTTCTTCAATGGCATGAGGTGAGCTCGAATATTTGGCATTTGTTACAAGAGGTTGATTGGTGCCGAGGAATATAGACTAATTTCTTGGATGATATTTCTTAGGAAAGGAAGCAACATAGGAGGCATCAAAGGAAGTATCTTAGCCATCGCTTGCAGATCCACCTACGGAGGTAGAAAAGGAAGCATCTTAGGCACTAAAATCCTTTCTAGGTCGAGAACGAGTGGGTTAAGAAGATTAAGCATTTGGCACTTCCGGGAAAAGGTTTCACTCTACCCCTTTCATGAACTAATTTCTCCAATTTTTTCTTTGTCTCATTACACTAAGGAATTCTAGGGTTTAGCGTTCTAGTTCATTAGCAGATGACTATTGATTAAACTCCAATGTCACTTGCCCGATGAAGTATGCGAAATGGGGTTAAATAATCCTTAAAAAAAAGTTTATACATCTACCTAATCACCCTAAAGCCTCATGAATAAACTCAGATTTGTCTCATAATTAGGCCTCGTATTGGCCTCATAAGCTCGAGAAATAACCTTAGGATCACAACGAATTGATGCCACAATCAGCTATAGTGATTTGTGTCAAGAGGGCCTAATTCAGGCCTTAGGATGTCTGCATTAGAGGGTGGAAAAACTCTGCCAGGAATAGGAACTCGTCCTCTTTAGACAATCACAAAAACTTTTTGCTTCAATTCCTTAACATGTTCATTCAATGTTCATTTTGTCTCAACAAGAGACCTCACAGATCTACTTCAAGGTCAACTTCTACAATACTAATATACCTTCAATATTTTCAAATTGACTTAGACATTAGTAAAAAAAAGAAAAAAAGAATCTAAGTTGGTACACTAGATTAGATCATAAAATTATTAAAAAACCCCCCCTAATATAATTATGGAGAATCCTCGTGATTTTTAAAAGTGCTTAGTCTAAACAGGTCACATTATTTCCTTCAAAACAATAGAAGTTCAATTATTATTTTGATAAAATATAGTGTAAATTATATTTTTTAAATCCAAATTACAGTTATCAAACTTTAGGATTTTGGGTGCCCTGAAGTTTTTGGTGATACTGATTTTATGTTTAGTGGTGTTGATCTATTTCTGGGATCAAAAAAACGATTTAAAAACTCCGACAATACAATTCCTTGAAAATTTTCTGGCCCATTACAACCAAAAGCTTATTATATATGGACATTTCAAGACTTCATCTTTAGTGTTTTATGATCAGAAAAAACACCAACCTACTACCCGTTATTAGGGGTTTCTTCTTTTGTCAGGTTCTATGAGATCTACTTGTAAATATTCTTAAAGTCAACCCTATTTATCAGAATCTCTCTTCATCCTAGCATTTGTAAAATTAATGCTCCTTTGGCCTTTGAATTTAACACTATTAGTGTTCCTTTGCATCGTTAACGCATATTCTAGTCATAGGCTTTATCACGAAAGGATACGGTAGAGATCGAAGTATTCTAGCGTAGTTTTTGCCAAACGTAACCACTTATAGTGTTTAGCTATCCAGGATTCTTCAATATCACATTAAAGAATTATTTGTTCCATCTATAGAACGCGAGTTGTTTTTTAATCACGTCTTTATTTATTCTTAAATGTGTTAGCCCAAATTAAATGCGTTTATTTATTCTTAAATGCGTTAGCCCAAATTAAATGTGTTTTATCAATAACGACAACAATCGTGGAACTCCATTGGGTGATGCTCACTTGAAGAAAGGAGGAAAACAAACGACTAAAATTGTTTGGAAGTTCAAAGAAACATTTACGTTATTAAAATCGCTTTTAAATAGCGTAAAAATATGGAAGTGGGAAGAAAGGTGGAAAACACACGACTGGAATTGTTTGGCACTTCAAAGACCCATTTACCTTATAAAGATAGCTTTTAAATAGGGTAAAAACATGGACGTGGGAATAAAGGTGGAAAAAAAAAGACTGAAATTGTTTGGAACTTCAAAGACCCGTTTAGTTTATTACGATTGCTTTTAAGTAGGGTAAAAACATGCAAGTGGGAATAAAGGTGGAAAACAAACAACTGAAATTGTTTGAGACTTTGAAGACCCATTTACCTTATTACGATCGCTTTTAAATAGGGTAAAAACATGGAAGTGGATGGTTGAATATGACTGTAGAAATTATTTGAAAAGTGTTTGTATATTCACAACGAATAAAATCTGGCAAAGATAAATACAATTAAGTATAACAAGTAATATACAGGAAAAAAATATGCGAAACATAAATACAAATAAGTATAACAAGTAATATACAGGAAAAAAATATGCGAAACATAAATACAAATAAGTATAACAAGTAATATATATGAATTATTTTTAAAATTTTATTTTGAAAAATTTTAAATATAAAAAGATTTAGAAATTTAGATTATTACATGGGAAAATCTAGTCAAGTTACTAGACAACAAATCCTTTACTTTTTATGACTTACTACGAAGAGTAGTCTAACACATAGACATAAGAAATCTTAAAATATAATTTCAGGAAAGATTATGACATTTTGTTTAAAATATATTTTTGAATGGATAAATGGAACCAACACCTTAAAAAATCCTTGGGGCAGTGAAATTCTCTAGATTAAACAATTTAAACTCAATTTTTTAAAAATATATGCAGGATTTTGTTTCAAATTAACAAGGAAAAATGCCATCTAAGCAGTTACAAATACCACTATCCTCTCGACTTTTCATTGCTTTAAATTTAATATGTAGCCATCTCATACTCCGTCTATGAAGCCTCCATTAATCTCCTAATGAGTTTTACCACTAGTTAACTCATCACACTAATGAATCAATCCATACTCATTAATTTTTTATGATGTCTTCATGATAGTCTTATGCAACAACTCACAACCTTAACTCTTACACCACAGGTTAAAACTAAAATAAAAAAGACAAAATAATTGATAAAAAAACATAAAAACCAAACACCGTCATTAAATTGAAAATCCTCAACAAGAAAAACTAAATTATGATAAATTTATTACTTTGGATAAAAAAAACATGTTAGGATAAAATGAAATCATTAAATGATTAAATAAACTATATTATCTCAAATATCGTAAATATACCATAAGTCACCAATATCTTGTAAGCAAAAACCATGTACTAAAAATACAATAATTTTGGCTTTATACCCAACGAAGTTTAGCGTAACAATTTTTCAGAGTATACCAACATTGACGATGAGTCACCAATATCTGGTAACCAAAAACCATTACTAAAAATATAATAATTTTGACTTTATAACCAAAACTAAGTTTAGCGTAACAATTTTGCCATATATACCAACCTTGAGGATGTGATAAATGTAGATTAATAGGAGTGTCTTAAATGTAGAGTAATAATAGTAGAAGGTTTTATCCTTCGACTCAAAACTATACCATTTATTACTTTCTCATTTTCAATGCAGACGGAATATTAAGCAGATAATCAGTGTAATGTATCAGAGCTTCAAAGCATAACTAAGTAGATTTTGAGTTCGTTGTATTCTTCTTTTCGTCCATGTAGATATGTGTTTACTCTTTGGGGCCTACACTTTTTGTGGATATCACAATTCATTCTATATAAACCTTCATGTTGCAGATTTCAGAGAATGCATTAAATTGATACCATGCATTTGATATGCAACTTCATGTCGTAACCTCAAGTGAGAAGAAATTTTTAGTGTATAAACTTCAAAGGACATACCAACTCAACGTGGTATGCATTTTTGCCACCAAAAGGACGAGTCGTAGTTGAAGGGACGCTGCTAGTCATGTCTAAAACCAGAGAGATCTCATCATAGAGAAACCATTGAGAGTGAAGAATATTTTGCGTTCATCGTGAACCCATATTTAAATTGAGAGGCTGGCTCTACTTATAGGGTTTCATTTTGTTTTCTGACTTTCGCTAGATTACAGAGAGAAGACCTCTGTAGATTACCACAAGGCATTGAATCGTTGGCCAGTTAATTGGGAATATAGTTTATGTTCTTTTTCTTTCATAATTTCTGATATGAATGAAAATATTGTTCTAGGAAAATATTGTTCTAGTAACAAGCAGTGGCCCTGTTTGCATGAAGTGGTACCATAGTAAGGTTTTTCCTTGTGTACTATGTATGTGTGAGTTTTGCGTTATTATTAGAAAATAAGAGGACCATTGCAAAGAGAATTTGGAAAAGTGAGGTGGAGGAATTCCTCTTAGAAGAGAACCTGGAAGACTAGATAGAAGAGAAGCCGTTGTCGAGATCTGCTGTGCATTACACCAACTCACAAGTTCCAGCACGACGTTGAAACGTAATGCTGCTTGAATGATCGCTATCGTCTCCGATAGTGATGTTGCGATGGCCATGCCCTCTTACTATTTGATGATTAAAAATCTGAAAAAGTTGGAGACGAATTATACAAAAGCGGTGCGGTTCGGTTGTTGGAGGATCTACGTCTCAAATTTTATCCACCCACGTGGAAACATAGTCCGAGGAAGAGGAACCTCGACTTGGCTGAAGCCTTTGCCGTTCAATGAATGCCCCTAGATTTTGCCATATGGCATCCACACCCTTATATATATATCACAACAACCAGCCATAGAGTCCCAGTACATATCAATAGTTATTTCATCTGTTCATTATCTTGTACTTGTTCTCATCAAATTCCATATAAAATAAATTAGGTTCGTTCTCATACATAGTGTTCATTATTATATTGCGATCATGGCGGCTGTAAATGCATCAGTGATGGCGATGAATGGAGCAACGCTCCTGCAACGGAAGCCAGCGGAAAGGTCAACAACCAGCAGGCAGCTTCGAGTAAAATGCATGGCAGGGGTTAGTAATTCTATTGCTGTTTCCGTATCCACGAATTTAATTATATGTTTTTGTTATTGTATTTATAACTTAATTTGTGTCATGTGGATCCACAGCCCGAGGAGCGAAGGCAATCACCTTCTACCCCTCCTGAGAAGGTAAGCGATTAAGCAAGCGCCAATTTTTGCATTAACATGCATTGCACTGAAATAAATTGAATTGAATTGACACAAATAAATAATAATGCAGGTGAGAACAAAGTTTAAGGACGTGTTTGCCTGATGGAAATTTCTGATAATTTCGAACAAAACAGAGGAAGCAAAGTTTCTCAACTCAACACAAAAGAAATGAGAAATTTGGACAAAGATGATGGAGAAAAGCTCTGTTTTTATTAACCATAAAAATGACAATAAAAATTACAAACTTCTTCAGAACTACAGTTCTGGAATAACTAAAAACTCCATACTCTGTTTTTAAAAATTCTGTAAAAAAATAAAAAATAAAAAACAGACAGTTGCTGAAACACGTGTTTCAGCAACAGTCAGACAGTTGCTGAAACACGGACGCAGTTGCTGAAACAGCCTGTAGAATGCATGCTGCTCCCAAAACACAGCGACTCTGTTTTCTTGCTGTTTCTTCTGCTCTGTCTATTTCTCTGCCTTCTGCAATTTCTCAAAATGTTTTCTAACATTCTTCTAACCTTAAAATGAACTGTTGTTCATCATATTTATAAGCAAAAAACATTTTGACTTATAATATTAAAAAAAATACAAAATATCCTTCAAAGCTTATCAGCGTATTGAATGCTGCAAGCGGTGATGCCTTTTGGAATAAAACTAGTCGGCTGTAGCAGGAGCAATAACTCTGCAAATTAAATGCACAGTGGAGTGCAATAAATAAACCATGACTTTCAGGCATCCGATATTTTTGAAATATCTACAGCGGATCTGATTTTCCGTCCAGCTGTTTATATTGCAGTTGGAATTAAATTCCAACACTCCCCCTTAATTTCAATTGCTGGGTTTTTCACCATACCCAGACATTCTCTGAAATGATCAAAAATTTTCTTTGCCAATGGTTTTGTCAAGATGTCAGCTAGCTGATCCTCTGTTCTGCAGTGCTGCAAAACAATCTCACCATTGTTAACCAATTCACGTATGAAGTGAAATTTGGTGTCTATGTGCTTTGTTCTTTTATGAAAAACAGAATTTTTAGACAATGCTATTGCCGAGCTATTGTCACAGTAAATGGTTGTGCCTTTTTCTTGTTCATGACACAAATCTCTGAGAACTCTTCTCAGCCACACTGCTTGGCATGCTGCTGCTGTTGCTGCCACGTACTCTGCCTCTGCTGTTGACAAAGCCACCACTGGTTGCTTCTTGGAAGCCCATGAGATGGCTCCCGATCCCATATGTTCGTCGTGACGGCACCCACTCTCATAAAGGACATGTTAAGAGTTTAAACTTTAGTGTTTTCAAACCTTGGGCACATATGACATGAATTATATGAAATGTTTATTTCCATTAAGAATGAGGGTAGAATGATGAACTTAAATTTGTCTTTAACACAATCCCTCTAGATTTGTCTCTTCAAATGTGAGGGCACCCACTCTCATGTTCGCATTTAATGATATTAGCCTTTAGGAAAAGATAAGAAAATACAAATTGGACTAATGTATCAATCCATGTGAACATGATACCCATTCTCTCTCTGACACACTCAATGTGCAAACTTTGTCTCCTAAAGGACATGATTTGGGCAGTGTATCAATTGCCTCAAATACTTAGGTTTGAGTCAATTCTTCATGCAACATGATACTAAGATGTTGCTAAGATGTCTCCTACTAATATGCTAAACTAGTCAGCATCAGTTCAAAAATTCTAGATGACTCTCATGGTGTTGCAAAGTTGGCATACTTTCTTAGTCCCACAGTGCTAAAAAACTTTCCTCAACTATCAATCCTAAAGAAGCCCAATAATGGGTGAACATGGATAGGCCAGCTTGAATTTTCTCACATGCCTTCCATCTCACTTAGACACTTATTTTGGGAACTCTTATACATTTACTATGTCAATTTTCTAAGGCCTAAGATGGGAAAAATAAATAACAAGTGTGTGCAAGTAGCAACACACTTGACTAGATTGAACTCGGCCTAGTCTTATGGTGGATGTACATTTTAAGGGCTTCTTTCCTAATTCAAAATCACTGAAGATATATAAACTAACTATTTCATTTGTCCTACAATTCCAATAGTGCACATGGCAAGATTCTATGTAAATCTCTTTTGTTGCATATGGTAGGCCTCTGAATAGACTAAGCTTGTACTAGCATAATGCAAACATTACCTGCAAGTCACCATTGTGTTTTGGTTTCTGAAGGCTGCTGCATTATTGACTGATTAGTGAAGTATCAACCAGTGAATAAGTTTCAAGATTTGGATAAGTCACAATATATATTATAATTTTGTCTTGTAGATTGGCCTCTTGACCAATTTTTTCTAGGAATGCCTTTTATGAAAAAATAATTTCTTTCCTAACAAGTTATGACTCTCTTGAAAGCACTAGGTTCACTAGTAAATTTGAAGCAAATATATAATGCACGCATCATGCTACCACTACAAGCCATTGCAGAAAATAGAAACCAAGGTGAAAAAGCATCTACAGCTACATTGTAGACGTGTTACAGTGACAATACTTTCTTGAATGTCTATTCTCCAACATCCATAGCATTACCACAAATAATCATAGTTTGTATTTAACTCCAAATAATATACATTCCAGTAAGACATTGTCAATCATAGTTTTACCTTGTGGCAATGATTTTCCTTATGCCCTGCTCTCATTTTCAGTCAAAAACTAGATTTCCTATTCCTACTGTAATATGACCAACTATCAGACAACTATCTCACTGTAATTCTAGATAAAATGAGCAGTCTACCCAAATATTAAAGAAACTGAAAATGATATTATAGGGTAAGAAACTAAATAGGTAGTACGCATGATATTCTATTCGATAATTCACTACCTTTCCCATTTATAAAATAGTTTCTACAAAAATTCCGCTGCATATTAATTCTTTATGTTTCTATTTATTGAGATTTTGGCTCACACGGGGATTACAATCAGCCTTTCCACAGGAAATACATATGGCTTATGCAATTGGCATACCATTGTTGTCACTGTAACTAACATTTCCTGATAAGAAGTTATAGTTGAAACATTGCATTTACTTGTTTTGGCTTCCTAATTGTTATGCATGGCATATATAATACCCGCTGTCCATTGGGCTTCATATGTGACCAAATGAAAAAGGATTTAATTGTTGCTAAATGAAAAAATGTGACAGC
Source organism: Pinus albicaulis (assembly GCA_034641835.2). Taxonomy (NCBI): domain Eukaryota; kingdom Viridiplantae; phylum Streptophyta; class Pinopsida; order Pinales; family Pinaceae; genus Pinus; species Pinus albicaulis. The sequence continues at coordinate 1,212,345,280 of CM076579.1, forward strand.
CTAGGATTGGAGGGATTTTGTGCAAATTATAATGAAAAATAAAAAAGTGAAGGCATGCACCTCCAGTGCAGTGATAGCAGGGATTCCTATTTATAATCTTCTAGAGTTATTATTATTTTATTTGTTCGTTTCTTTCTGACTGTTTCTCCCTGGTCAAGGTGTTTCTCAAGTTTGCCAGCTCTCAATGCTAACGAAGTTTCTTGATGTCTTGCAGTGGAAACACCTCACATCTTAGCATAGGTCCAAGATCTAGTTCTGGTACAATAACAAAAATTGTGGAAGATTTGGTAAGTGCCTGCTACTGAAAGCCTTGCCACTATGACCCAAGTGATATTTGGCCATAACTAGAAGGTTAGTGCATTGGGAAAAAGAGAATGTTGTGTGCGTTGATGCTGCACACAGGGCATCTTTTTGCAAGACCTTTTCCCAATCACTTGCAAGAGCAGTTTGCATCTGCAAGATGCACATAGCATTCTCTTTTCCCAATAAAATAACCTTCTAGTGTTGCATGACCTTCTAGCCTCTTTAGACTAAGGAACTGTCCAAAACTTTTTCACTCTTGGTTCGTAGTTATCCTGTGAGTTTAGTTTGATTGCAAGACTTTTGCCTTCACATTCCTTCTCAATGTTTCTGCCATAACCTTAGAGCTATTCGGGTTTGGGGTTGTTCCCTAGATATCTCTTGGGGTCTGGACCAACCTCCTGATCTGCTAGCAGCATTTCTATCCCTCCAACAAGTATATCACTTATCACAGGCATTTTTGTTTCTCCAAAATGCCGTTACTCTCGCAAAAGGGTGCATTCTAATTTAATATTCTTTCTCCCACAACTCAACATGCTGTGTGCAATGTGGTGCCGGTTGGGTGATTTTGATGGCTTCTATAAACTAGTTATTAGAAAATGTTTCTAACCTCTTAGGAAGGAGCTACTTAGCGGTGTTTGCCTCTCTAATAATTGCTTGTATTGATTTTTCATTAGTATATTGAAAAATTCATCGTCAGGGATTAATTTTTCAATTTTATCAAGTGTCTCTTTTATCATATTCAACATAAGATGGACTTTTCATGCACTGAGTTCATTGGAGCAAGGCTTTCTGGCTTGCCTTGAATATTGAAAGCAAGTTATAGAAGCAATCCCTAAATATGGAGCATCATTGACAACAATTGAAGCTCCACTCATTCGATGTTTTCTAATCCCTCTTCTTATGCTCCTTCGCCTTGTCATCTTCATTTGTTTACAAGGCATGACAAAGATACCCATAAGTCTAAGTTTTAGCCCAAAATAAATTGTAATGATAGTGGAAATGTTACGAGAACATTGTTATTATCACTAATGGTCTGCCCATTCTAATGAAGGATGTCTTAAGCAAAGAGTTCTCAACACATATTTCAATGGCTGAGCAAAAGGAAGGAGAAGGTTAAAATGATTATGGTCAACAATCCCAGTTACATATGTGGTTGTTGTGGACTTCCCAATCCATGGTGGAAATGCCTCTGCTACTAAGTACGGTAATTCTAACAATTCAAAAAAAAATGGAAAAACAAGTCTAAGCCCACAATTAGTCTTAATCATCACTTACTACTTCAGTTTAGACAATGATGCTTTGTTTGTGCAAAAATGTTGCATTATAGTTAATGCTAGTGATAAAAATTTTATTTCACAAGACCATGTGACTTTTCTTAACTTTCCTTCAAAATGTTAACCTTGGTCTAAAATTTTAGGGTTGGATGAAGGATAAGGAACCAATGCAAGTTATGAAGGTCCGTCAATTCAATTTTTCTATTGACCACTCTTTGATAGTATTAAGTATGATGGCATTCTTGTTGATTGATGTGGTCTTATTCCTTGGAAGGTTTTATCAACACGATTGCCATGCAAGCTATTATACATTGTCTTGAAACTTCCCTATTTTTGCAGAGAAGTTACGTCATGCTAGTGATTAATTTGAAACTGTATTTTAGTGGAAAAATTAACTGTTTTTTGGTGGAATAGTTCATAATTTATTCTGATATTTTTTGCAAGTGTACTAGTCACGATGATAAACGTTTGTGGTTTACTTCAGAGGGTTCTCAGTTCTTTCTAGATACGCTTTTCATCATTTGCTTTGAATACTTCTCTAGTGCTTTACCTTCATATTTTATCCCCTGCACAATTGCTCCTGAGGTCCATGTTGTTATGTTTATTGGTTGTTTCTGTAAAACAAATTTCCCAAGGTTCTGCAAGGTAAATCCAAATGCAAAAAATACTATTTTACATATTGATATTTGTTCAAGGCATTCTTATGTGATACTTGAATTTCATAAATCTAGATTTATATTTCGTTATCTATAACAATATATAAGAACATGCCCATGGATTGTTCATATTTATCAAACTGCGGAGTTGTTCCTTTCCTGTTGCATGTTATTTTATATTGTTATGTTGTGATTCAAAATTCTAGTTGTGCTTTCCAATTATTCTCCTACATAGTACATGCTTTTTTAGATTATATAAAAATTTATTCTTATTTTCTTTTTATTATGTATATTGAACATATTATTTCTAGCAACTTTTGATCTTCCTAGATTTTCTATTCCTTTGGTGTATCTTTGCACCTTTAGGGGAAATTGGTAGTTTAAAGTCTAATTCTTTAAAGGGTGCTAGCTCAATGGAAGAGCACCTACTTTAAAAGAAGGAGGTTGGTGGTTCGATTCCATCGTACCCTGATATTCATAGGGAATGACGACGATCAGTTTTTGGTGACGGATGCTCTTTTGACCATCACCAATAAGCTTATGGTGACATTTTTCAACTCTCACTGAAATATGAAATGGTGACGGTCAACGAACGCCACCATATATACGCATCAATAGTGACGACCATTAAAGGTTCGTCACCATAAATCTTTGTTGTTGATATGAAATGGTGAGGGTCACTGTTTGTCATTATAGTCATTATTCGTGATGGACCTTGATGTCACCAATGAGTTTATGGTGACGGTCAATGAACGTCACCATATATATGCACCAATAGTGACGGCCATGAAAGGTCTATCACAAAAAATCATCGTTGTTCATATGAAATGGTGACGGTCACTATCCATCATTATAATCAATATTCGTGATGGACCTTGAATGTCACCACAACACATACTTTCGGTGACGACACCTTTGGTGACGTTCAGTTTTTTGGTGACGGAGGCTATTTTCCATCACCATTGCTCATATGAAATGGTGACGGTCACTGCCCGTCGCTATAAATCATTATTGGTGACGGACCTTGAATGTCACCACAACACCTATACTTTCGGCGACGCCACCTTTGGTGACGTTCAATTTTTGGTGACGAAGGCTCTTTTGACCCTCACCAATGAGCTTATGGTGACCATTTTCGCCCCTCACCAATGTCCTTTTTTCTTGTAGTGCATGCACGTCAGATCTCATAGGTTCATTGTATTTTGTTGTAGAAGGTCCTACTTCTTCTTCTTTGTAACCAATGCCAGTTTTTTCATTGTAAGATCATTGATTGTTGATGAGTTCTTCCAATGCCCTTGAGCTGTTGGCATAGTTTTGGATAGTTTTTCCTTTCTTCACTTCCTCACACAGCGAGACTACTTCGGCTTCTAATTCTTCCCCTTCTTGGTTGCTTTCTTCCAACTTCTTTTGAAGTGACTCTTCAATGCATTTTTGTTCTTCAACTTCAATTTTGAGACCTTGAACTTTTTCTTCAAGAGTATTGGAACAGATCTTCTCCGCCTTAAGATCTTTTATAAGCTTGATTGCTTCCTCATAAAATTCTTCTATGGTCCATCCTTCTTCTTCGTTGTTTGATACCTCTTGTTTATTGTGCTTGGGTTTATTGTGCTTGGCCATAAACAATATTCTCTCATTCACTTCTTCTTCATTGTCATTGTCTTCATCGGATGATGAGCTATCTTCTTTAGAGATAAAGTTCCTTTTGGATCCTTGTTTGTTGAATTTCTTAAAGCCTTTCTTTCCTTTTGCGTTGTCATTACTTTTGTTTGGACATTTTTCTGCAAAATTCCCAACCTCATTACAGTTGAAACATATCAATAGAAGTTTACCTTTGAATTGTCCCTTACCAATTTTTAGTTTTCTCGTGAAGTAAGAATATTCTTCATCTGAAAGACCTTCTTCATAATCTCCCTTTTCATCACACTTGCAGGTGCATGTCTTTTCAATTGAAGGTTTTTTATCCTTATTGGTTTTTTAGATGCAACGAACGTAGTTTGTAGATGCAAAGTACCCTCTTCTTCATCAAGTCTCATTTCATATGCTATGAGAACTCCATGTAATTCCTCTTTGCTGATTTTGTCCAAATTTGCACTGTATTCTAAGACCGATACCTTTGGGTTGAATCTCCCTGGTAACATTCTAAGAATATTCTGTATAATAGTCTTCTCATCAACTGGCTCTCCCAATCCTTCCAGAGTATTGGTTATTTCATCAACGTATTGGAGGTATGCAGCAATGTTGCAATCTTCTTTCATTCTGAGTTGCTCAAATTTTTCTCTATAGATTTGAAGCTTTACTTCCTTAACATTTGAGTCACCTGTATATATATTCTCAAGCTTGTCCCATATATTTTTGGCAGTTTTATAACCCAACACCTTATGATAATCAGATTTAATAAGTCCACTGATAATAATATTCTTTGTTTTTGCATCATTTACCAAATTCTTCTTACCTTGTTCATCCATAGTTGATGTAGATCCATTTTGAACAGTGTCCCATACTTCGTAACCTTGTGCCAAGAGATAGACCTCCATTCTTCCTTTCCAGAGTGCATAATTATTTTCATTGAATAGAGGTACACCATTCTTGGTATGCTCCATGACCTCCTTCCAGCTATTAAACTTCTATTGAAGGAACCAAGCTCTGATACCAATTGTTGGAAATACTGAGAGAGGGGGTGAACCGTATTCCTTTCAATTATAGAATTAGTTAATCTTCAATTATTATCAGTGTTTGTACAATGATAGCAGAAAACAAGAGGAACAAAAATGCACACAGTTTTTAAGGTGGAAACCCACTCGGGGACAAAAACCACCTAATGCTTTTCTAATAATTCTTTAATATTCAACTCCAATTGAAAATAAAGCTCCAACTTCCTAGAATCTAGAAAAGCATTCTTCTCCAGCTCCCACTAGATGGATGCTCCAACGCCCGAGATTCTTCAGTAGTTAACTGAATGGATGCCCCAACACCCAATGAGCTACAACTCACCCTAGCACCACCCTATAGAAGAATAAAAGAGGAATGGATTCCCATACCAAGGAAAATGGTCCACTTTACAATGATATAGAATGATGCAGAAGAAGAAGATATACTAGACCATAACCCCAACTTTGACACAAGCACCTAATGATGATCGTAGACCTCCCAACACTGCCTCTTCAACCCTTGGCAGATAGACACTAATATAATTTGTACAGTAATGTATTTTACAATGAATAAGTGCAATGATACCTTTACAATGATTGTATGCAGTGCTGCCCACTTGAAGACTTCATATGATGAACTTCGTGCTGCTATTATGCACCTTGGTCGCTACTCTTCTCATGCTACCCTCTGCTGCACTTTGCTTTGCTTTGCTGCCGTAGAAATTCTGGTCCTTTGCAACCCTTGACAACACATGATCTAGCTTTTTCTTGCCTTCTAGGAGCTCGATATTGAATCTGGTGTATCTATGTTATTTCAGATCCTAAATATCTGATTTTTGGTCTTGTAGTAGTCCTTTGAGTTGTCTTTCCAATGCCACAGGTCTAACCCAATTTGGATTTTTCAAGAGAGAGTTATACCCAATCTCGCACAATGCCCTAATTATGGATTGTTTTAGTAGAGCGCACTTGTATGACATTCCACGTGTCATTGTTTCTTCATTTGGCCCTGAAATTGATAGAGCACAAAGCATAGACTGTGCACTAACGACCAATTTTTATGGAATTCCAATCTGATACTCAAAGAGAGAGTTATGATGCATTTACCAAGGTCACTTTTTTGAGATGAATTTCAGGAGCCTGCAAAAACCTTGACTTCCACAGATCATATCTCCACAAATATTGTGCACCTTGATTTGAAATTTTTATAGCAGCTTACCTAGGATTTTAGCTTTGCCTCATAAAAATTTCAGCTTCTGAACCTTCGTATAAAAGAATTTAGAGTGCAAATTCCACGATGACCTGTTTCATATGGAAAAATCCCTTACCTAAGGAGGAAATGAAGATCACAATTTATATAAATGCTTAGCTTGAGAGGGGCTTCAACAAGTGAACGTGGGAGGGATTTTAGGAGCTTAAAAAATATTAATTATGACTTTTCAATGACCCATGCCCCAACCCCATGGGGTTTTAGCCCACTAACTGGGGGTACAAACTTCAAACATGAATATCTCTCAAACCGTGAAGAATTACATGGCGTGCCATATATCAACGGAAACATCTCGACAAGTAGAACCATCAAAAGCATTATTGACCCAGAATATATTAATTTGGTAGGTAAAAATTCTCATGCAATATTGGGTTAGCCCCTGGTGCTGCTTGGGTTGACATCAATGACAACCGCTGATCAACACATATTTCTAGTGATAAAGGTAAAGAAGTTGAGGATGTTGATTCTTTGAGAGGGCACCCAGTTCTATAGTAGTTTCAGGATGTGTTTCCAACATAGATTTTAGAGTTACCGCCTTATAGAGAAGTGGAATTTTCTATTGAGTTGGTACTAGGGGCAACACCAGCATCAAAGGCATCGTATAGGATGAGCACGCCAGAGTTAGTATAGATAAAGCTCCAGTTGAAGGAAATTCTTGACAAATGATACATTAGGCCAAGTGTATCTCCTTTGGGGGCACCCATGTTTTTTGTGAAGAAGAAGGATTGTACTCTCAGGTTGTGAATCGATTATACACAGTTAAACAAGGTAACCATCAAGAACATATATCCGTTGATGAGGATTGATGACTAGTTTGATCAGTTCAAGGATACAACAATGTTCTCAAAGTTTTATCTGAGATTAGGGTACCATCAAGTACACATTAAAGAGGAGGACATTTACAAGACAACTTTTCAAACTAGGTATGGGAATTATGAGTTTGTTATAGTTCCATTTAGTTTGACTAATTATCCAACTAATTTTATGTGCTTGATGAATAGTATATTGTGTCCTTATATGGACAAGTTTTTTATTGTATTCATTGATGATATATTGGTATATTCTAGGAATGAAGAAGAGCATGCCAAACACTTAGCGACAATATTGAGATGGTTGAGAGAATTAGTTGTATGTTAAGCTCAAAAAACGCAGTTTGTTTTAGAGTAAGGTAAATTAATTGGGAGATGCGGTTTCCAAGGAATCTATAGTAGTGGACCCGAGAAATATAAGGGCTATCATGGATTTTGCAACTCTTCGGAATGTAGATGAGGTAAGGTAATTTATGGGACTAGCAGGTTATTACAAGATGTTTATCAAGATATTATCACAAAATGCTTATCCTATTACATCATTGCAAAGGAAAGCTAAGAAATTTGAATGGACAGAGGGATGTTCATCAAGTTTTGAGTAGTTGAAGTTGTTGTTGGCAAATGCTCCAATTCTAAAGATTGCAAATCTGAATAAAGAGTTTATGGTGTCTACATATGTTTGCAATAGAGGGCTTGATGAAGTACTTTAAGTAGTATGCTATGAGTCACAGAAACTAAATGAGCACGATTAAAATTATCTAACACATGATCTTCAATTGGTATCGATCATCCATGCACTAAAGATATGGAGGCACTATCTTCTTGGTAGGATGTGCATATTTATGAGCGATCACATGGGATTGAGGTATCTATTTGACCAAACGAACCTAGATTCCAGACAAGCTAGATGGTTGGCCATGATCAATGAGTTCAACTTTGAGATCAATTACATTAAAGGTAAAGAGAATATGGTTGCAGATTCTCTTAGCGGGAGGATACAAGTAAATCATAAGGAAAATATGAGTTCTTATGGGACATATCTATAGGATCGGATCTTATAGGAAGGTCAAAAAAATGGTAGGCATAGGGAGCTTATGCACAGGTTACATTAGGGTACAGATGATTAGGATGTGGAATATCGTCTCACAGCAAATGGCTTGGCCAGGTTTAGGGATGTGATATATGTGCTAGATAACAGTGAGCTCGAGAGGATTTTATTGAGGGAATTTAATTTTAAGTCATATTTAGGACACTTAGGATATCAGAATACATTGACAACAGTGAAGAAGTTTTATTATAGGGTGAATCTGAAAAAGGAAGTGGTAGATTTTGTAGCTAGATGATTGGATTGTCAACAGGTAAAAGCATAGTGTAAGAATCCATGAGGTTTACCACAACCAATTCAGGTTCCAGAGTGGAAATTGGAGATGATTTCCATGGATTTCATTACAGAATTTCCGAAGGCATATAGCCAACATGATTCTATTATAGTTGTGGTCAACAGGTTGACAACGGTAGCACACTTCATTCCAGTGAAGTCTATGTATTCAACTAGTGACATGGCACATGTATTCATCAAAGACATTGTGAGGTTGCATGGTGTACTGAAGAATATTGTTCCAAATAGGGATTTCAAGTTCACTTATAGATTCTAGAAATATTTATTCACAGGTTTGGGTACAAAGTTGGCCTTCATCAAAATTATCATCCGTAGACGGATGGACACATAGTGAGGGTCAACAAGATATTGGAGGAAATTTTGAGGATGTATGTGATGCATCAACAAAAGATATGGGAGGAGTACCTTCCATTGGTTGAGTTTACTTACAATAACCAGTATCAAGAGTCACTGAGGATGAGTCTGTTTGAGGCACTCTATGGGTGAATTTGCAAAACTTCCATTAGTTGGACCAATCTAGTTAAGATGGTGTTGATAGGACCAGACACGTTTGCAGAGATGGAATAATAAATTCACGTAATCAAGAAGAATCTAAAGGAAACACAAGACAAAAAAAAAAATTATGTAGATCAGAACATGTTGTTTAAGGAGTTTCAGGTCTGGGAATAAGTGTATTTGCACATCAACCCCAAGAAGAGCTCATTGAGTATTGGGTCATGTGTCAAGATAACACCTTGGTATTTTGGACCTTTCAAGATTCTTGAAAGGATTGGAACAATATCCTATCGACTTGCACTACCTCCGACATTGAAATTCCATGATGTTTTCCATGTTTCATTGGTTAAGAAGTATGTTAAATATGTGGATCATGTGATTGAATTGTATGCATTGTAGGTGGAGCCAGAAGGAGAATTCCAGTCGAAACCTCAACATATTTTGCAAAGAAAGATGGTCATTCCCCTGAACAGACCAATCATAAGGTTAAGGTACAATGGAATCACTTTCGGCCTGATGAAGCTACATGGGAGATGGCAGATCAAATGTGGGCTATGTATCTTTCTCTATTCGTTTTTTGAGTATATTTTTTGGGTATATGGTTTGGTATGATGTTCTGGTATATATACATATGTATATGGATGTAAATACCACCATGATTTGTGTTATAAAGCTCCAATAAGCGGTATGGGGGTTGTGTCATTATGGTTCTCATATTTCTCATGTGGGTTGCCTCTCAACAAGATGATCGTTGTAAATACTACAACAAGATAAGTTATAAAGCTCCATGGGAAGTAAGTTTTTCTTTCAGCAGCCTTGTTGGTTTTATAAGCCATTTAACACTAAGGATGGTGTTCCCCCAATGGGGAGGGTTCTGTAACGACCCTAGTTAAAAATCCATGTAATTAAGTTAATAAAGGTAAAATAGGACCTCGGTCATGGCACGCACATTCCAAACTTAATTTTGGGAAGAAAAATAGAGGTGGGGATGACTCGTGATTAATTAAAGGCTATGGAAATTGGAAAAGGAAATGGAAAAGGATTTTGAAAGGAAATAGGCATTAATTGATATCTTATTTATGAAAATAATGGAAAATAGGAGAAAAGGAAGGGGAAGGGTTAGAGGTTGCATGTGAGGTGGAAAATGAAGGAAAATAATGTAAATTAAAGAAAATAGAGGCATCATTAATAAAAGGATTTTGAGGATCAATTCATGGCTTTTGGTCAGTTCTTTTTTGGAGCTCTTTCTTTATCATCTCTCTCTCATACTCTTGGAAACCTAGAGTTTTATTGGATAAATATTGGAGGAGTGTGGCATACTTGGGATTTAGAGAAAGAAGGAAAAGGAAGAGCAAGAAATTCCAAGAGGACATAGGGATCAACAACTGCAATGAGTTTTTCTTACAGGTACCTAGTTGCGTATATGATTTTTGTACTAGTTTTGGAATGCATGGCATAAGTGTGGTTCCTTGGTTATGATCTATTATTTGAATGGAGGATTGCATGGATTGACATTGGTTTTTTATATCCTTTCGATTTCTTGGATAGCCATAGTCTTGTCAGTTTTATCTTTGTTTTCTGATCGGTGTTCATGTTCCATTGGCTATGTATTGAGTCACTAGTTCATGGAAGCCTTGGTTGGACAAGCGCTCTAGAAGCCCTGTAAAAGCTTGGGTTTAGTTACTATTCTTGGAAGCCTTAGTTGGAAAAATGATTCAGAAGCCCTTGGTGGGCTGAGTTACTAGTCGTGGAAGCTATGTTTGGAAAAACGATCTGGAAGCTCAACATCAACTATGGGTTGAGTTACTAGTCCTGGAAGCCCTGGAACAAATGCTCTAGAGCCCTAGACGACTTGGGTAGAGACCAATTTGGTGATGGTTAGTGATGTTAGACCGTGAGGTGGAATCAATGGTTGAGGTTTGAGGTGGTTTGGCCCATGTAATCCCTAGTTTTATTTTTTTGGTTTATTCCATATGATCCCACATTCATGCTTGTATTATGGCATGGGAGTGATTGGTTGAAAGAAATATTTGGTTCATCCTAGTCTATGGTCAGGTGGTATGTGGAAGTCCCAAACCTAGGTGCATTTCACATATGTTAATAAGGTCTCTTTCCCTCTTGTATTTGATGGGTAAATATGTTTTCTCATATGTGGTTTTTATGGTTGTTATATCCTTTTTATTTCTGTTGGTTATATGCTAGTTATGAGTATGTTTTATGATAGACTTGTTGTATGGATCTCATCATGTTTTGATTTGAAAATGAATGAAAAATAAATATATGACCTAATAAAAAATCATGCAACTATTGTGATAAGGCAACAATTCTTCCTTATGAATCTTAGATAAGTATGAGACCCCTATGCTCAAATATGTTGTTATGACATGTATATTACATACTTGTGAAATGTTTGATTAAATTCCTATCATGGCTATTAGGAACACATAAATTTATCAATTTTTGAACTAGTAACTTTATCTCGGTGTTATTTATCATTTTTGGGATTTTCATGAAGTTATGGGTAGTGGACTCATACTTAGCTATGACAAAGTGGATCAGAATCTGAGGTCACTAGCACAAAACTACTTGAAAAAGTCCACAGTCGTTGACATGCCTTATTGTGGGAGAAGCTGGAAGGCCTTACTCTCATGCATGGATTTTTATGGGAGTGATTGAGGGTCCATATCAGTAAAGTGTAAGGTTGTCTCAGGGGTTGGCCACCTAGAATGGTTAGTTCTCTCTTGAAGTTTCCATAGCCTTTGTGGAAGGTCACATTGGTTGTGTAATTTTGATTCCATTTCCTTAACTATACATGGGGAGTAGAATCGCATCATAGTAGCCTCTTGTTACATTTGCACCCCAACGAACCTGTTAACTTGGGTAAATGTAGGAGGAGGGTGTTATAATGATATTAATGAGTGAGGTATTAAAGGAATTTGTAAGAAAGTTTTTGATAGTATATTTAAATGAAATCCTAATATACAACCAATCCAAAGAAGATAATATAAGGCACTTAATGTATTCTACGAAAAAAATGCAACAAAAGAAGTTATTAATTAACTTGAAAAAGTGCTCATTCTTGAAAACATAGCTTCTTTATTTTGGATTTGAAATATCTGAAAGTGGCTTGAAGATGGACCTTGAGAAGGTAAGAGAAATTATTGAATGGCATTCTCCTAAAATTATATTTGAAGTTATAATTTTTAATGGTTTGTCTAGTTTTTACAATAAGCTCATTAGCAATAATTATAAAGACCATAAAGAGGGACAAACAACCATTATGATGGATCACCGAAGCTGAGGAAGGATTCCAGTTCCTGAAATGGAAGATTACATAGTAGCTCTTCTTAATGTTTCCATATTTCAATAAACCCTTTCAAGTAAAATGTGGTTCCAATGGTGAATTAATTACAGTTGTGTTAATTCTAGAGGAGAAGCCCATCACATAATTTAGTGAAACTTTAAATGGGGTAAGAAGGAATTAATATTCCTATGAAAAGAGTTTTATGCTATGGTATAATCGTTGAATAAATGACAACACTATTTAATGTCAAGAGAGTTTATTTTATACAGATACAATCATGCCTTACAATATATAATGAAACAACCAAAATTGATTCAAAAACATGTTACATGGACAGAGTTTTTGCAGAGTTTTACTTCTTCTTCTTCTTTTAAACATATTAGTGGAAAAGATAACCAAATTGTACATTTCTTAAGCATAAGGTGCTTAAAAATGTAGGAAATTCAGATAGAGGTAATGGGATACAATTTTATGAAAGAAATATATGGAGTTCATGTAGATTTAAGAGTGGCTTATAAGGCGTGTAAAAACCCAACAATTAGGGAAATGTGAAAGTGGGTTGAATACATGTTCAAGATGGGCTACTATTTAAAAATAACCAACTTTGTATTCCAAATTGTTCAATGTGAGAAAATTTAATAAAAGAGAATCATAGTGGCGTCTTAGGTTGAAATATTGGGCATGATAATACCTATGAACAACTGAAGAATTTTTATTTTTGGCCAAAGATTAGGACTTAAATTCATAAATTTGTGAAAAATTTCAATGATGGTCAAAATGCAAAAGGAAAGAGTCAAAATATAGTCTTGTATATGCCATTACCAATTCCCAATAGGCCTTGGGACTTGGTAAGTATGGACTTTGTGTTGGGATTACCAGAAACACAAAAAGGTAATGATTCCATCTTTGTAGCAGTTAGATTCTAAAAAATGGCTCATTTTATTCCTTTATTTAAAATTAGTGATGCTACCCATATTGATAATTAAAAAAAAAAAAAAAAATCAAAGAAGTGGTACGATTACATGGAGTGCCCAAGATAATTGTCTTAGACACATATGATAGATTCTTGGGGAATTTATAGATAACTTTACGGAAAAACTTGGAATAAAATTGAGCTTTAGTTCAGCTTATCACCCTCAAACTAATGGAAAAATTATGGTAGTCAACAAAATCTTGGGAAATATTAAAAGAAGACTCATTTAAGAGCATCACAAATGGTGGGATCAGGTTCTCTCTAAGGTAGAATTTTCATATAATAATTATTCTAATGGATGTACTAGTCAAATTCCATTCCAAATTATATATGGAATGCATCCTAGAGGAGTTCATGAGCTAAAAAATTTGGGATGATATGAACAAAGGAATGTTGAAGGGGAATATTTTTCCATAGCTATGGAAGAAATTAATGAGCAGGTAAAACAAAAACTACTAGAAAGTATCCTCAAGTCTAAGAGAAGAGCATATTTGAAAAGGATAGAACAAATTTTTGAAGTGGGAGAATTAGTCCTAGAAGATTTGAGGAAGGAACGATTTCCTAAGGGCGAATATAATAAAAAATAAATAAATAAATAAAATTGTACCTTATAGGGTCATCACGAAATTTTAAAGCAATGCTTACGAGATAGATTTTCCACCAGAGATTTACATCTCTCCTATTTTTAATGTTGTAGGCCAGTATAAGTATCATTTATATGAAACAACTCAACGAGTAGATGACAATGGAAACCAACATATTCCATGGTAGAATAAATTACCAATAGAAAAACCTCTACAGACCGAGAAAATTTTAGACACAAAACTAATTAAGAAGACAAGGGACAAAGGGTATTATGAATATCATGTTAAGTGGAAGAATCATTCAGTAGCAGTTATTACTTAGATAAATGCTACATTACTACCTAAAAGTGGTAGTTCAATTAGAGAACTCATGACCAAGTGCCCATGAACAATTTTTTCCTCTGGAATATGATGCAGAGGCATTGATTAGATTCCATTGAGATCTTTAGAATGTCAAAAGAATTTACTTGAGGAGCTGGTCCCTAAATTTAGTGTTCTATTGTGTGTAAACTAGGGGATTTTAGTTTTAATTTCCAAATAATATTTATTAATAATATTTTTGTTAATTTGTTAAGTATAGAGGCTTGAAGCCTTATCTAAAGACAAAAAAATTGGCCTATCCAATCCTATTCTCTAGGATCTCAATGACACCAAATGTATTTATCAAGCTTCAAGCTAATTAAGAAAGTTGGATTTGATGTGCATAAGAAACATTTTAGCATACCCTATGTATTGATCTAGAACACATTCAATATTTGTACAAATTATTCTATAGTATTAAAATTCTTTTGTTTCTTTTTATTTTTTATGTGATCAAGATAGCCTAAGAGCACAATGGGAATTCGTTCAATGATTGATTTTGTGAAATCGATAGAAGCCTGTTATAACCTTGAAATTCTTCTCTATTTTCCAGAATCAAGGAGGGTGCATTCGCAATATCCAATTACTTAGTGTTTTTTTAAAGAAGAATTGAAGTTTATTAATTACCATAGTATGTTATTTGTTGGGGATATTTCCATCCTGACTTTTTGTGTAATTTGCCAGTCGGCGGGGGTGGGGGGATGACCTCCCAACCTTCTAATGGATACATGCTAGTTGGGTTCGACATCTACCAATATTTCATTGCCAGTTCGTAAGTTGAGCTAACCTCTCGACCTCGAGTGGAACCCATCCAACATTGGTCAAGCCATATATAGTCAGCCAATTGCAAAAAATAAAAGCGAAGGGACCAACGTTGAAGCCCGACTCCCGAGTTCCAACATCGATATGGGACCCACAATATTAGCCTTATTTTAAGTTAAACAAATGTACATTTAAAAAAAATGGAGAAATATCCTTAACCATGTCAAGTCTTTAAGTGTAAATAGGCATTGTTACAATACTATGGGTCAATACTATTCCTAATCAATACCATATGTGGAAAAAACTATAACTCACTTCATATGACATTTTCTGATTAATCAGTTTAATTAAAATTAGAAAATAGACTTGAATACTTTAGAGATAAATATAAATCTTTGATTTGTATGTGGAAAAAACTATAACTCACTTCATATGACATTTTTTGATTAATCAGTTTAATTAAAAGTAGAAAATAGACTTGAATACTTTGGAGATAAATATAAATCTTTGATTTATTTATACTACTAACTACTATCAACATTCTCGATGAATATTAAATCACTACAATCCACATAATAATTACTAAAAAAATTGAATTAAAATTCTAAAAATAGAATTTCAAAATAGACACGTTATTCGTGTAATTAAATTATATTTATATATTTTTCTATGGGGGAATTAGCAATTGGGTTGGTTTGGATCATTGTCACTATAATTATGGCTTCTTCCACTATAACCATGGGAATTCGATCTCTAATATTACCACAGTAACCGTGAGCAATCTTTGCCTTGCAAGTTCTCTCAAACCACTATAAGCCCAATGGATATACTATGATGTAGGAGCAGTAGAGTGAGCTTCCAATCCATTAGGTATTTAATGTGAAATAACTTTAAAATGGGGTACTGATTTTTTTAGAGGAATTTATATTATTTTCTGTAAATAAATTGTATTTTTCAAGTTGGTATATTTTATGAGTTTTAGAACTAATGACTCATAGTTTTAGAAAAGTTATGGATAGGTGATATTTTTTCCATAAGGAAAAATCAAATCCACCTTGAAAATCATGAGAGATTATAGAGATAGATTGAGTGATTTTAGAATTTAGAAAAATTTGATTTATGGAGTGGTTTATGGAGTTGTTTTAGGATTTACAAAAATCTAATTTATGGAGTGATTTATGAGTGATTTATGGAGTGTTTTTAGTATTTAGAAAAGTTATTGTATTTCTTAATTATACTTATTGTAAGTCTATGGGCAATGAGAACTAATAGCCAAAATTTTATGATTGATTTATGGAGCGCTTTTAAGATTTAGAAAAGTTCTTTCATTTCTTAATTCTACTTATTGTAATCTTATGGGAAATGAAAAAATATGTCCAAATGAATGTGAAATTAGGCCAAGAGAGAGGAATGAGTGTTTTTTAGTATTTTCATGTATAATATTTTACGAATGAAATAAAATTTCATGCCAATTTATAATTTTGTGTGTGAATGAATTAAGAATTCTAATGTCTTTGTATATTATGGAATTAAGTGAGAGGAAAATGTTTTGGACATGTGTATTTTTTTTGTGAGATAGATAGGATAAAGCTCGATATAGGGAAAGAGGAAAAAAAATTCTACTCAAAGAATTTGAGGAAGGCTCTTATGAGAAAACAAAATAAGATTTGTGGTATTAGAGCCTTGTAAGATCTTCGAATTGAGGATTGCAACCAACAAAAGGTCTATAAAGAGAAGGTGATCAGGTTAAATTGCAATAACCTAACAACTTTTGAATTTGAGGAGCAAGTGTGCTTTAGAGGAAGGAGAAGAAGTTCTACTGTAGATAACCAGAAGAAGGACTAATTCCAACAAGTAGCAGTTAGGTATAAATTGTCAAAGGGCATTTCCAGAGTGAGTGTGGGTAGAATTTCGAAGAGAAGGTTCCATAGAAGGAATCTTAAATACCAAAAGGATAGCTTAGGAAGAAGATTGCTAAGGTATAGGTAGCAGGTATAGATTTTTCTATGAGGTAAAGGATTGGTTGCAGTTCACAGGTGAACAAGGGGAAGAAAAATAAGGAAAAGATAGTTATTGGCAGTCATATGATGGGTTAAGAAAACGGTTATAATCAAATATAGAAGGAGGAAAAGACAATTAGAAAAAGAAAATAAGTGATAAAGGAATGGAGAAGGAGATAACTGAGATAAAGGAAGAGCTTAATGAAATAAAGAAGTATATACAAGAGAAAATGAAGCAGTGGCTAGAAAAGGTGAAGAAATAATTGAGTAATTGATTTTATGTTGGAAAAATAGTACAATGGTTGGTTAAAAATTTTCATGCATGAAATCAAAGAATATGGATGAGGAATTTGATCAGAGATTGGTTAAAGGTGTTTGAATAAAGTGAGAAAGAGAAAATATACATTTGTGCACCTAAGAAAGGACCATATATGGGAGAGGAAGACAGGGGAATACAATGATGCAGGTGCTAGGATGAGACCTTTTGAGAGTCTCACAAGTTTTGTGGACAATAAACATGTGATAACAGAGATGTTAATGGAGGATACATTGCATGATGATTTGTAGCTTAACAATTGGTGTGTGAATGTAAGAGTTGTTCCAAATGAAGGGAAAAGCATTTATTTTTTTCTGTGCAAAGAGGAGGAACAATCACTAATTACTGTTATACATGCTGGAAGGAAGAGAGAGGATAGTCAATATGTGGATGGGAAAATGCAGCAATGGAAGAACAACCTAAGGGTGATGAACACATGTGTATGGATATTAATGATGAAGTTGTTATAGAGGATGAAGCAGATGAAGATTTGATGGGAAAATTAGAATTTTTAGTGTTGGATGAGGAAATGATATTGGAGGCAACAAAGGAGAATTTATTTTGATAACTGACAATTGGTTTGTGACTATAGGTAATGCATATATACATGGAACAGTGAAATGACTTGGAAATACTTCAATTAATGAAGTACATAAATTATTAAAAGAAGGCATGCATGATTGGAGAGGAGTAAGCATGGAAAACATTATAAATGAATTGAATTTTTTAGAAAATTAGTTGAACTATTGAATGATATAGCATATAGTGAATTGCAATAGTCCAAGGGATGCTAAGGACAATCTTCTCATGGAAAAAATGCAACAACAAGGGGACAATAATGATGATGAGTTCCAGAAAAAATATAGAGATTGTTGGAAGCAACTCCAAGCAATTGGTATTCTGATGATTTAGTGGAGGATAGAAACACTTTTCAGCAAGGAACCAGTGACTTATGCCAGCTAGAGGACATGTTGGATGAGGAAATAGAGGAAATAAGGAAGATGATTTTGAAGAAGACTCAATAAAAGAGGTATATAATGCAGAAAGGAATGAACAATAACTTCTTGCAGATGGTGGCAAAAGTATATATCAACCAGGTAGGAGGAAAATTACAACAAAAAATATGAAATCTTGGAAGAATGAAGAAGATGAAAACAAAGCAGCAACAACATGACAAAGAGAAGGATTCGCTGCAAAACAAAGTTTGGGGATCCAAGAAGACATGCTTCACCAACACATGGTCAGGGGACCATGATTTTTTTTCACCTTGGGAGTATAATGCAAGAGCATTATAGCTTCCAATCCATTAATTATTCGATGTGTATAAGATTAAAAATAGGGTCTTGATTTTTTAGAAGAATTTATATTCTTCTATGTAAATAAATTATATTTTCCAAGTTGGTATATTTTATGATTTTTAGAAGTATTGAGTCATAGTTTTAGAAAAGCTATGGATACGTGACATTTTTTCTATAAGGAAAAGGAAAATCTACCTTGAATAGCATGAGAGATTCTAGAGATAGATTGGGTGATTTTAGAATTTAGGAAAATATGATTTATGGATGATATATGGAGTAATTTTAAGATTTAGGAAAATCTAGTTTATGGAGTGTTTTTAGGATTTATAAAATCTATTTCATTTCTTAGTTCTACTTATTGTAAGCCTATGGGAAATTATAAATAATGGCCAAATGAATGTGAAATCATACTAAGAGAGAGGAATGAGCGTTTCTGAGTATTTGTATTTGTATGAATGAATGAAGAATTCCAACATCTTTGTATAATATGGAATTAAGTGAGAGGAAAATGTTTTATGCATGTGTATTTGTTTTGGAGGATAGATAGAAGAAAGATTTATATAAGCAGAGTCAAAGAATTTGTGGAAGGATCTTATGAGAAAAAAACTAATATTTTCTTGTTATCATATTACCACTATAATAATCATACCACTATAATCCCAAATATTTCCAAGCCACCCCATCATGAGGCCACATCTAATGTCCCAAGGATTTGGATATGTGACCTTGAACTCACATTTACTTTACATTTTCATGAGCTTGCAAAACATAATTCAATCATATTGAATATTAAATGTATAATATCAATATTAAATTTTGAGTAAAAATAAAACAATTATATACAATAATTATCTATTTCATTGAAACAATTAAAACTCATGGATACATCTAGTCATGTAAGTAAAATAATTAAAACTAAATATAAGACTTTGTACTTACATTTACTTTACATTTTAAAAAGTTGAGCAAAAATACTTAAACCATATTAAATATTAAATATATAATATGAATATTAAATTTTGAATAAAAATAAAAAAATTATATGAAATAATTAACCATATCATTAAAACAATTAAAGTCTATGTACACATTTAGCCATATAAGCAAAATGATTAAAATCAAATATAAAACATATACTCACATTTGTTAGATCTATGTTAAATCTAAGATTTTTGTGATCTATAATTTAGGTAGATATATTTCGGATTAATCACATCATTTGGTCGCATTTACTTTACATTGTATTTCCAAAAACACTTAAATCTTATTAAATATTCAATAAATAATTTCAATATCAACTTCTAACTAAAAATAAAACAAATTTATAGAAAAAACTTCATAAAAAATTTATAGTAAAACTATCATATAAAAATAAAAAGGTTTTCTTTCTTAAAAAGTACACAATACTTAATTTTAATAGCTACTCACTCCCATTTGATAATTATCAATCTCATTAAAATGTATACAAAATTTATCTTTATATTAAAATAAATTAAAAATTAGTTAAAAATATGTTAACTTAAAAAACTCTCATAAATAGCATTGATTTAACCAGCAAAGATTTGACGTGATTGTATATTCAAAATTTATACATTGTATATAAATATGTTGATTTGGCATGATTGCATATTCATATCTTAGTGTATATATAATGTTGTTCCATTACCAGCTAATAGGAAATTCTGATCTCACAACATAAACGGCCCATATTCATCATGTGTCAGAACAGCACCGTCATAAAAATTGAAAAGAAAAAATGATGTCATTGTTTAACCACCAATCACAAAAACAATGAACGAATCAATAGCGCGATGGTGTCCTTCTGAGAGGAACTGGTTGTTTAACGTTACGTAAGTGGTTTGAGAATAATTTCTGTTTGATTAATACAGAAAGAAAAAAATGGTCTAAAGATAAATGATCACGGCAGCGTCTAGTCCATCAAATGCGTGTAAAACTCCGCTTTCACGATAATTTAGAAGCACGTGAAAGCAGTAATTCCCAATGACCGAAATTTCATGGAAGATACATGAATGCAATCTAGAAGCCATTGAAAAAAAATCTCGTACGGAGTAACGACTTCAAAATTTCCTTTTAAGAAGCAATCCACAGGATTCATGCATGCACCGACACTATGAGCAAATGCATTCAGAGAATATCTATGCATTTTCAAATATCTGCATATATTTCGGAGCATAATACCACACATTGCAATAAAGTCCAGCCCATGGTGTGTTTTTTTCTTTGCCCATGGTACGTGGCAATTATTATTTTTCAAAAAAGTAATGCGTAAGATCAAATTGTCAAAAAGAATATAATATATCACCCTGTATCTGCAATAGCGTGCCAGTGTTAGTGGTACTAAACATCTGACTTGCACTGATACTGATGTACTCTTGAGGAGCAAGGAGGAGAGCTGTTAGCTTAGGGATTAATGACTTCAGAATTAATCCGATGAGTAATGACTTGAGAATTACTTTTGACGATTAATGATTTTCTTCTAGATCTGATATGTTGGAGTGACAAAATTCATACATGCACCATCACGACGAGACGAGCAATGTATTGAGACAATATTTATGCATTTTAAAAAATCAGCATGTATTTCATAGCATAATGCCAACTATTGCAATCTCAAAGTCCAACAGATCTTGAGCGGAAAATTATGAAAATGAATGTAATATTTAACTATGTATTCATAACATACACCGATAACCTCACATAGAAATGCAGTAATTAATTTTTTTTTTATACAAGTTATCCACGGGAACTATCCAAATCACTATTAAATATTCTTTACTAAGCATTAGATAGAATGTTCACAAGTTCATAGTGTAACCTTAGTATAAGAATAGTAAGTTGCTTAACCATTAACAACTTTTATTGTAGTACATTAACATAAAACTGTATGATGTAACCTTGTATTCATTTCATTATTCATGTAGTCATCGCATACTTGACATTATGAACATCACAACAAGAAAGGAATCGACATCATCAACTTGACACAATAATCAATCACATCATTGAACACCAATATACTCCGGAAACCCCATAGGGTGAAAACCAGCAAACATTTAATTTTATTATTAAACGCTCATGAGGGTGTTCACCCCTCACTCAATGGCTTATAAGGGATACCATCCCTTAACCATTGTTATAAATCTTACAAGGAAATATACAAATATCTAGCTTAAAGCCATTACAATAATTAAGATAGCATTTACCTACTAATCTTCATATCTTCATATCTTGGTGGCATGGATGTACCTACAATGGACTATCGTACATTGGACCATCCTGCAGCTTACACTCATCTCCATGAACCATTAATCATTTATCTGCCACCATGTTAAGCATAACATTTCCTTTGTATAAGTTAACATCATTTCCTGCTAATGTTGTCTTCAACATACATTTATGTCAAGATTCATAAAGTATTAAACAACCCATTCATAAATCTATACTAGCGATGCTTCTCCATCTACTCATGTACGTTAATGACATGCAAGTAAAATATCTTGACATGCTCCCTTTAACCGCACTGCATATGTGCTAGTTATAAGAAATCACTTTTGCTAATATTTCCCCTGCATAAGTACACATTCATCCAAGACAATAGCTACATTTGCTAAGCATTTCTTTAGAAGAAACTGATACATCAGTTACGATCTTCGTGCATGCAATTTACATAAGTTTAATCCAAATAACTAACCCTTAAGCTATTACTTTTGGTTCATGTAAATAAATCTAACACAACAAATGTTGTTCCTATGCGTACAAATGCATATAGTTTCCAAAATAATCTTCCCAATGGAATTCTTAACACAATCAAACGTGCAAACACACTTTTCCTTTTCGAGGGAATTTTAGCATAATAAGGCATGCAAAACATGTTTCTTTTTTCATAAAACTTAGGTAATGAAACATACAAATACATGTATTCTTTTCCAAATATTATACAAACATTACCCACATATGTATTCCAAGGAAACCAACACATTAATATGGGTTTTATGCATGTAATCCATTTCTTTTCCAAACAATATTTCCCAATCTAGGCTAATTAAACATGCTATTTTTTCCCACATACACCTGTATATTCTTTCCAATGAAAGATAAAACAAATCTTGCATGCATATACATGATCTTATTCCAAAATCAATCTAACATAATGGTTATGATAGGATAAAGTACTCACATATAATTATTCCTAAAGAAACATTATAACTTCATATTTCTTCTATCCATGCAAAGAACATTTCTCTATAACATAATGATGGTTATTTGCACATGGAAGAGCTTGTCAAAATAGCTCGTATTTAATGTTTGCACAACATATTGCCTTCTTTATAATTCTACCATCATTTAGTTATTATTTTCATGTAATCAAATATTTACTTCTTCTTCATAAAGAAGCAAATATAACCTAGATTCTTTGTCTTTCTACACGTAGTTCCTCATGCTTCATTTTCAAGAAATTATCATAGATAACCTTATTTTATGCACAAAACTAGGAAACCATAACAAGGTTAACTTAATATTTTATACACCTAAGTCAAAAACTAGCCATGCAATATTTTCAAGATGTTACACTTTTCAAGAAAGTACCATAATTAACTCTTATTTTGTGCATAAGCACTAGGAAGGCCTTTTTAAAATAATAACAAAGTGAAACTTTTATA
Organism: Pinus albicaulis; assembly: GCA_034641835.2. NCBI lineage: Eukaryota > Viridiplantae > Streptophyta > Pinopsida > Pinales > Pinaceae > Pinus > Pinus albicaulis. The sequence goes on from CM076579.1 coordinate 1,212,368,410, forward strand.
CAGTAAACCATGCAATTAAGTCAAAATACCCAATATACAACACAAAAATAACTTGTTATTTTACCCACCAAAACATGTAACTTTTGCAAACTCTTGGAAAGGAATTAACGCAATGGACTTATCTTTCACACACAAGATAAAGATAGTATTTCCAAATAAAATCCTATGACTTATGTTATTTATGTGTATAATTTTTAGAAGGCAATTCCATAAGATATTATCTTTAATCACAATTACACATTTCAAATTAAAAAGGGAAATCCCACTTATTATATCTTTCCATGAAATATCTTCTCATATATTTATTCCATCTTGATATAAGAATAAATTGAAAAATAAGTCAGGTAAATAATCAATGGTGAATTTGTTTCAGTCACATCCCAATAAACTAATGGAATATCCTTTTATTTCATATATATAACCCATCTCAAAAAAGATGAGCAAAATAATTATTATTCTTTACTATTTTCCCATGATCTTAGGAAAATCTATATGATATCTTTATATATATATGCACTTATTTACAAGAAAATGGATTCATTAATAACCATGTAAATCCATACATTTTTTCTTAAGATAAAACTTAATGGACATACTTACCTCTGACGAACGCTCTTAATAAGAATTTCTATTATGCCATAATACTTCATAGCAACTCCCACAGCTGTCATAGTTGTATCAACAAACACATTACTCTGTCAATTATCGAGTTATATTACCATGGATTGAAATATGGCTTCATGTTGGTGGTGGCCACGATGTGGGATCGACACATCGAGAGGATCAACGCACACTATTTTCCTGAAATGCACACTCCCTTCCTTTCCTTTTAAACCCGTTGGTCGCCCTTCCATTTTGACACTCCCCTCTACACCGAGTGAATGCAGAAAATAATATATATATATATATATATATATATATATATATTGTAATGGAATACGTGTAACCATTTTCTTAAAAGATATCATAGGTTAGTTTCTAACTAAATCATAACCCTAACAAACTCATGAATCCGTTTCTTGAAAACCAATTGATTCATAAGGCATGGTAACTACATGATAATTAAATAAGAATAGTTCCGAAAATATTGTAAATGGAAACAGTTTACAAGGGTGTTACATACTCCCCCTCTTAAAGATAACATCGTCCTCGGTATTCATCATTATTTCTTTACTCATGGCATGCATCTCGAAACAACGAAAAAGGGTTTTTTTTTCCTTCAAAATGAGTAATTTTATTTCTAGGAAAATACTCATTAGCAAAAACAACAAAGTTTTATCAATAGCCCTAAGGATTTACAATTGGAAAATAAGAAACTTCTGCTTTCCATCACCTAGTGATTATTCAATTTTATAGAAACAAAACAAAATCTCTATATCAACTTACCATTAATTACCAATTACTCTTGGAATTCATGGTCACTTTTACACAAGCACTCCAATGGTTTAACAATCCAACAACAAGCACCATGCAATCGATGATCAACAAATCCATAATTATCACATTAGTCACAAAATTGTCAGTGAAACGAAATATGTTAGCTATTAACTATTTATGCAACGTCAAGTGACTTTTTTATCACAGTAGTTCTATAAGTATTTAAAAAGCACCAATACTCTAGTCATCAAAATTATAAATAACTGTACCACATGCACATTGTCTTTGCTCCTACTAAAGACATCCAGACAGTACTTCAAAAAGTACTCAGGGAGCACCTAGCTCTATAATCGTACAAATGCTTAATCAATGCACCAAGTGCATATTATCCTAGCCCCTGCTAATACATTCAAAAGATTAGTAATACAATAAAAGGAACTTATACTTTATGTGATTCCTTTCCGAACGCTAGGCTCCTTTCCTCTTAATATCTACATAAGATATTTACACAATCATTGATTAATATAACACATAATTGATTACTTAACTCATTCTGCTATGAGAACTACAATGGTAAAAAAAATTCTCCTCCCAACCCATGGGAGTTGGTGTCCATAACCAAATCGATTCATTTTCACATCCAAATAGTTATTTGACAAAAAAACCATTCCAAGTCTAGTATGGAATTCCAGTGGAAAACTATTTTGAGAATTCCAATGACTACTCAAGTTCTAGTATAGGATTCCTCTTGGCAACATCATGCCTATTCCTCTGACAACATCCCGTCTATGAAGAATTTTGGACCTCTTCCAACAGGCTCCAAAATCAATAGATTTGCCTCAGGTTTTTCCCTCTTCACCATCTTGGCCAACTATTTTCCCTTAATGAAATCATATATCTCTAGGGAGAGGAAATCTGGGCAGGTAAGCACCATCAACCCCTCCGGGCAGGTAACCACCATCAACCCAAGGCCTTATAGCCTTTCACAATTATTGACAACTGTCTAGCATGTTAAATTTCTCTTTTAGCATTATTTCCCATAGTAAATTACATAATGTACTATATGCACATTATACATAAAGAAAAATAAACTTTATGTACATCATACATCATACTTGGCCCTCCACATGAGTCCAATGATATCTAGAGTAAAAGGGAACATGAATAACATACATGTGTTATACATTATTATTTCCCAAATAATATAATCATGCACATTATAACATTATAATTTAACATTTACGGTTGCAATTCATATTGCAATGTTTTATTTTCACGGGTTTTCTTGTTGCCATTAAGCTACCCATACTTAATCTCATCAACAACACTATTCATAAATATGTATTATTTAAACAAGTATTCTCTTCCACAATAATTTTAGTTTCATGCATACCATGTTTTCATGCATAAAAGTATATATAAATATTCATTATTGCGTATATGCCAATAACAATTAGGGTAAGAGTGCAAGTGTTTACAATTCACACAATGTTACCAACAAAATGACACATGAAGTAATTACCATAATCGCTTGTTCACAACTTTCAATAAGCTTTAATAAAAATCAATTCATTCATATAAGTTTTATCGGTTAGTCATGCATCACTAATCAATGCTATTAATAATCTTAATGTAGCCATGACATGACTCATTCATCAACTAGCCATTATAGTCAAGTCTGACTACTTGAATCATTATGTATTTTTAATGTCTAAAAGACTTCATTCAATTTCATTTTAAAACACTCTGTCATTCTCTTCAAGGACTTTCCCCATCTTTTGCATTCATGCATTAGTTTCACGCACCATCACTATACACATTCCTCTTTTTCAAGTAGTGCATGGTAACTTTAGCTATTTTCATTAAATATATGAGTAATATGTCATATACCCAAATGTTAATAGTCAACTTTCACTTTCATTAGTGAGTAATCAAGTTTTTCATAAGTACAAAAAAGCTTTTATTGTCTTTTATCCTCAATAGGATTCCAATGTTATGAAAATCGTTTTGCAGCAGCATTTATTACTTATTACTCTTCAATATAGTTATAAACATGAATCACACATCTCATGTTTAAAAAAGTCGACTACTGCATATATCAATCAATATGTAGATTTATAGAATCATACCTTAAGTCATGTCCATTAGTAGCATAGCTCAATTTCTTTTTGCTTAAAAAATACCAAAGGTTTCAATTCTGCAACCTTTAGCTTTGATAACACTTGTAATATACACTAATAACCTCACATGGAAATGCGGGAATTAAGTTTTTTTTTTTATACAAGTTACCCACGGGTAACTATCCAAATCACTATTAAATATTCCTTACTAATCATTAGATAGAATGTTCACTAGTTCATAGTGTAACCTTAGTATAAGAATAGTAATTTTCTTAACCATTAACAACCTCTATTTTCATACATTAACATAAAACTGTATGATGTAACCTTGTATTCATTTCATTATTCATGTAGTCATCGCATACTTGACATTAAGAACATCACAACAAGAAAGGAATCAACATCATCAACTTGACACAATATTCAATGACATCATTGAACACCAATATACCCTGCAAACCCTATAGGGTGAAAATCAGAAAACGTTTAATTTTATTAATAAACGCTCGTAAGGGCGTTCACCCCTCACTCAATGGCTTATAAGAGATACCATCCCTTAACCATTGTTATATATCTTACAAGGAAATATACAAATGTCTAGCTTAAAGCCATTACAATAATTAAGATATCATTTACCCACTAATCTTCATATCTTCATATCTTTGTGGCATGGATGTACCTACAATGGACCATCCTGCAGCTCACACTCATCTCCATCAACCATTAATCATTTACCTGCCACCATGTTAAGCATAATATTTCTTGTGTACAAGTTAACATCGTTTCTTGCTAGTGTTGTCTTCAACATACATTGATGTCAAGATTCATAAAGTATTAAACAACCAATTCATAAATCTATACTACCGATGCTTCTCCATCTACTCATGTACATTCATGATATGCAACTAAAATATCTTGACATGCTCCCTTTAACCGCATTGCATACGTGCTAGTTATAAGCAATCACATTTGCTAATATTTCCCTTGCATAAGCACACATTCCCGCAAGCCAATAGCTACATATGGAAATAATTTATTTAAAAGAAACTGATACATTAGTTACAATCTTCGTGTATGGAATTTACATAAGTTTAATCCAAATAACTATCCCTTAAGCTATTACTTTTGGTTCATGTAAAGAAAGCTAACACAACAAATGTTGTTCCTATGCGTACAAATGCATATAATTTCCAAAATAATCTTCCCAATGGAATTCTTAACACAATCAAGCGTGCAAACACACTTTTCTTTTTCGATGGAATTTTAGCATAATAAGGCATGCAAAACATGTTTCCTTTTTCATAAAAATTAGGTAATGAAACATACAAATACATGTATTCTTTTCCAAATATTATACAAACATTACCCACATATATATTCCAAGGAAACCAACACATTAGTATGGGTTTTATGCACGTAATCCATCTTCTTTTCCAAACAATATTTCCCAATGTAGGCTAACTAAACATGCTATCATTTCCCACATACTACTGTGTATTATTTCCAATGAAAGATAATACAAATATTGCATGCATATACATGATCTTATTCCAAAAGAAATCTAACATAATGGTTATGATAACATAAAGTACTCACATATAATTCTTCCTAAAGAAACACTATAACTTCATATTTCTTTTATCCATGCAAAGAACATTTCTCTATAACACAATGATGGTTATTTGCACATGCAAGAGCTTGTCATAATAGCTCTTATTTAATGTTTTCACAACATATTTCCTTCTTTAGAATTATTCCATCATTTAGTTATTATTTTCATGTAATCAAATACTTACTTCTTCTTCATAAAGAAGCAAATATAACCTAGTTTCTTTTTCTTTCTACACGTAGTTCCTCATGCTTCCTTTTCAAAAAATTATTGTAGATAACCTTCTTTTATTCACAAAACTAGGAAACCATAACAATGTTAACTTAACCTTTTATACACCTAAGTCAAGAACTAGTCATGCAATATTTTCAAGAGGTTACCCTTTGCAAGAAAGTACCATAATTAACCCTTATTTTGTGCATAAGCACTAGGAAGGTATTTTTAAAATAATAACAATGTGAAACTTTTATACAGTAAACCATGCAATTAAGTCAAAATACCCAATATACAACACAAAAATAACTTGTTCTTTTACCCACCAGAACACGTAACTTTTTCAAACACTTGCAAAGAAATTAACACAATGGACTTATCTTTCACACACAAAATAAAGATATTCTTTCCAAAGAAAATCCTATGACTTATGTTATTTATGTGCATAATTTTTAGAAGGTAATTCCATAAGACATTATCTTTAATCACAATTACACATTTCACCTTAAAAAGGGAAATCCCACGTATTATATCTTCCCATGAAATATCTTCTCATATATTTATTCCATCTTAATATGAGAATAAATTGGAAAATAAGTATAATCAATGGTGAATTTGTTTCAGTCACATCCCAATAAACTAATGGAATACCCTTTTCTTTCATATATATAACCCATCCCAAAAAAGATGAGAAAAATAATTATTATTCTTTTCTATTTTCCCATAATCTCAGGAAAATCTATATATATATATATATATATATATATATATATATGCACTTCTTTCCAAGAAAATGGATTCATTAATAACCATGCAAATCCATACATTTTTTCTCAAGATAAAACGTAATGGACATGCTTACCTCTGATGAACGCTCTTAATAAGAACTTCTATTATGCCATAATATTGCATAGAAACTCCCACAACTTTCATAGTTGTATCAACAAACACATTACTATGTCAATTATCGAGTTATATCACCATGGATTGAAAGATGGCTTACTGTTGGTGGTGGCCACGATGTGGGATCGGTGCCTCGAGAGGATCAAGACACACTCTTTTCATCAACGCACACTATTTTTCTGGAATGCACACTCTCGTCCTTTCCTTTTAAACCCGCTGGTATCCCTTCCATTTCCACATTCCCCTCTACGGCAAGTGAATGTAGAAAATAATAGTTTTTTTTGTAATGGAATACGTGTAACCATTTTCTTGAAAGATATCATAGGTTAGTTTCTAACTAAATCATAACCCTAATGAACTCATGAATTGGTTTCATGAAAACCAAACGATTCATAAGGCATGGTAACTACATGATAATTAAATAAGAATAGTTCAATAAAAATTGTAAATGGAAACGGTTTACAAGGGTGTTACATTATCCACCATCATGTCTCGGTGTTTCTGGTAGTAAACAGAAAATTTTCCATGCTTTTAATATTGATATTAGTGAATGCATTAATATTGGATTATATTGCATATTTTCATTAATCTAATAGATATCGGTGAAGTTAACTATAAACACTAGTAGATTTTGAAATATTTTGGTGTTATAGTGAACTCAAACAGTTGACTTCATTCATATTTATCATCAGATTTATGGAAAATTTAGAAATCTATAATCAAGAATGACTGGCACTAACTTACATGATTAGCACGGAGGACAACAACTAAACTAAGGGTCACTGATTTTCTTATTTTTATATGACAAGTGTAATCCTTCAAGTGTGGATTCACACTTATTTTTTAATTCAAAGAGATTGACAAGGTTATTTTCATTTGGATTGCATATTCCAGGAATATTTTGGAATCTCACAAATAGGAGCTAGGTCAAACATTTAATCTATAATGTGACACCACCTAACACCTCCTATTTAATCATATGCATTGCAGAAGGTATTAATAATGCTTTTAATTTCAATTTCTCAATGTTTACTAAGGCTTTTAATTTCAATTTCCCAATGTTTACCAATAAACCAAGTTACAAAAATTGTAGAAATTATATAACTAATGCGTTATACATCCAAGATTATCCTGATCACACACTATTTGACTTCATGCATAATACAAAATCTCTTCTACTATTGATCATTACGTGCAGAAATTAAATCTATTGCATGCACACATTGAAACCATAAAAATTCACACATATGAACACAGTGTTTTAACGGGAAATCCTGAAGTTAAAAACCCCAACTATCTATATATAATATATTTCATAGAGATCATGTAACAATCCTCATTCAAATCTGATCATGTCAAGCTCTCAGTACAATACAATCGCTACACACTAATCAGGCCCGATCTAGCAAATCCATGCACCGATATTTGCCACCTGCTAGCCTGCCTCTACTGCGCAATCCCTGCTGAATATTGGCTCTGAATGAACTCGAATTGGTCTATCCTTTCTCACACAATCCTCATTGGCATATCCAACCACTGTGTATTGCAAATCATGCAACACTATAGTCACAACTGATAGTCAACCTGCTCTTTCACCTACCTCTCCACTAGTCTCCACTGAAACTGTCCATGCACTGTAGTTAACTGATGTATTCTTCAGTTGATTAATGAGTTAATAATTATTGATTTAATTAATAATTTATTCACACCACTCTCACTAGTGTATCAATCAGTTAGACTAGATACAACTAGCTCAACTGTGTCTAACTGAGTTAAACTGAACACAACTCCACCAACTACCTCAATAACTCCACCAAACTTTGTCACATGAGTTCTAACTAAAGTCTCCATGAAATAGCTCCACTTAACCCTCAAGAATAGCGTAATTCATACCATCGGCTCTGTGCCACATATGTGCTATGCTTAAAAGTGCTCACGAAGAATAAGATAATGTTTAGAGTCCAAATATTATTAAGAGCTAATAATATTCAACATATCTATTTTTAGACTGGAAACCTAAAAATAGATTCCGCCCAATATGTCTAAAAATATAAGTCCATCTATTTTTCCAACTTGACCAACCATCCAAAAATAGCATCCTGCAACTCATAGAATATGATCGACATGTCTAAAAATATACATAGTCTAAAAATATACTTGCGCAAAAAATAGCCTGCGGGCCCACATAGTGAAGGTGACTCTTTTCACTAAGCTCATCATCTTGTTGCAATCTCAACACTCCCTCTCAACAAGATATGGATTATCTTCCACCCCGATCCTGCCTCTGTGGTATTCGAATTTTCTCCTGGTGAGCGCCTTCATCAAGATATCTGCATCCTGATCCTCCGTAGGAATGTAAGAAAGTAACATGATCTTCCGCTGCACACAATCTCTGATATGATGATACTGGATGTCAATGTGTTTATATCTATCATGAAATACTGGATTAACCGAGAGTTTGATGCAACTCTGATTATCACAATATATCACAGTAGGATCTAAGTGTGAATCGAACAACCCAACTAGGATCTTCCTCATCCATATAGCCTCGCATGCAGCCAAACTTGATGCCATGAACTTAGCCTCCACTAAACTGAGTGCCACAGATCTCTGCTTCCTGCTGTACCAAGAAACTGTTGTCGACCCGATACTGAATATCCCTCCAGATGTGCTCTTTCTGTCCGTTGGGCTCCCTGCCCAATCTGCATCCGTGAAGCCATGTAGCTTCACCTCATCCAACTGTCTGTACCATAATCCATATCTCGATGTGCCTCTGAGATATCTCAATACATGCTTGTCTGCCTTCCAAAAGAGCTTGGTAGGCTTAACCATAGCTTGTGAAAGCTAGTTAACAGCGTAGCATATGTTAGTTCATGTATTGACTAGATACATAAGCGACCCCACCAACTGTCGGTAAACAATGGCATCCACTACCTCTGCCGATGTAGCATCCTCTTTCCTCCAACCACCAGGAAGAGGAGTGTCGATAGGCTTGCAACCTTGCATGTTGAACTTACCCAATATCTTCCGGGCATACTTGCCTTGAGACACAAACAATCCATCACTACGCTGCCAAATTTCCAATCCCAGGAAATAATGAAGGAGGCCCAAGTCCTTCATCTCAAACTCTTTTGCAAGATCAGCCTTGCATGAGAGTATCAACAATTCATCACCCGTCAAAATCAAATCATCTACATAAAGTACAGTCGACAACCTACCCTCCACCACAATCTGGTATGGGATTGGGATCCGCCTCACTCTTGATGAATCAAGACCGGTGGGCTCCTGCTTGTCTGTCCATATTATTTTCAAGCACGGGGTGCTTTCAACACTCAGTGCTCTTTTGATCTGCTAACACACATGCAACAGCTGTGAAGATCTAAAAACCTGCGAGGCCCCGCTTTCTGCTCCACCTCCTCCTCAATGACTCCGTTGAGGAACACGATCTTCACATCCATACGATGAATACTGTCCATCTTCCGGCGGGAAACTGGGATATACTGTGGAAGAATACCTTGCAACGATTACACGGGTTTCCTCCTAGTCGATCCCCTCAATCTGTGAGAAGCCCCGGGCAACAAATCTTGCCTTGTACTTCTCGATGCTCCCGTCAGCTGCTTGCTTCACTTTGTAGATCCATATCAAACCTACCACTTATTTCCCTTCCGGCCTTGGGAAAATCTCCCATGCACTGTTTCTGACAATCGAATCATACTCTTCCACCATGGCATCTACCCATGCAGGGACCTCCATAGCTTCCTCGAAAGAGGATGGTTCTGTCACGATACACTTTCTCATCAGAGCCATGTATCTAGTATATCGGTCAGGTGACTGTCTTTGTCTGCACTATGATGTAGGTGCTCCTACAATCCTCTTTGCATCAAGATTAAGTCGCTCAGCTTCTGTAGTGCGCTTCCGCCTGTTAGTTCCAAAATCCACCTTAGGCTGAAGTAAGGCAGAAAGAGGACAACACCAAACCATGCTCAGCCTCATAGCTAGCCCTACGAGGACGGGAGAGGGCTCTCTCCGGGTCAATCTCAATGAAAATATTCAAAAGGGCTTGAGATGACTAAAACAAAAACTGATCTTAGGCTAGATAAACAAATAGGAGGGTTTGATTTTGATTTTTAGGGGTTTTTGTTGGAAAAAAGGGAAAATCACTTTTTGAGCTTGGGGATGAGGCCAAATTCTTGTAGAGTTCAAGCTGGGGCAGGGTAGGCAGCGACTTTGATGTCTTAGATCGAGTGAACAAATGGAAAAGACTACTAAGGAGTTGAAGAGGGAAAGAGAGTGCAAGGATCCTCTTCAAACTGAAGAAAACATATAAAACTAAACAAAAGTCTAAGGCAGAGCACCAGCAAATCAATGAATTATACCTCAAATACTCATTTGTTTAATTCAGAAGCATAGAGAAGGGGAAATGGCATACATATAACATTAATGAAACTTAAAATAACATGAGAAGAACATCATCAAAACTCAGAATCCACAAGGATCCCAACAAGTGCTGCAAAACTCTGGTCTTTCCTTTGCCAAAAGCTGAAAATGTATGTACAATGAGGTGCCAAACTTTTCTCAAGTATCCAACCCTAAAAATGTCTCAGAAAATACAATATATAGACAAGTATAACCCCTTCCCATGCCTCTATGGGTCGAGCTCATGCTTCTAGGAGCAGTTTGAACCAATTCTAAATAAGGAGCTAAAATCTAGGCAACCAAACAACTTGCCTCTATATGCTAGGACACTGATCCATTCACTTAATTTTCACTTTTTAGTGAATGAATCATCTAGAAAAAGTAAATACATGCCAAAATTACATCATGATTACCATATTACATCAATCTAGATAAACAAATACATCAAGAGGTGAAACTAGTCAAAACTGGCCGAATTCCTGAGCTGGAAGGTGAAAAATAGGCTGAATTCCTCTATGCGCCGTGCTCAAAATCTCTATGCGCCGCGCTGCTTTGGACCTATTTTTGGAGAACCTCCCGAAGTCAAAATTGAGCTCATGATAACTTGTTGGAAAGCCCTGAATATCTGCTATCCAACCCAAGTGGAATTTTCCAATTTGGAGCTCGTTTGCCCCTCCAAAACTTCAATCTCCCAGAAGTACTTCCTACTGATCCAAAAGGTGGCAGAAAGGTGATTTTCATGGTGTTTTTGGCCCTTAAGACCACCCAGAATTTGATGAAATGCTTCGGCCATTCCTGAGCATGCATAACTTACCATGAGAAATCCAAAAATATCAAGTTTTCCTCCAGAAGGTGTCCCAATCATAAGCGCGCGTCGGGTGGCGCGACGCGTCGGGTGGCGCGACGCGTCGGGCAGAAAAACCTGTTTTGCAACCAAAATTTTCAAAATGACAAAATCTTCTCCAAATTTGCTGAAATTTGGAGTGAAGGTCTCCCATCATGTCTCATGCTCAGCCGGGGAAGCATCAGCTAAGATTCGGAGTGGATCCAGCCTCTTTCGACGTTTCAGTGCTCTTCTCAGCCTTGCTTTTAGGATCTTCATTTTTGCTCTGCAAACATGTGTGCGGGCCCAATAGTGATTCTTCATATGTCTGAGCATGTCTTTGTCCCTGTTTGCATTTTCCAAGAGCTTCTTCAGATGAATGTTGACATGCGTAAGGCAAGTTTCTCGCTCAAATGGTGTCATGTCACCTGGTCTCTTCCGGGCCAATTGTTGATCTTCACGGATTTGCCGCAACTCTATAAGTGTGTGCTGATCCTCGAGTTTTTTATTACGCTGATCCAAGTAATATATCACCCACTGAGCTCTCTGCAATTTCTTAGTTAGCGTGTCAATCTCGGCCTTTTGTTCTTGGATGATCTCTTTTAGTTTCGAGCCAGGAGAGCTCGCATCAACATCGATCAAAACAAAATCAGTATCTTGGCCTCTCGAGGGGCCCTCATCGTGCCTAGGCCTCTTGCCTCTGTCCTGAACCTGTACCTGTGCTAATGTCGAAGGCGAGACCCCTTCCACACCATGTGGAGATAGTACTCGCGTTGCTGATGAAGTCAATGAGACCCCTTCCACCTCGAGTGGAGATAGTACTCGTCGTGTCGCTGCAAATAAGGCTCTGTGGCCTCTCTGATATGTCACATACACTGGAGCATTGATAGGCTCAGTCTCTGGAACCTCAAACTTGTGTGAAGGCTCTGCCTCATCATGAACAACCTCGGGAGGAGGCTGCGGCACTACAAAGAAGTCACGGGAAATGAACTCATCCCATGTGATGCCTTGCTGTGCGAGCTGATGTGCCACCATGATCTTGATGAGCGCGTAATGGTAAATGATGTTATGCTGCTGTGCTGGGGTCTTCTTCTGCACAAGGACCGTCATCCGCTCTATGTTACAGTACATGAAATATGGAATGCTCATCAACCGCACTCTTGTGAAGTGCATCAACAGTCGGATGTGATACGCATACAAGCGTGAAAAGCACCCTTCACAACTAAAGTACCTAATGATAAGTTTCATCAATGGTGCATACTCTTCCTTCAGAAAACGGAATGGAAAAACCCTGCTCAACTGCCTCAAATATCCAGGTCTGATGTAAGGCTCATAATAAGCTCTATCCAGCTGTTGTCTTTTATTCCATTCCTCACCAATGTTCGGTATCCCAGTGGCCTCAGAAATAGTCTCTGGTGTCAAAATGAAGTTCACTCCAGCAAGATTTACACAACCATTATGAAAATTTAGGAAAAATAGGCGGGCTAACTCATGATGATGCTGAGTTCGGGCAATCATCTCACAATAATGGAAACATGACTGACGCTGAAAACAATCCATTGCTAGCGAACAAGCCTGCAATTGGGTCAAAGAAGTGGGCTCCTCCCTGAGACCTCCTTGGCACATTAAGCTCTGTAGATGAATCACTGTCCTGCTCATACCCCTGCTCATATGGTGAATCTGTCTCTGACATGGTGCTGAAAACGTGTTTGTCAACTTTGTGTTTGGTTGGTCAGAAAATGAGCAATTGGTGTGTCTGTTTTAATGCCAAATGTGCCACATATATATCAAGGTGCTATAAGAAATACCACAGTGGGAAAAGGATTGTCAAATGAGTTCCAAGTGTGAAGACAAGCACTGTTTGATTGTATGGGGATTTGGGGATTATAAGTAATAGGAATGGGTGATAGTGATAGGGACTTGAGTCAATGAAATGGGAATATAAAAATGAAATCAAGGACATAAGCTAGCCCTTGAATGTTATGGAAATTAAGAGTTTGTCAATGGAGGAATGTGGTAGCCAGTGATGGGGTTTGGGTATTAACACATGGGACAAAGGATATAGGGATATGGGGATAATGAAATAGGAGAGGGACTGTGGGACTGTGGTGTAATATTGTGACAATAATAAGAGCCAATGGAAGTAGAATGATAGTTAAAACACTAAACAACATCCAACACCTATTTTCAAAACCCTATGGAGCAGATTGCTATATGTGTATAGGGCTTATCCTTGCACCATTCAAACACTAATCTCTTTGCTTTTAAACCACAGCACCACATCTTAAAATCATTGAACGAGCTTAGACAAACTTACTTGGAGAAGATAGAACTGAACCAAATCGAATTTTCACCGGGCATAATTGATTTTCGGCCTTAGGGCTCTATGCGCTGCACGCAGACCCAATGCGCCGCGGCCTTTGGGTGCGCCGCGCCTGTGGCAAAATACACTGTCGTTTTCGGCCCAATGCGCCGTGCGCATTCTATGCGCCGCGCCTCTTTTGTGTGCGCCACGCCTCTCTTCACACACAGTCACGGCCCTTCTAAAATGCAGTTTGTTCTCCAATCTTTGAAATTCGACTTCCTTTTTGGATTTTATGAATGAAACTTGATGCAAATGGGTTAAATAGCTTTGAAGAATATCTTGCAAGAGATGGCTTTGATTTTTACTACTTCAAAACCCATTTTGTAATGTTCTTTTAACTTTTGGCACTTTGTCATTTAATGAACTCTGTCTTTTGCTTTTCACTGACTTTCTGAACTTTAACTGATGAAATTAGTTGATTTCTTTCAGGGATGTTGGCGTTGATGTTTGGCAAAGGAAAACCAGAGCCTGCTTTGAAATCTTCATGGTGGAAAAATACATCTTATTACAAAAATGAATTCGACAATTTCTTGTTCAAAACAGAGTTTTGAATCAAGAAATGTCCTCTCAAGCATGTTTAATGATGAAAATTTTGAATTGAGAACTTCTTTGAAAACCATCCTCATGGCCTGCGGGCATTTATTAATCATGTCAAAAGACTGAACCCTAGACTCAAAAACCAAAAGACTCTTTTTGACCAAATTAATCTTTTATGACTATGAATGACATGAACTAAACTTTGATGGATTTTGAGGAGTTTGATCAACCCAGCAGGTACAAGCATGAGGGAAAACAAGAAAACCAAACCCTTCCGTCAGTCAATGGCATGCCCCCTAACGGAATGCTGATGAATGAGAGGAATGAGACACCTAAACAATGAAATGCAATAAGAGGAATGATCCCTGATGGAGGGCTGTAAATACCGACTCTAACATTGGCTCCAATGGGGATGGTAGCTCCTTGGAGGTGCCAAGAAAGACAGATCTTTGGGAGAGCAGACCAGTGCCTTATCCATTGGGCTATGGAATCCATTATTTTGACAAAAGACTGATGACTGAATTTCGATTGGAAATTCGACTCAAACTAACTCGAGGCAAACTGAAATGACTAAAAAACTTGACTCTATCAAACTAACTCAAAATGACTAAGTCCTGAACTTAAAACTTAAAGCTTGATGGTAGTACATGACCACCTGTGTTTCTTACAAGACAATATACCATCAAAATATATCAAAATTCCAATGTAACCAATCAAGCAGATGCCTTCTTGATTGATTCTCCTGATCAGATCTGCTGGTCAACAATAAATACTGATAACTGGGCATCCAAAAACATAATTGACCATGATCTCCTTCATCACTGAACACTGCAATAATTACCTTCACTACTGACTGTAACAAATTTTCCATTGGATCCTGAAAAACATGAAGATTTACCTCCTACTGAAAGAACAAGGTGTCTTTTTCTCCTGCTTCTGATCTTCCTTCAATAAAAGTCTGTTCCTGGTCCTCAAAGAATTCTGAACAAGTGGATGAGCAGATCTCCTCTTGGAAAAACATTTCAAAACATGAGACATATGAAGAAAAGTATGAAAGGCAGTCCTGAATGTTCTGATCTTCTACAGTCTGAATGTATTGTAGGTCATCTTCATATGATATAACAGCCATATTCTCATTGCATTCATCAATCATAAGAAAATAAACTTCAACTGATTCTTGAAACCCAACACTATCATTTCTATCATCTACCATAAATTCATCAAGAGAAACTTTTTCACTTACTTGAACAAAGATCTGGTCTTGTTTTTCATGAACTGATTGGATTACCTCCTCATGAAGGCTGTGTTCTAATGAACTGAGAACATTTGGATCCATAACTGTGTCTTCTTCATTCCAGATGATCTCAACAGCAGAGTTCTCCTTTATGGGATTCAACACAAGGTATTCTTGGTTGCCACAATCTGGATCTAAATCTGAAAAGACTGACTTAACATTATCACATTCTGAAACTGAAACTTGACTTCCCTGCATGCTGTCTCCTTCTATGGACAGATCTAGAACAAAACATTCTCTTTCATCATTTTCAGTCATATGGCCATCTTCAACCTGCTGATCTTCATAAGTATCCTCTAAGTTTTCTGAGTGCTGCTGAAATGGGTTTTCATACAATGCTTCCATGATTTCTTCATCCATCAATTCATTATCTCCATAAAAATTCTCAAGATATTTAATGAAATTACTAATGTGTTCACAACAATTCTGCACTAATATTAAAGACGGACAAGATTCTCTGTAGCTTTCAAAGAATATTGAATGAAAATCCTTTAGACAATAAATAGAAGCAGGTGGCAAACTTTCATACCAAGATCGGGCTTCATCCTCCAGAGTTTCCATAAACATTTTCATCAAACAGTCTTCGGGAAAATCGATCTTTAAATTATGCACATGAATGTGAAATTTCACCAAATGAAGAGCAGTGTCATTACCTTCCACATTTCTGAACATAGGCAAATTCTGAAGCCAATCTACCTTGGGCATCTTATTTGGAAAACCTGGGATGTGATCTCGGCTCATGGGAGCGTATCTTCTTGCAATTCGGTCCATCTTGAAAGTCTTAAGGTACTGATCTCCCTGCAATGAAGTCATCATGAAGCATTGATCTCTGGATTTTTCAGTGAATGAAGTCGCCAGGTGAAAGATTTCAGCCTTCTGATGTCTGATCGTTGTCCACCATCAACAATCAGATCTAACTTGATTACATGTACTGGAGCAATTTATAAGTTAAGTGTTACGATTACAAGCTAGACCGGAGATCGACTGAAGTAGCATTTATCTACGATGCACTCACAGAGCAAGAGCAGTTCGAAGGCTACCTGGCGTGACTTCAGGCTCTGTCTGTAGCTGTAAATCAAACAACACTAACCAGCAAACCAATTTGTCCCTAGTCCCTAGTATGGTCGCCACTATGTTAGTTCCCAAATCCACCTTAGGCTGAAGTAAGGCAGAAAGAGGACAACACCAAACCACGCTCAGCCTCGTAGCTAGCCCTACGAGGACAGGAGAGGGCTCTCTCCGGGTCAATCTCAATGAAAATATTTAAAAGGGCTTGAGATGAATAAAACAAAAACTGATCTTAGGCTAGATAAACAAATAGGAGGGTTTGATTTTTATTTTTAGGGGTTTTTGTTGGAAAAAAGGGAAAATCACTTTTTGGGCTTGGGGATGAGGCCAAATTCTTGCAGATTTCAAGTTGGGCAAGGTAGGCAGCGGATTTGATGTCTTAGATCGAGTGAATGGATGGAAAATACTGCTGAGGATCTGAAGAGGGAAAGAGAGTGCAAGGATCCTCTTCAAACTGACGAAAACATATAAAACTAAACAAAAGTCTAAGGCAAAGCACCAGCAAATCAATGAATTCTACCTCAAATACTCATTTGTTTAATTCAGAAGCATAGAGAAGGGGAAATGGCATACATATAACATTAATGAAACTTTCAATAACATGAGAAGAACATCATCAAAACTTAGAAGCCACAAGGATCCCAACAAGTGCTACAAAACTCTGGTCTTTCCTTTGCCAAAAACTGAAAATGTATGTACAATGAGGTGCCAAACTTTTCCCAAGTATCCAACCCTGAAAATGTCTCAGAAAATAAAATATATAGACAATTCTAACCCCTTCCCATGCCTCTATGGGTCGAGCTCATGCTTCTAGGAGAATTTTGAACCAATTCTAAACAAGGAGCTAAAATCTAGGCAACCAAACAACTTGCCTCTATATGCTAGGAAACTGATCCATTCACTTAATTTTCACTTTTTAGTGAATGAATCATCTAGAACAAGTAAATACATGCCAAAATTACATCATGATTACCATATTACATCAAGCTAGATAAAAAATTACATCAAGAGGTGAAACTAGTCAAAACTGGCCAAATTCCTGAGCTGGAAGGTGAAAAATAGGTTGAATTCCTCTATGCGCTGCGCTCAAAAGCTCTATGCGCCGTGCTACTTTGGACCTATTTTTGGAGCACCTCCCGAAGTCCAAATCAAGCTCATGATAACTCGTTGGAAAGCCCTGAATGTCTGCTATCCAACCCAAGTGGAATTTTCCAATTTCGAGCTCGTTTGCCTCTCCAAAACTTCAATCTCCCAGAAGTACTTCCTGCTGGTGCAAAAGGTGGCAGAAAGGTGATTTTCATGGTGTTTTTGGCCCTTAAGACCACCCAAAATTTGATGAAATTCTTCGGACATTCCTGAGCATGCATAAATTACCATGAGAAATCCAAAAATATCAAGTTTTCCTCCAAAAGGTGTCCCAATCATAAGCGTGTGTCGGGTGGCGCGACGCATCGGGCGGAAAAACCTGTTTTGCAACCAAAATTTTCAGAATGACAAAATCTTCTCCAAATTTGCTGAAATTTTGAGTGAAGGTCTCCCATCATGTCTCATGCTCAGCCAGGGAAGCATCAGCTAAGATTCGGAGTGGATCCGGCCTCTTTCGACGTTTCAGTGCTCTTCTCAGCCTTGCTTTTAGGATCTTCATTTTTTCTCTGCAAACGTGTGTGCGGGCCCAATAGTGATTCTTCATATGTCTGAGCATGTCTTTTTCCTTGTTGGAATTTTCCAAGAGCTTCTCCAGATGAATTTTGACATGCATAAGGAAAGTTTCTCGCTCAAATGGTGTCATGTCACCTGGTCTCTTCCAGGCCAATTGTCGATCTTCACGGATTTGCCGCAACTCTATAGGTGTGTGTTGATCCTCGAGTTGTTTATTATGCTGCTCCAAGTAATATATCACCCACTGAGCTCTCTACAATTTCTCAGTCAGCGTGTCAATCTTGGCCTTTTGTTCTTGGATGATCTCTTTCAGTTTCGAGCCAGGAGAGCTCGCATCAACATCGATCAAAACAAAATCAGTATCTTGGCCTCCCAAGGGGCCCTCATCATGCCTAGGCCTCTTTCCTCTGTCCTGAACCTATACCTGTGTTGATGTCGAAGGCGAGACCCCTTCCACACCATGCGGAGATAGTACTCGCGCTGCTGATGAAGTCAACGAGACCCCTTCCACCCCGGGTGGAGATAGTACTTGTCGTGTCGCTGCAAATAAGGCTCTGTGGCCTCTCTGATATGTCACATACACTGGAGCACTGATAGGCTTAGTCTCAGGAACCTCAAACTGATGTGAATTCTCTACCTCATCACGAACAACCTCGGGAGGAGGCTGCGGCGCTGCAAAGAAGTCACGGGAAATTAACTCATCCCATGTGATGCCCTGCTGTGCGAGCTGATGTGCCACCATGATCTTGATGAGCACGTAATGGTAAATGTTGTTATTTTGCTGCGTTGGGGTCTTCTTCTGCACAAGGACTGTCATCCGCTCTATGTTACGGTACATGAAATATGGAATTCTCATCAACCGCACTCTCGTGAAGTGCATCAACAATCGGATGTGATACACATACAAGCGTGAGAAGCGCCCTTCACAACTGAAGTACCTAATGATAAGTTTCATCAATGGTGCATAATATTCCTTCAGAAAACAGAATGGAAAAACCCTGCTCAACTGCCTCAAATATCCAAGTCTGATGTAAGGCTCATAATAAGCTCTATCCAGCTGCTGTCTCTTATTCCATTCCTCACTAATGTTCGGTATCCCAGTCGCCTCAGAAATATTCTCTGGTGTCAAAATGAAGTTCACTCCAGCAAGATTTACACGACCACTATGAAAATGTAGGACAAATAGGCGGGCTAACTCATGATGATGCTGAGTTTGGGCAATCATATCACAATAATGGAAACATGACTGATGCTAAAAACAATCCATTGCTAGCAGACAAGCCTGCAATTGGGTCAAATAAGTGGGCTCCTCCCTGATATGCCTGCCACTTTTGTGAGACCTCCTTGGCACATTAAGCTCTATAGATGAATCATTGTCCTGCTTATACCCCTGCTCATATGGTGAATCTGTCTCTGACATGGTGCTGAAAACGTGTTTGTCAACTGTGTGTTTGGTTGGTCAGAAAATGAGCAATTGGTGTATCTGTTTTAATGCCAAATGTGCCACATATATATCAAGGTGCTATAATAAATACCACAGTGGGAAAAGGATTGTCAAATGAGTTCCAAGTGTGAAGACAACAACTGTTTGACTGTATGGGGATTTGGGGATTATAAGTAATAGGAATGGGTGATAGTGATAGGGACTTGAGTCAATGAAATGGGAATATAAAAATGAAATCAAGGACATAAGCTAGCCCTTGAATGTTATGGAAATTAAGAGTTTGTCAATGGAGGAATGTGGTAGCCAGTGATGGGGTTTGGGTATTAACACATGGGACAAAGGGTATAGGGATATGGGGATAATGAAATAGGAGAGGGACTGTGGGACTGTGGTGTAATATTGTGACAATAATAAGAGCCAATGGAAGTAGAATGATAGTTAAAACACTAAACAACATCCAACACCTATTTTCAAAACCATATGGAGCAAATTGCTATATGTGTATAGGGCTTATCCTCGCACCATTCAAACACTAATCTCTTTTCTTTTAAACCATAGCACCACAACTTAAAATCATTGAACGAGCTTGGACAAACTTACTTGGAGAAGATAGCACTGAACCAAATCGAATTTTCACCGGGCGGAATTGATTTTCGGCCTTAGGGCTCTATGCGCCGTGTGCAGACCCAATGCGCCGTGGCCTTTGGGTGCGCCGCGCCTATGGAAAAATACATTGTCGTTTTCGGCCCAATGCGTCGCATGCATTCTATGCGCCGCGCCTCTTTTGTGTGCGTCGTGCCTCTCTTCACACACAGTCACGACCCTTCTAAAATGTAGTTTGTTCTCCAATCTTTGAAATTCTACTTCCTCTTTGGATTTTATGAATGAAACTTGATGCAAATGGGTTAAATAGCTTTGAAGAATATCTTGCAATAGATGGCTTTGATTTTTACTACTTCAAAACCCATTTTGTAATGTTCTTTTAACTTTTGGCACTTTGTCATTTAATGAACTCTGTCTTTTGCTTTTCACTGACTTTCTGAACTTTAACTGATGAAATTAGTTGATTTCTTTCAGGGATGTTGGCATTGATGTTTGGCAAAGGAAAACCAGAGCCTGCTTTGAAATCTTCATGGTGGTAAAATACATCTTATTACAAAAATGAATTCGACAATTTCTTGTTCAAAACAGAGTTTTGAATCAAGAAATGTCCTCTCGAGCATGTTTAATGATGAAAATTTTGAATTGATAACTTCTTTGAAAACCATCCTCATGGCCTGCGAGCATTTATTAATCATGTCAAAATACTGAACCCTAGACTCAAAAACCAAAAGACTATTTTTGACCAAATTAATCTTTTATGACTATGAATAACATGAACTAAAATTTGATGGATTTTGAGGAGTTTGATCAACCCAGTAGGTACAAGCATGAGGGAAAACAAGAAAACCAAACCCTTCCGTCAGTCAATGGCATGCCCCCTAATGGAATGTAGATGAATGAGAGGAATGAGACACCTAAACAGTGAAATGCAATAAGAGGAATGATCCCTGATGGAGGGCTGTAAAGACCGACTCTAACACCGCCCTATGATGGTTGGCGCTGCATGAGTGGTTTCTTCCACTCCATGAACCTCCTCTGGTGGATGATCCACATCCTGAGGCTAATCCTTAGGAACTAATAGCTCCTCATCTGTATGCAAGTGTGGCTCCCTCTCAAGCGAACACTTCATGGCTTTCTCCTCATGAAATTTGATATCCCGTCGTACAACAGTCTTCTGACTGTCTGGAAAATACACACGATAGTTGTGGGGTGTTTCTATGTACCCCAAAAATATCCCAACCTCTGCGGTTGACTCCAGCTTCTTCCTAGCATCCTTCGTCACATGAATGTGAACAGGTGAGCCAAAAATCTTCAAATGAGAAATATCAAGCTTCTTACCAGAAAACGCCTCCTCGGGTGTACTCCTACCAAGTACTCTGTGAGGACAACGGTTTTGCACATAAACCGCAGTATTGCAAGCTTCAGCCCACAAGTGTATGGGAAGGCCCTGATCATGCAACATCACCCGTGCAGCACCCACGATTGTTCTGTTCTTTTGCTCTGCGACCCCATTCTACTGTGGGTTATGAGGTGCTATGAGCTCTCTTCGAATTTGTTCTGCACTACAAAATTATTTGAATTCACCAGAGATGAATTCACCACCATTATCACTCCTAAGATCCTTCACCTGCTTCCCCGATTATTTCTCCACCAGTGCCTTAAACTCACAGAACTTAGAGAATGTCTCGCTCTTCCTCTGCATGAAGAAGATCCAACACTTATGAGAAAAATCATCAACAAATATCACATAATACCTGTGCTTTAATGTCGAAGCTACTGAGAAAGGTCCACACACATCTGTGTTAATTCTCTCAAGGATCGTCCTGGCACGACTATCCTTCTCATGAAAGGTGGCTTTCACAAATTTTCCCAAAGTACATCCCTTGCACTGATCTGACTGCGCAAGTGTACCCTTGGGAAGCCCGGTAGAAATCTGCTACAAAAGTTTCAAAGCACCATGGTGAAGATTGCCCAATCTCCTGTGTCATAGCTCGCCCTCATCCCGGCTCACCACTCCTTCTGCCTTGCCTACCATTGTTGTGCAACCATCTACCTACAACTGATAAAGGTTCTTAACTCAAACCCCTATCCTCCAGGTTTCACCAGTTGCCTTACTACGCAGGAAAGCCTTTCCCTCGCTAAAGACAACATCATATCCCTTGTCTTCCAACATCGCCACAGAGATCAGATTCTTCTTAAATCCTAGAACATGCATGACATCCTTCAATATGAAAGGTTTGCCAGACTCCCTCTCAAAGGAAATGGTCCTGATACCAGTCGCACTATATCTACCATCATCGCCCATCTCGATGTGCACTCCAAGATCCTTCTCATCCAGATCAGTGAAAAAATCTTTGTCTCCAGTCATATGGAAAGACGCACCACTGTCAAGAAACCACACTGAACCCATCATACTTGAGACCAAGCATGCAATCAGCGAAAAATCCAGCTAAAACTGCGAGGCTAAGGCCTCTCCAGCTGCAGATCCAAAAACCTGCTTATTTTTCTTCTTCTGTGGACAATTAGTGGTGTAATGTTCGTGTTGGTGACAGTGAAAACACTTCACCTTGGACATGTCCTGCTTCTTGCCTTTCGCACTGGATTGAGAAGTATTCTTCTTGCTCTTCCCCTTCCTTGCTTTGGTAGCCAAAGCACAATTTTCTTCGTCTTCATTCTTCGATGAAGATCCATTCCTGGTACTCCGCCTTATCTCCTCCTGCACAAGATCTGACCAAAGTCGCTCCCATCTTGGCAGTTTCTCCCGACCATTGACAGAGTCCTCATAGGAATGCCAACTCTTCGGAAGCCCAAGGAGAGCCAATCTCACCAAGTCCTTTTCATCTACAGTAACCCCCACACTTCCCAGCTCATCCCTGCACTGGACAAACTTCGTGAGGGTATACTGTCGCCTTTCTCCATTTTTATATTCCTGAGTTTATCCTTAAGCGCCAACTTCCTCTGGTCGCTCTTTCTTTGGAACAAGTCTGTCAAAGCTTTCCACATCAAAAATGGAGAAGATTTACCATGAAGGCTGGACACTATGTGATCCTTCACACCTTCCAACAGAATCCTTTGAAATTTTGTTGTCTTCTTTTGCCATGTGTCAAGTGCGGTAGCATCGCTAGAAGCAGGTTTTGGAATTTCTGCATCTATGAACTCCTTCAACCCATTATCCTCCAGCACCGCGTCCATCCTATCCTTCCATGAAATATAATTCGAGCTGCCCTCAAGGGCATACTCCAATCATAATCCATTGAAATACATCTCAACTTCGACACCAAGAAAAAACTACTGCAAATTCGAATTCCACCAGCACAAAACTCAACCGCTTCAATGCTTTGCAATTGCTCCAATGATCAATATCACTCTGATACCATGTAGAAATTATATAAATAATGTGTTATACATCCAAGATTTTCCTGATCACACACTATTTGACTTCATGCATAATACAGAACCTCTTCTACTATTGATCATTACTTGTGGAAATTAAATCAATTGCATGCACACATTGAAACCATAAAAATTCACACATATGAACACAGTTTTTTAACGGGAAAGCCTGAAGCTAAAAACCCCAACTATCTGTATATAATATATGTCATAGAGATCATGTAACAATCCTCATACAAATCTGATCATGTCAAGCTCTCAGTACAATACAATCACTACACACTAATCAGGCCCGGTCTAGCAAATCCATGCACTGATATTTGCCACCTGCTAGCCTGCCTCTACTACGCGATCCCTGCTAAATATTGGCTTTGAATGAACTCGAATTGGTCCAGCCTTGCTCACGCAATCCTCATTGGCATCTCCAACCACTGTGTGTTGCAAATTATGCAACACTATAGTCACAACTGATAGTCAACCTTCTCTTTCACCTACCTCTCCACTGGTCTCCACTGAAACTGTCCATGCACTGTAGTTAACTGATGTATTCTTTAGTTGATTAATGATTTAATAATTAGTGAATTAATTAATAATTAATTCACACCACTCTCACTAGTGTATCAATCAGTTAGACTAGATACAACTAGCTCAACTGTGTCTAACTGAGTTAAACTGAACACAACTCCACCAACTACCTCAATAACTCCACCAAACTCTGTCACATGAGTTCTAACTAAAGTCTCCATGCAATATCTCCACTTAACCCTCAAGAATAGCGGAATTCCTTCTATCAGCTCCTGTGCCACATCTGTGCACTTAACTGAAGTGCTCCAAGAGAATAAGATAATGTTTAGAGTCCAAATATTATTAAGAGCTAATAATATTCGACATATCTATTTTTAGACTGACAATCTAAAAATAGATTCCGCCCAATATGTCTAAAAATAGAAGTCCATCTATTTTTCCAGCTTGACCAACCATCCACAAATAGCGTCTTGCAACTCATAGAATATGATCGACATGTCTAAAAATAGGTATAGTCTAAAAATAGACTTGCGCCAAAAATAGCCTGCGGGCCCACTTAGTGAAGGCAACTCTTTTCAATAAGCTCATCATCTTGTTACAATCTCAACAAAAATGTCATTTTTTAAAAAAAATTCATAATTAGAGATTAATGTAACAATGGTGCTCAACTCCCTAAGAGATTTATGACTATGTAATTTTTTTTAAGATCCATATCCCAAATCGAAAAGGTTATCTAAAAGAAAATACATCTTGTTAGTGTTGGCCACATGGACACTAGCATTCTAGGTGGCTCCTATGTGGTTTCAACTTTTAATTGACCATTTTTTGTGGCCAACCTTTCTTTGACACAATTCTAGGCATATTTTGTGTGTGTGTATGGTGAAGGCTACTATGTCCATTTCAGTTATTGAGTATATAAATAAATCTTAGTCATAGATTAAACACATAAACAAACTACGCAAACTCAAGTCCCCATAACATATGATATGTGAACACAATGTATGTATCAGATTCTTGACATATTATACCGATACGAATATATATATATATATATATATATATATATATATATATATGGAGAGTGTGTGTGTGTGTGTGTGTGTGAGAGAGAGAGAGAGGTCACACTCTAGATGATGATGGGGGGATGATCTGCATGAGAGCGAGAGCATTTTGGATTTTTTTCCCGTTAGCTACCGTAATTTTTCAAAGCACTTTGAAAGAAGAGCAGCAATATCTGAGATGTCAGATGATGGGGGATTGCCTCACCCATTTCCTAAAAACATTTTTGGTAACCCAAAGGGCCTTCTCTTCCATGTAAGGAGCGACCCTTTGTCAAAAATGTCTGGCCAATCACATCTCCCAAACTATGAAGCACTTTTTTTAGGTAAAATCCTAAATCCTATTTAGATATGACTGGTGTTGGTTCTTTCTTTGGTCTTCCTGTGTTGTAAGGCCCGATCTATGTCTATACAATCTCTGCATCTCTATGAATGACACAGATCTACAAGAAAAAACCCCTTGTTCTAATCAATTTGGGCTAGGAGAAGGGTCTGAAGAATTGAAATAGAGGGAGTACTTTTAGATTTCAATTAGACCTATAGTGAATATTATTGGTGGTCCTACATATCATCTTGCCAAATACCTAGCCAAAAAACTAAAACCATTAGTTGGTAACACTCATTCATTTTTCAAACATTCCACCCATTTTATCAATGAAATCAAGAATATCAAACTTGATAAAAATAACATTATTGTAAGTTTTGATGTCACTTCACTATACATCACTATCCCTATTGAAGGAGACATGGATGTTATCTGTAAAATAACTGATCCTGAAACATCAAAGCTTATTGAAGTATCCCTCAAATATACTTTCTTTAGTTTCATGGGTGAAGTGTATGAAAAAATTTGTGGTGTTACTATGGGCTCTACTCGATCACCCATTATTTCTAATTTATTCATGGAATATTTTGAAATGAAGGCCCTAAAATCTGCACCCTTGAAAACGAAATTGTGGAAAGGATTTATAAACGATACCTTCATCATATGGCCTCATGGACGTGAAACATTAGAAACCTTTAAACAACACCTAAATAGTATTTCGTCATCCATAAAATTCACCTTGGAAGTGGTGGTCATTTCTATCCTACCTTTTCTTGACATTTCATCACTAGAAATCCGGATGGTTCCATATCCCACCAATTATATCGAAAAAAGAACCATACCAAGCAATATCTGCATGCCACTTCTCACCATCATCCCACAGAAAAACTAGGGATTTTGAACACTTTAGCAACCATAGTCGTGAGAATATCAGATGAAAAAAACTTGGAAATGAAGAAAGCACATCTTATAAACGTATTCTTGAAAAATGGATACAAAAAACAATAAGTCATCAATACTCTCGGGAATGCAAACAAAGGAACTGGTCATAAAAATAAAAATCTGGATAACTTTTTTGGCAAGGTGAACTTTCCATACATTCTTGGTACCATCGAAAAAATTTCCCACATATTAAAAAAATAGAATTAGGACCACCTTCAAACCTTTAAATACCATCCATAGTTGTTCTCTTAAATATCCTATTGACCCTAAATGCCAGAGCATTCTGATAAAACCAAGCATTAAATTTGCATTGAAAAAACTCGCATCCTTGCCAAAATTTACCACTACTTCTGCGTAAAATTTAGAAATATCATATAGATTAATAAATATCCTAAAAACCTTAATAGGGATAATGGAAGGAATAATAGTGAAAATTGGATTCCTACTCTAACATCTAAATCCATATCTTCTCAAACCCCCTCACCTTAAATATCATTAATTACTATTATTCCCCTTTAGTCTCATTTTGTAATATCATTTCTTATAGTATTTAAGCTAAGTCGGACTTAACTAAAACCAATAGCAAATATATTAATCACTTTTAATAATAATCATCATAATTAATCACTAATTAAAAAATATCATAATTAAATCTCAATTAAAAATATCACAATTAATGATTATTTCCTCTTAATACATAATTTTATTTATATAAACCTTTATTAATTAAATATTTAAACTTTATTATATAACACATCTTCTAGTACATTTGTAATTAATTACTAAATAAAAATATCATAATTCATTTTTTATTTGTCATTAATATTAATACATGAATATATGTATATTCCCTCATTAATTAATTATTTAGACCATATTATATAACACATGTTATGATATGATAATATAACCTTTCTCCTTTCCTTTTAGGATTTCATTTCGGCCATTTTCCAACTTAATTTTTTATATATATTATAACCCTTTGTTTTATCATTTTTCCACATTTCTTTATATATTGAATATGAACCAGAGTTGTGGGTTCAAAATATTGATCATTAAAACTCACATAAATGTGATGGATACATAATACTATTTAAAACAAGAACATTAATGGGACGTCCTCCCTTTTATGGGTTTTCGGTTTAGATTATGTGGTGAATCTCAAGCAACATATAGAGAATCAGTTTGGATGTCATGTACATTTGTGAAGGGAAGCAACCACGTGATCATTTTCAGCTATATGATTAAAACATCTCAAGAAATTCTACCATCGACTTGAATCTAAGTCTGTGAGGGGGTGCTTTGAGAGCTAGGAATCTAGGAGGCTTTGTTTCCATCAAGGACATAGTGCAAGGAAATGTGGTAGGCATATGATACCTTAAGCCCATTTACTTTACCTTTCCTCTTATCTTTCTCATAATTTTACTGCCACTATCCATTCATCCCCATGGGCCCAACCAACCCAACTAGCCATCACATTATTTCCTTTAGCTTCCCCTAGTACCAACTCAATACAAAAGTACACTTTCCTGTGAGGCAGAAAATCTGAAATATATGTTAGAAATACATCCTGAAACTGCTACAAAAATTGGGTATCTTCTCAATACATTCGCATCCTCAACATCCTTACCTTTATCCCTAGAAATATGAACTACAAATAAAATGCATCCTTTCCTGCGACTATGCTTTTCCTACATATTTGTAACCATTGTGACCGATGTATCCTTCTTCTTACCCTGTGAGATTCTATGTTCTCCATTGTCATCCAAGCACTCAATAGCCTTCTCATGACAATCCACCTTAGTCCTGTGAAGATATAACCAATCCGTACCCAATGCCATATTTTATGATCCCAATGAAAGGATATTTAGATGTGTTGAACTAGGTATGCCATTCATCCCAAATGTGCAAGATCTTACCCAATGATGAAATATTTTCTTAGTACCTGTTTTCTATTGCACTAACCTATAACATGTAACATGTAACCTCTAGCATACCTGTACTTGTAGCATGTATGTACTTATACATGTACCCATGTTTTTTTGCTCCTTATTCATGTACTGAACTTCATCTGGGTCTTACATTACCTGTTGGATTTCATTAAGCTCTACCTGAGCTCCATTAACCTTGTTCTTTCCCCAACCAATTCCCAAGACCCTCAAAATATAAAAGGGAAGAAAAAAAGGGAAATAATATGAAATCCACAAAGAAGACCAGTAAGAATACATCACCACAAACAAAATGGAATAGCAATGCACTATACATAACCAAAACCAAAATCAAGCATAAAAAATCACAAAAGACCAAAAGAAAAAGACTAACCACATACATCATGACTCAATCCCATGATTCTCAATGCTTCTATGGGAAAGCTCAACCTGAGTACTCTTCCTTCCAAGAAACCGTGCCTCTGCATCTTTCAGTTTCTTCAAATATCCATCAAATGCAGGTGGCTTGGATTTCGTGAGCTCATCTGACAAGTACCCCCTTTCATTCCTTCTATAAGGGTGATAGTAATGATGACAATAGTGCCTTCCAGAAACATAACTAGAATAGTACATGTGGCCATCCCCTCTCCTATCTGGAGTATCCAAGATCTTTCCATCTCTAACCATGCCATCCATATCCAACCTGTGACTACCATGAGACTTACTGCCATATGCCTCATTAGTCCTATCCTCCTACTCATGGTTGATCCGAAGTCGTCTCTGTCTTTGAAATTATGAAAAACTCTGAAACATTACTACATTGACTTCCGCTTGTTTCTCTTGTGATTATATGATTCTATCATTGTCTGCTTTAAAACTTCTTATTTTTTCCTTCAAAATTCTTAGTGTGTTTGCTAAGTCAAAAAAGTGCCCAACACCACGCTACTCATCTGATCCATAAGGGGAATCTTGTGAACTGTAGTTTACCATTTTGTTATTCATCTTTGATCTCTTTCCTGCAAGGCATACTATTTTAGGTATAAACCAAATCATAAAAAAACTAACATACCTTAGTATGATTCAGGGAGGATATTTCATCAACAAGATAAAGCATATTAGTGCAATACATGTATAAAAATAATCATAACAACATATAGATATCATCCTAGTCATAGTCCAATCATCAATGCATGACCATATCAACCACATATCCTGACCTCGTGCATGAAAACTACAACCATATCAGTGTATGCTTAAAAACATGTGACACCAACATGCATAAACAATGCATAGCCAATCACACACTCACAACAACAAAAAACACCATCAACTTTCACATGGGGACACCATTGCAACCATGACCACCACCATGCATATTCAATAAGCACATATACCATAAGTGTAAGGAACACATATGTAACCGACATGAATGTGTGACCAACACATCACCCATAAAGTCCAAGGGGTGTACCATGCTCTGATACCACTGATCCAGATTTTGGGGGGAGGCCCCAAAGATCTAAAAATTTGAAATGGATCTGACAAGATCTGCAAAATTAAAATGCCAGAAAAAAGAGAGAACACACTACCAATAAAACCACAAAAAAACTTGTTTTATTAAAATAGAGAATAACTGTAGAAGCTACATTGTGATGGACAATCTGTCCTTTTACAAAGTGAAGCTTGTTATTTATATCATTTTTTTTAGTTACAATACTATGGATAGATACCATAGGTGGATACCATGGGTCAATACCATGGGTAAATTCCATGTATAGATGAATACCATGGGTGAATGAATATCATGGATAGATGTCACTTAAAATACCATAGGCGAATAAATACATGGGTTGATGCCATTTACAATATCATCGATAAATTTCATAGGTGGATGGATAACATGGGTGGATGAACACCATGGGTGGATGCCATTTTCCATTCGGATAATTCCTCCCTCCTTAAGAAGCAATGGTCCCCATTGCGTGAAGTTCCCTCATGAGAAACCTTTGTTTAATATGAAGAGCCACCGAAGAGAAGATTTTTGTGTAGTTAACCCATAACCATGATGAACGAAGATTCGAGGATAGAGATACCCTTTAATGCTTATGACCAACTGTGATATTGACAGTGTGCGGTCTAGAAAATTGACTTCGATTAAGTGTGGGTTTGTGGATGACCTAGAACCATAGAAAACTAAGATCCAAGGATAGAGATACCATGTAATTCTTGTGACCATCTGTAATACTAATATTGTGCGGCCTAGCAAATGGACTTTGATGAGAAGGATTTTGTGCAGTTGACCCATAACCGTGATGATGATTGTTGATGAAGTAGTAGGTGCCTACATAGCTTGGGATGGGAGGGCACATATCCAAATAACCCAAGACGAATACTGCTATGTTGAAATTGATAAATGTGAAGCAGGTGCCTACTAAAGCGGGGTGGGAGGGCACATCTCCAAAGGGAACCCGCTCTGAATGTTGCTCCAGATTTAAAATAAGCATAACTCAATCAATATAACTTGGAATATTTATTATAACCTATTTTTGGAAATGGAATGATCATTATGAATCTTCTCATGTGTTTGAAATCACTATCTGGAGAATCTAGACTCTCAGATTCGCGCAGGAACTATCCCACCGTGACAAAATTTCCGAAAAAAAAATAGTTGATTTTAAATCAGTGATAACTCCCTCGTCCGGACTCCGATTCGACCGATTTTTTTTTTTAAATCAGATGATTTTTCAAGAGGAGCTTAGATATGTAACCATTTATCTTAAATATCACAATTAAAATTGCAATAAATGACGGGAGAGCCGCCGTCCATGAATTGTCGTCAGAAAATTTGTTGCAACATTGATGATTTTGAATGATCGATATCTCCTTCATCCGAAATCCAATTCGGCCGTTTTTTTTTGTGAATTTGGGTATTTTTTCGCAAGGAATCTAGATATGCTCTTTTTTTTAATATTTCATGAAAATTTTCAGATCTGATTTGCAAACTCGCTACCCAAAAAAATTCATGGAGTTTGTTGAAGATTGTTGCAAAACATTGAAACTGAGATATGCTTCAAACCCTAATTCCCATGGATTCGTAACTTGAATCTCATACCACTGATTCAGATCTTGGGGGGAGGCCCCCAAGATCTAAAAATTTGAAATGGATTTGACAATATCTGCAAAATTAGAATGCCAGAAAAAAGAGAGAACACACTACCAATAAAACCACAAAGAGACTTGTTTTATTAAAACATAGAATAACTATAGAAGCTACATTGTGGTGGACAATCAGTCATTTTACAAAGTGAAGCTTGTTATTTATAGCATTTTTTTAAGTTACAATACTATGGGTAGATACCATAGGTGGATACCATGGGTCAATATCATGGGTAGATACCACTTAAAATACCATGGATAAATTCCATGTGTAGATGAATACCATGGGTGGATACATACCATTGGTGAATGAATATCATGGATAAATGTCATTTACAATACCATAGGCAAATAAATACCATGGGTCGATGCCATTTACAATATCATGGTTAAATTCCATGGGTGGATGCCATTTTCCATTCGGATCAACCACTCTGTAATACCCTCCTCCAAAATTTACCCAAGCAAACCCGTCCACCAGGGTAAACATGTGACGAACAGTTACTATGATAGGATTCAACTCCTTAAGTGCAGTTAAGGAAGTGTAATCAATGAGCCAACACTTCATAGACCTCCCTCAGGTGTTACAGGACCCCCAAGGGCTAATCCACCACTATGGGTTCCCAACCCCTGAGATAATGTAATATCCCAAAATAGGTAAAACAAGCAGTATTGGGAATATCTTAAGATATTCCAATTTTGGACTGCTCAACAATGCACTCACAGAAAAATGCATTTCCAGAAATGTAAGCCATAAAAATGTAAACCATCACTTGGATCCATGATATATAACCATATAGCATTTAATTCCAAGAGGAGATCAGAAAGAAATGAAACTAAGTGAGGTAAACAGACCTCCCACACTAGTGTAGTTGAAAATGACCAAAAACCCCAGACACTGCTATACAAAAATAATACACAAAAGGGACTACGCAGTCTTATGACGGTTTTAACTTAGAAATTAAGGAAACAATTAGATCTACTCATATATTAGACAATCAAGCTCATAAACTGAGATCTAGTCTCCTTATTACAATTACAAGAAAACCCGGGAAGGGTTTCTTGTCAAACACTCTGCATACAAATGTGATATTAAGAAATTTACTGAATCACCACTACAACACTGAAGAGTGTATAAGGCTAGAAAGATATCTCACCTGATGTAGATCCATCAAGGGCTTCCTCCCATGAAAGTATGAACCTCTCAATCACAAGGAAACATTGCAACGGAGCCACTAGACCATGCACTGAAGCTGCCTCCAAAAATAACACATTCCTTAGCTGGAATAGCGCTGGGAATGTTATGGAAATGTGTGGTCTGCTACCATAGATCTGAAATAAGCTCTATACCTCTCCAAACAGGTCTCTCAAGAGAAGGAAACCCTCCTCCAAAGATAAACTAGCTTAGAAAGAGGGATTCCAATCCCTTCCACTGCAGCACCCTGCAACATTGCACAATCACTTGCAGGAACTGCGCTGATGAAGTAGGCTGAAGCTTGGCCTAAAAATATGATGTGGAAAATGAATGAAAACTATCCCAAGAGGCTCCTCAAGGAAAGAGATGGGATTCCTGCTCGGGAACACCTGGTGCTAAACAACACTGCTACTCTGCTAAACAGCAAGAGGAAGCAAAAAGTCTGAGCAGAAAAAATAATAATCTAAAACATGAAGAATAATTCTGCTATCCTCTTCCTCAAATAAAACATGAGTCTGCTTGCCCTTGGCCCCACTCAATTAGGTCATATCCATCCAAAGATTCATCTCCCTCCAAAACTGCATTATTCCTTCTTTGATTCCTCCTGCTCCACAACTGCGTTGTTGACTTAGTCAAAGTGGACTGAACCAACTTGATATTATCCCTGTTCACACATGGAGATGTTTTATTAAGCTATAAAGAGTGTCCCCTTTCACACTTGGAGTGTTTTTATTCCTCCTTAGGAGACTTATGGGATTTTCTACCCTTTTATTCACCGCTTAGAGATGTTGCTAACTCTAATGTTTCATTTAGCATTGAGGCTGAAATTTGGGAACATTACAGTCCTCCCCTCCAAAATATTTGCTTGTCCTCAAGAAAAATGTATAGGGAGAGAAAAATTTCTCCCCTCCTCCTCTTGTGGCCTCCCATCAATAGCTTCCACCACTGCATCAAGATAATCTGCAATAAAACTGGACCATCCAATGTTTCCTCCCAAGTGTGCAAAACCAAATGGTCTACATCAATCAAAGGTAAAAAGTGTGAATGTAAATCGGCTTGTTGTCCCATGGCCTCCACAAAGTAGGAGTGATGACCAATATGGTGAATGAGTTCCTCCCTCACCCATGATATCATCCAAATAAAATGATCCATCCTAGGTAGGTCATCAAAAGAATCATCAACCCCGGTTTTATACAATGTGTTGGGGCTACATGGAGAGAGTGGATCCTGTCATCCAAATGGTTTCTCTCTCCATTTATGGTAAATATGGGGTTTCCTCTGTCCTTGGACTTAAATTACATGGTCTTCAAGAATAGCCCAAGCTCCCCCATCAAACAATTCAGCCATGAAGTGCCTCCTCATGTTCTTCAAGTGGTTCCTCCCACAAGAAGGAAAAAAGTGTGATGTGGCAATCATGGTTTTCCCATGATTCCTCTTGAAATTTACAACATGTAAAGTGGGGAGAATCATGCTCCCAATGGGCATCTTCAATCTCAAGCCCACTCTCCAAACAAAGCTTCCCATGAACATAAACATATCAGCAATATACGGAAGCAAAGTACAATGAGAACAAGTTTCCAAATGACAACCGGAGAGTGAATCATAGTTCTACTCATGGAACCAGTGCAGTGCATCCTTTGCCTACATCAAAACAAGAAATAACAAGTGCTTCACCAGCCACTTGTTTGCTACCACAGTCATCTTATAAGATGAAAACATGAAGTTACAATATGGTGTCAATGGTGTACACCAAGAATCATGTGGCTTCCCCTACAAACCACCAAAATGATACCCAAAATCAATGCTACAAGTAGCTGCAAGTACATCATCATACAATATGCAAGAAGAGATAATTATTCTTGATACATCATGCTGCTCAAACAAGGAAAAGAAGTACAATACAAAATGTGAAATTCTACCTCCTCCATCATGTACTTGATATCTTGAGTTGTAATGGCTCAATTGGAATCTTTCCCTCACCTCTAATGAGTAGGGAAGTGGTTGTGACCTCCTGCCTATCACCATCCGAGCTATGCATCTCTCCATATGCTTAAATATGTCATGTTGGATGCCCTCCCAAGTGAACTCCTCTGCCAAAGAAAGATATGCATCATAATTCATGGAAAGGAAGTCCTCATGTGCTACAAGTAGCAAATTCTCCTTGAGACTAGAAGCTCTAGTCAAGAAGACTCTGCCATGTGAATAGATGACCATATCATCCACCATATACTCATCATCTCTATCTGGGTCATCGAGAATCATGCATGTACCAAGAACCTTGGAGTACTCTACTAAGAGCTGAGATCTCCAATAAGGATCAATCCTCCTAAGAGACAATGCTAGTGATCTAGCATGTGAAGCTCTCCTCATGATGCCCTTACAGCGCAAACTAGTCTACCTCTTCCTTGCATTAGATTTTCTGAAATATATAAGGGTGTGTGCCTCTCATCAAGTGATACTTCTCTTCCTCCCTACCTCTTCCTTCCAGCTGCAATGTTGCGCAATCATGCTGCTCACTGATTGTGCTTGGACCTCCATGTATGAGATCCTGGGGAACTTCTTGCAAGGATACAAGAATCCCTCCTATTGGAGCATGTGCTCCTCCTCCCTCTACATGAGTTATTAGATGTGCTCTAAATGTGTCAGTGATGTTTCCCTCTTCTCCCTCAATGTGTATAGGCAACATCTCAACAATTGGATCCTTTTGTGAAACAATGATCCCCATGCCCTCTTGTTTAGGAATATGAACTAGAGGTCTTGCCTCCGAAAATTTGTAATGCAAGATGTCAGCTTCTGCCATGGTTTTCTGAAGTGGAGTTTCCTCCATCACATGCAAGGGTTTTTTTCTCTCAATTTTTCCTTGCTCATGTGTCTTAGGAATTTTTTCACCAAACCTTCCCACCAATGTTTCTATGAATCTTGCATAAGAGGAAGTGTTTTCATTTTTTAAAGAACAAGATTTAAAATTCCACCATGCATGGGCCTTACCTCTGAAATGCAGCACTGAAAATCTGATGGCCTCATCTTCAGAAATATGGTGCTGTTGAAAATAAGAGTCTAGCTCCTTCACCCAAGCTCCAGCTGAACATGTGGGTGAGCCTTCAAAAGTAGATAGAATAAATCTATCTGCATCCTGCTGCTTTCTCTCCTCCACCTGGATCTTGCAAAACTCTTGGAAATCATTATGATCTCTAAACCTCTCAGTTTGAGATTCATACTCCTGCAAAAAATCATTAAGATTTCTCCTCTTAAGCATTCTCCCTCCTTTCATCCATCTCAAGATAGATCTAGACACTTGATTGCGTTATGCATCATGGTGTGTAGCTACATGCTCACACTCACCATATGCAAATCTAGATTCAGATCTAGATCCAAATTCCTTTGGAGATCCCATCTCCATTCTTATTTTCTTCAGCTCTCCTTGAAAGCTCTGCATAGATCTCGGAAGAAGCTTTGTAAGCTTGTCTTCCTTCCTTCCTTCACATAGTGGAGCCTTCTCCTTTTTTTCCATCTCTCCTGAAAGTATAATGGCCTGAGATCTACAGGTTGAGCCAAGATTGAAGTTTTGATACCATTGTAATTTCCAAAAATAAGGAAGATAAGCAGTATTGGGAATATCTTAAGATATTCCAATTTTGGACTGCTCAGCAAGGCACTCATAGAAAAACACATTTCCAGAAATGTAAGCCATAAAAATGTAAACCGTCACTTGGATCCATGATATATAACCATCTAGCATCTAATTCCAAGAGGAGATCAGAAATAAATTAAACTAGGTGAGGTAAACAGACCTCCCACACTAGTGTAGCTGAAAATGACCAAAAACCCCGGACACTACTACACAGAAATAATGCACAAAAGGGACTACGCAGTCTTATGAGGGTTTTAACTTAGAAATTAAGGAAAAAATTATATCAACTCATATATTAGACAATCAATCTCATAAACTAAGATCTAGTCTCCTTATTACAATTACAAGAAAACCCGGGAAGGGTTTCTTGTCAAACACTTTGCATACAAATGTGATATTCAGAAATTTACTGAATCACCACTGCAACACTGAAGAGTGTACAAGGATGGAAAGATATCTGATATGATGTAGATCCCTCAAGGGCTTCCTCCCATGAAAGGATGAACCTCTCAATCACAAGGAAACACTGCAATAGAGCCACTAGACCATGCACTGAAGTTGCCTCAAAAAATAACGCATTCCTTAGCTGGAACAGCACTGGGAATGTTAGGGAAATCTGTGGTCTGCTACCACAGATCTGAAATAAGCTCTAGACCTCTCCAAATAGGTCTCTCAAGATAAGGAAACCTTCCTCCAAAGAGAAACTAGCTCAGAAAGAGGGAAGCCAATCCCTTCCACTGCTGCACCCTGCAACACCGCACAATCACCTGCAGGAACTGTACTAATGAAGTAGGCTAAAGCTTGGCCTGAAAACCCGATGTGGAAAATGAATGAAAACTCTCCCAAGAGGCTCCTCAAGGAAAGAGGTGGGATTCCCGCTCAGGAACACCTGGTGCTAAATAGCACTGCTACTATGCTAAATAGAAAAAGGAAGGAAAAAGTCTGAGCAGACAAAATAATAATCTAAAACATGAAGAATAATGCTGCTATCCTCTTCCTTAAATAAAACATGAGTTTTCTTACCCTTGGCCCCACTCAATTATGTCATCTCCATCCAAAGATACATCTCCCTCCAAAATTGCGTTATTCCTTCTTCGATTCCTCCTCCTCCACAACTGCGTTGTTGACTTAGTCAAAGTGGACTGAACCAACTTGATATTATCCCTGTTCACACATGGAGGCATTTTATTAAGATATAAAGAGTTTCTCCTTTCACACTTGGAGTGTTTTTATTCCTCCTTAGGAGACTTATGGGATTTTCTACCCATTTATTCACCAGTTAGAAATGTTTCCAACTCTAATGTTCCATTTAGCTTTGAGGCTAAAATTTGGGAACATTACAGATAACCTATCCTTTCAATGCATTAACTCCCAATCGTTCCCATGACAAGGCATGCATGTGATTGGAACCCTAGAGTTGCTCCTACAATTCCTGCAAGGGAGATACTGCAATCCTTTTTCGCCATTTTTGTGCTATAGACTGCGAAATTTAAGCCACTTTTTGAGGGATAGTCTCCAAACCCCTATCTTGAAATTGATGATACTTTCAAAGACAATAAATGACACCAAGACAAAGCCTCAAACACAAAACTTGATCAAGGACTTGACCTAACCAAGCTTAACCATGATATACATTCCATCAAACATATCATGAACATGAAATCTATATCAGTCTCATACTTATCTGGGATTCATAAAGAAACATTGATGACTTATCACATTAGCTGCATTATCATCTATTAGGTCATGTATTCATTTTTCATTCATTTATCAACCAAAACATGATGAGAGCCATACATCATAACTGTCATAAAACATACTCATAACCAGCATATCAACAACAGAAATAATAAGGATACAACAACCATAAATGCCAGTATAATTACACATCAAATACCAAGGAGAAGAAACTCTTATTAATGAATGCAAAAGAAAACCAGGTTTGGGAATTCCCTGTATCACTCGACCATAGATTGGCTGAACTAAATATTTCTTTCAGCCAATGACCCCCATGCCATATTCTAAGCATGAATGTGAGACTCGTAACCAAAATAAGCCAAGGCTTCCTGAGGCTAGACCGCCTCACCCTTATCAATAGAACTAGGCTTTACCATGATCATCACAGGATCACTAGGCCCTAAACAAGCATGGATGCCACCGGATTTCTCCACCTCCACCATGAGGAATTTTATTGTCTCATAGCCTCTAGGCATTACTACAATCCACAGTCTGATCCTAGGATCACTAGGCCATAATCGAGACTCCAGTCTCCAAGCTTTACTGTATATCCTGCCATTCACTAGTCGAGGATTCCTACGCCTGATCGAGACTCCACCCTCCAGGTTTTACCTCAATTCCCAATGGATCACTAGGATTGGTCGAGGACACACACCTCTAAGCTTTACCATATATCCGGCCATTAACTGGTTGAGGATTCCTAGGCCCACCGAGGCACACAATAGTTGGTTTTAGCACAACCATAGTCTGATTCAAGGGTTCTTAGGCTAGTGGCTTTACTAAAATCCACAGTCCAGTTTAGGGATCACTGGGCCATGTGTTTTTTCGTTTAGAGATCCACCTCACTCAATTTTGAATCCATCCGAAAATCCATCTCAACAAAACATGAGAACTCCATCACACCATGGTAATCCAAAAATGGAAAGACTAGGCTGAAAATACTGTCACACCTAGAAAAACCCATGCCAATGACAACAAGAGAACAAAGAACACACATGCATGCATGCTAAATCTAGCAAGGAAATAACACATGGAAATCGATACCTATAAATAATCCTTTAGTAGCCACTCAACCCTGCTCTCCCTTGCTTGATCTTTGTTTCCTATTTACCTTCTTTTCGTTTCTTGATCCAATTTTGAAGTACTTTAAGAAAACTCTAAGTGTACAAGAGTGTGAGAGATAGAGAATAGAGAGAGAACTCCAAAATTGAATTGACAAAAGGTATCAATTGATCCTCAGAAGCCTTTTTAATAATAAGGCCTCTATTTTCTTCAATTTTCTATTATTTTCTTCATTTTTCTCCTCACATGCAACCTGTGATATTTCACCTTCTTTTTGTCTTAATTTCCATTATTTTCACAAATAAATGTCAATTAATGTCACTTTGCCTTTCTAAAGCCTTTGTCATTGTCTTTGCCAATTTCTTTAGCCATAATAAACCAAATGAACACCCATACTAGATGTTTGTTTTCCCAACATTTAGCTTGGAATAAGTGTCTCATAACCATGCTTATTATTTTTCCTTTATTAACTTTTATTTATATGGAATTTCCTCCAGGTTGTTACAACTTCCAATTATTCACATACATGAGTATAACATATACTTCTAATAAACTTTACCATGACATATGTTCTTGATAAATATATAATAAGAAATTTATAACAACATAATGCACATACACTAGTATGTATATAATTTTAATAAACTTGTACCATAACATTTATAACAACCTAATAATTTATTGTACAAAAGTAAGAATATTAGAAAATGAAATAATTTTGTAATTTAATTAGTTAATTTTTAATTATTAATTTTGTTGGATTTTCACACTCACCTCATTGGGAATTGATGGACTAACAACCACTTTGGAATCCACCTCGGGACCACTAAAAAATATAATGATAATGTTTTAGAAGTTTACTATTTCCTGTAGGTTTTGGTGTAATGGAAAAACGCAACATGGTGTAGCCTCAGCCAGGTTTGATTCCCCGAGGGAGGGTGTTGGATTTTCACACTCAATTGATTACTAACCGCCACTTTGAGATCCACTCTAGGAGCACTAAAAAAGGTAATGATAATGGTTTTGAAGTACTAATGTGTGTGTGTGTGTTGGTGTAATGGAAAAACTCAACCAATTTATTTAAATTTTTTTATAATAATATAATATAGAATTTGAACTTTTTATTTTTTTCAACTAAATCTTATTAAAATGAGGTTTAATTTTTTGTTTTTTCTAACAAAAATTATTAAAATAAATTATATGTTTATTTTTTTTAATATTATCTCCAATAAGAATATGGATTATATAATTATGGTTTATTTCCATTTGATTCTAAAAGCAGTGAGGGACAGGTTTCCACAGTCTCACTAGGATGCATGCTAGGGATGTGGCAGCGTGCTCCCATAAAGGTTTGGAGATGTATGTAGTAGGCACAAGGGAACTTCATGCCATCATCCTCTTAAAATGCTTTAAATATACCTCACGCTTCAACTGCAATTTAATGACTCTTGGTATAATCATAAATGATTATGCATCCCACGAGGAAACTCGCTCTTTCAGAGATCTCGCATGCGGATGAATGATTGGGATTTTGCTAAAGGAAGGTGCATTTTATTTATTTCATCCATTATTGGGTTGATTCTACTCTCATCTTAGTTCAATAGGTTTCTAGTTTGATCCTTCATAATTTTGTTGGGTTCAAGCCATTTTGTTGTGTAATCTTGGGAAGGCAAGTAAAAAGAATGAGAAATTAGCAGTTGTTTCCCTCCCCCAACTTCAAATTTTGGAAGTTGTTTTTCTTATTTCGTGTCTGGGTTTTTCCTATTCTAGGAAATATTTCTTATGAATCACGAGTGGTATCAGAGGTTTCGTTTTGCTAAAGGTTATTTCCTAGCAAGCACACAGTGGGAGGAACAAATGACACATGCTCGTTCTATGGTTTGTAATGCTTTCTTTTATTTTCTTACTCCCTCCTAGTTCGTTGGCAACTAGAGTTACTTTCAAGAGGCGGGGAGCAGGTCCCCTAGAAGCTAGTGTTTTCCTTCCATTGTTTGAGGTGGCTCATTCTTGGGCTATATCATTGTCTCCTAGGTCGCTGCTGGGGAAAATTCTATCCCTTGAGATCGCTTTTGGAATGAGTCTCTCCTTCTTTCTCAATCCTCTCCAGATTTAGTGGGTCTATCCATCTACTATTGGGTTTGTATCACTCATAGCCTCTTTAGAATGCCACATCAAAGGGCTCAGGCATTGTCAATGAGTGACCTACTACCAAAAACATGGGCGCACTTGGGTGCAAATGATGGTCGAAAGCTTTGCAACAAGGTTTAGAGTTAGTGGGTCTATCCATCTACTACTCGGTCTGTATCACTCATAGCCTCTTTAGAATGCCACATCAGAGTGCTCAGGCTTTGTCAAGGAGTGACCTACTACCAAAAACGTGGGCACGCTTAGGTGCAAATGATGGTCGAAAGCTTTGCAACAAGGTTTAGATATCAACATGGAAGTATTAGTTGAAGTAGCTAATTGGGTTTTTGATGTTGGGCACACTCACAAATGTTACATATCGATATGTACATAGTGGACATACAGTGGCACTCCAAGTTCCTTATTAGCTAGGTCTTGTAGACAAAAATGAAAGAGGAGAGGACATTCTCTTTTCTTTAGATCACATGCAATGTTAATTGATAGATATGGATAGTAAGTTTAGCTAGGTCATGTAGACCAAAATGAGAGAGGAGAGGACATTCTTTTTTCTTTAGATCACATGCAATGTTAATTGATAAATATGGATAGTACGCTGAATCCTAGAGAAAAGCATATGGGCATTTCTCCTAAACCAGTTTGCTCTGTGAGCAACAAGAAGGAGCTTATTCTAGTTGAAACTACAAATTCGAACAATTCTCCGTGACCCGTCTCTATCTAATACCTACATGCTCTCTATTTGGGTCTCTCATCGTTTAAAAATTCCTATATGAGCCTAAACGGTTTCACTTAATATTAACTTTTTGTTTACAGGCATTAAAAATATTCAACCCACTCCAAAAAAATTCTAAAAAACCGAATTTGTGGCACCTCAGCAAATTAGCTAAAATCTAAATGAAAATAAAATTAGAACTATTTAGGAAATTTAAAATTAATAACACATAATATAAAAATCTTAAACTTTTAACAATTTTTGTCCTGGGAGACATTCTCGATTGAACCATATACGGTAACTGACAGGAATTTAATTAATATACACCATTCATTATAATTGCCGCGATCTAGACACAAATTACAGCAAATTAACACCTCATTTAGTAACGCAAATTATCAATATGGTTTACCAATAAATTCAGAGAAAAAGTGTTCCTATGCTAAAACGATGAAAGTTGATTCTAAAGCTCTTGGTTACATGTCACGCGCAGTTTACAGTCTCCATGCCTCAGAAAAACCTCCGTCAAATAACACGCCCGGGCTTATACAATCTGTGTTTAAATAATCTTGCATCAGCCTCTCATTCCAGGCATCTTCGTACAGTGCAAACTGCTGATAACTTTCAAAGCCATCCTCGAAGTCCCAATATTTACCAAGGTATTTAAGATTCTGATTCTCCGACAAACCCTCCGATGTTTCCTTTGGAGGTAGACAGATTTCGTCCTTCAAGTCCAAAGTGGCCGTGCTCGGCGGAATCCCGAGCTCGTAATCTGAAGCATCCACGAGATAAGAAAGATCCACCCCGGTGTCCGAATCTAGGGTTTGTACTTCATGGTCTCTACAAATCTCAGAGGCCGCCGAAGTATCCGCAGAGTTGGAGGCGAGATAAGAGGTGGAACACGTGGCAGCAATCTCTTCCTCCAGGCTTCTCATGACTTCGCTTACGAGCTCTTCACTGGTAGCGAATTCTTCTTCTTCCTCTGCTAAGGTTTGGTCTAGTTGTAGTAGATCAGAAACCGGCCTGTTTCTTCGCGTTGGTAGCGTTTCGGCTTCCGGACGTCGTCGGGGTTTACCGCAGCCTCGGGCTCATAGCTGCGTTTTCTGAGCGTCTGAGACATGAGAGGTGGCCAAGAGATTCGAACGCGGACCGCCACTGTGATGCAGCGACTAGGGGAGGAGGATGATTAGGCTGCAGCGAAGAATTGCTTTTTCTACCTGCCTTCCACGATTTCCTTATATGGGTATCGGAGCGGATACAATGGTAAGGAATTAATTGGAAATAAATAGGCATAGAGCGTTTCTCAACTTTTTCTGGTCTGAGTAGGGCCAGACCCAGACCAGAGAGGAATGCTTTGTATCAGTACGAAAAGTATGCGGGATTTCGCGAACTTTAAAAGTAAAGTCTGGCAAGTTCCAGAATACATTGCATGCGGCGGGCATCGGTCAGGATTGGGCGAAAGTAAATAAAAAAAAAGAGGACAGAGCTGTAGAATACGGAGTTGTCTAATCTGGTTGAAAGTTGAAATTTGGGTTTAAAAAATGTAAGAAATTTTACAGTAATAGTGTTTGAATCATGATTTTGATGGTGGAAATGGATTCAGCATCATCAAAAACTTCTCTATCTTTTAAAACACCCAAAATATTAAAGTTTTATAATTATAAAGTGAATTTACAAAAATCCAACTATAGTGAACTGTGAGAGACAGAAATGCCCTCAAGGATTTTACATCTCTTCTTTGTTTTAGTTATTTGGTAAAGTCATATTAAAAGTAAGTTCAGTGATTGTCTTTAAATAATGAGGAATTCAGTTTATTTGTGAGCCTCAACAATCTTCTAACAAATTGTCCAAATCCCGATCGGGAACAAAATTGAACCTATGATGAGTGCTATAACAATCTGTCTCATCACCGTTTAACCAAGACCCCACAGAGAATCTTCATTGGTCAAATGGAAAAGGTATTGCTCAAGCATGACAGGATTAAAAAACAATTTATTAAATTTTGAGAAGTTATTTATTTTTAATTATGATAATTAATAATAATGTTTTTGGTTTTTTTTTTTCTCTTTTGAGAGTTTAAATGAAAATTATTGTGTTATTAATTTATATTTAAGTAGGGATTTAGAAGTTATGATTATGTTTTGCTCTGCTCTTTTTTTTGGGTGTTTTTGTTGATTTATTATTGTCACTAGAATTTATAAGTTTATCCATGAAACTTTTCTATTTGAGAGTGTTTTTCCTTGCGATATACATTTTGTTTCTTCTCTTTTGTGCATTATGTATTGTTGCTTGAATTTGTAAGTTTATTTATGAAAGTTCATGTAGGTTAGGGTGTATTGAGACAAATCAAGTAAGTATTAATGTCCACATAGCATTTTTAGAGTAAGGTCTTTACCTATATCTATGATCTAGTTAATAACTTTGGTAAAATCATGAGCAGAAAGCCAAAAGTACAACTTATTTTTGCATTCATAACTAAAGAGTTTTTAATTGTTTTTATAGAAAAACAATTGTATATTTA
This sequence comes from Pinus albicaulis, assembly GCA_034641835.2. Taxonomy (NCBI): domain Eukaryota; kingdom Viridiplantae; phylum Streptophyta; class Pinopsida; order Pinales; family Pinaceae; genus Pinus; species Pinus albicaulis. Next base: position 1,212,413,168 of record CM076579.1, read on the forward strand.
ATATTTCAAGCATAAATGAAAAATATACATGGGTATGTGCTCTCGAGCATTCAAAATTTCCTTTTATGAGCTTCAAACATAACCCACACTATTTAGTTTTCCTCCTATGAGTCTTATTATTACATTCATCCATACAGGGAAAATAAAGCAAAAGCAAGTAGCACTTGTGTAAGATTCTCTTTGTTCTTAGAAATCTTCTTGTTTTAATGAGAATACTTTCATCCAAATAAAGATGCATATTCTCTATCGAAGCTAATTGATTTCTCAATAGTTTACTATCTCACTACTATTGGGATCGTCTACTCAAGAGGTATAGTGTATTGGAACTGTTACTTACATTTATGTTGGGAACAAGTACACATTTCAAAAGTAAAATGACAAAATACCGACAATTTTGTCAATTTTGTATCAAAATTAGGCCCATAAGGTACAAGCCCACCCTGCACAGAGGACCAGATTTGATTAATGAGGGAAAATATAAGGTAATGTTAAATGGAAACCATAAAAGTTTCTCCACAACATTAGTACAATTATGAAGAAAGAATGTTGTTGATAAAATTAGCAAAACCATGATCTAGTACAACATCACATTCTTTATAAGAGTCACCACATTCTTTATAATAGTCAACAAAATTAAAGTTGCTTCTCCAATATCCATTAGAATTTGATCAATATCTCAGCCTGCATAGGAAATTTCACATGATAATTCACCCCAAAAAACCACCAAGTTGAGAAGCTATGGTGTTTCTTTGTATATTTCAAGAAAGAAACATCATAGCCTCAAGAGAAACTTAAGGAGAAAGTTAATACAAGCACAGGTCGAAAACAAATGGAGGGCAGTGATTCATAGTTTGTATGAGAAAACAAGAAAGTGAAGGTAACACTGTGAAGTAGTGTATTCTCGCTCTAGAAAATAAAAACATATCCAAATAAACTTTAGAGAATAAAATTAAAAATAACTCAACATTACAATATGTAGGGTTTAATTCAACAAAAGGCTAAGTTGGGTTATGTTCATGAGAGAGAGGCACCAATAGAGTTAGAAAGTGGCCTTCTCACTTCAAAGTGTATAGGACAAGAAAAGTATGGGATTGTAGCATGCTATCTAATCTTTTAACAATAACCATTCCCACTCTTCTTTACAATTTTTAATCATGTGGACCTAGCACAACAAAAATCAAGTAGACCCATACAATGAATAACTATTGCTCTTAAGCAACCAAAAGCTCTAAAGTGGCTTGTTAATCACATTCTCACTCACATTGGGGGACTAGACCTAAAACACAAGTGTTTAAGAAAAGAAAGAACACATGGTGCTAAAAAAAAGTCAATGACATGATGATGGGATAACTTTTCTATACCAAATCAATAAGTCGATCATGAAAATACATTTCACGATGAATGATACCTCTAAAGGTGGAGGATAAAGAATAATTTATCTTACTCGGTTTTGATGGTGGAGGGCCCTCTTCGCCCCATGAAATTGGATGAAGGTTAATGGCCAGCACTGTACCTCCCTAAATCTAGGGCATTTTTGGAGTAAATATTTTGTTGGTTTAGAACTGATCTCTATTCAATTTTGTTATTGAAATTTTAGCATAGTCGTTTTCATGCATTTTTCCCTTCCAAATAAGTAAATGTGTTATAATGAGAACACAAATAAATACATTTTTTATCTATGGAGGAGCTGTAGGAACCCATCTTTGCTACCACATAATGACAAGAAGACGATTCAGATCGACGAGCATGTGGAGAAGTGTGACGGACTCGTGCTCTCTACATTTTCCTTTGGCAAAGCGTGCCAGACTCGTGCTCTCTAGATTCTGTGGAGATATTGTTTTCTTTCACATTTTTCTTCTGGTGGAATTTCGCTGCCATTTTATGAAAATGTGTTCATCGTGATTTGTCGGTTTTGTCAATTTATAGGAATAAAACCGAAATTATTGGTAATAAAATGTAGATTCATTTTAATGTAATTTATTAATTTTTGGAGAGATTAAATCCATTGATGGAAAAAAAATATTATTATTATATTCTAAATTAAAATTTTCTTAGATTAAATCTACAACAAATCTAGCTGTGGGGTTGCACCATATTGAAGTGAATTCCAAACTCCTTCATAGATTTAAAAAATATATAAGGAAGCATCCTGAGTGACTATGAAAGTTTAGAGGTACTTACAAATTCCTTTGGAAGTTTATGGTCAGAACAACCAAGAACTCCAGGAAGAGGTCTTGGTGCTATAACCGTAATTGCAACTTCACAAAACAGGAAAAACCATAAAATGACTAGGTCTTCACAAGAAAAATAGAGGAAATGAAATATAGCCATGAGAATCACAGTCTAGACACCTAAAAGGTACCACAAGAGTGGCCAACCATAGACAGGAAAGACTTACAGGGCCTTAAAATTTAGATTTTCAAAATTTAATGGGCATACACGGGTTCACTGTGTGCAACACGTGTGTATACACAACTGTAACCAAAGAAACACACATGTATGTGGGTTCTTCTGGAGAAAACAGAGGGCATACGAGACTATGTACAGACGAAGTAGCATATATAAAGGGAAATAAGGGAAAAAAAATACTCAAGCTTGATCAGGGGATCAAGGCTTCTGCCAGGTTCGGAAAAAGTCTTACTGGACTACAAATATGATTAAACTGTCAGGGAACCCACTAGACACATTAAACAACCCAAACTAGGAATTACATGGATGTAATCCCTAGCGGAATCGCCAATTCTGTTACAGGCAAAGCTACCCTAAGGCCTTGGTTTGGGAGACCTAACAGAGTGGATGTCATATTATCACAAGAAGGACTCTAATTACCAAATTTTATGCTTTAAACTAGAAAGTAGGGATCGTGGACCTTGCCCATTTATCCTTCGTTTGAAGTAGATCCTATAGGATGCAAACCCTCTGCAACTCCTTATGCTCCAGAACCTGCAAATTAGTCAAGAACAATCACAAAAACTAGTTGTACAACATATATGTCCAAGATGTTAGCATATTAACATACATAATCTCATAAGGATAACATGAAATAAAATTATTCAAGATTATTAAGCATGTATAAGAGACACATAACACATGAACATCAGGAATAGAATGGTACTTCTTTTATTGATAACATGTATAGAAAATAATAGTGGAGAAATCACCTGAGATCTACCACGGCCTTGAGCAAAATCCTCCTCTAGATTTTTCCAACCCTAGCCTCACAAATCTTTTTCCATAAATGGTGCACAAAGGATGTCACATAGAATGAGGGTGATCATCATAGGGAAACAAGGGTTTACTGACCTGGGAAGTTCAGGAGGCATAGGGGAAATATCATACTTGATCAGGGCTATAACAGACTATAATATCACTAATATTCTCTCTCTCTCCTCCTTTAGGCCATTCCCTTGAGGTGTATTTATACTTCCTCAAATTAGTTTTTTCAGTTTGGGAACAGTTAGGCCACGGGCTGGGGTAGTTAAGTTACAGGAAAAATCGTAAACCTCGCCTCAATAATAGGGAATTTTTTTTTTTTTTTTTAATATTTTAAATAGCATATGCAGGTCAACTATGGATGGACCCGCGTGTGCATGCGGAAAAAACTAGGCAGAGTCGCGTATGGATTTTAAAATATTGTTTTTTGAGAAATGTGACCAAGTCTAAATGGAAGGGATGCCCAAGGCAAATGCATAATCCATCAAGTATATAATGGTGATAAATGATGCTATAACACTATCAGGGTTAGTAAATTATAGTTATATGTTGGTTATAAGCATGGTTCCATAACAGGTTCTAGTTGTCTCTTGATATGTTTGATTTGTTGATGAATGGTTAATGAATGTATGAGCTAAGAAATGTTATTGCAGCTATTATGAGAGGGAATTAGACATTCTTGATGATTCTCATATAAGTATTAGACCCCTATGTTCATATGTGCATTCATGACCTATATATTACATGTTCTCAATATGTTTGACGAAATGATTGTCATGGTTAGGCCTGGTTAGGTCAAGTACTTGATCAAGTTTGGTATGGATGGTTTTGTACCAATGTTATTTATCATTCTAGAAATTCTCATTGAATTCTAGGCACTAGTCTGGAGGCTGACCTAGAACTTAGGCTCAAAATTCGGGATCGCATCCTCCACACTGAGAAATTTGGGTCATAACCACACATTGGTATAATTATGCATGCGGTTGGAGGCCCTCAACCATGTGGAGGCCTTTTCTGCATGCGGTTATGACCCTAGGTCATTGAAAAATCATTCTAGATTAGGGGTTCGGGCACTAAGATTGGTTTTTTAACTCCTAGGTGTCCTATATCTCCTAAGGAAGGTTAGAAAAGTTTTTTTTTTTTACTCAACTTCCTAACTGTACTTAGGAAGTTTTCTCATGTCATAGTATCCCTCAGCTCATGTTTACTCCAGGAGGCTGATTAAAGTGGGTAAATGTGGGAGGGGTGGTTACAAATTGGTTTTAGAGTGAGTTTAATTCTCTTTGGGTGTTATTCATACTATATTAGTATTAGGATATGGTTCAAATACTTGGAATGAATGGCTAGAATGTGTTTTTCATGCATGCATGTTAGTGTCTATATAGTTTTTATGCATGAATTTTTATGGTTATGGTTGTTGTGCATGAGGTCAGTGTATGCCATTGGTATTATCATACATGATGTTGATATATTGATATGATTATGTATACACATGTATTGTGATAATATTTCCTTGATTTTTTAGACGAGATAGACTCCCCTCAAATTTATTGAGGTATATTGATTATGTTAGTATTTGGTTTATCTGACATGGTATGTTTGTAGGAAGAAGAAGGTCAAAGATGACTAGCAAAATGGTGGATTACAGTTCATCAGATTCTCCTTACATATTAGATGAGAAGCAAAGAAATGAGTACACTCTAGACATAACAGACACCTTGATAATTTTAAAGTCATAAATCCAAAGTTGTAAGGCATATAATGACAAAATAATTCAGTGACAAGAAAGGTTTGCTAGGGCACGAGAGAAACAAGCATAGGTCAATGCAGTTATTCTTTAGAATTTTTCAGAATTGTAGAGATAGGGATAGCCATGGATCAATTATGGAAAGGAAGATAGGACTAATGGGGCATATGGTAGTAGGTCTCATGGTGAGCATAGGTCGGACATAGATGACATGGTTAGAGATGGAATATTCTTATATACACTTTATAGGATAGGAAATGGATATGGGTTCTACTCTAGCTCTAGTTTAGAGAGGTATCGGGGTCATCATAATTATCATGCTTACAGGAGGAATGATAGGGGATATTTTCTGGATGAGTTCAAGAAAGGAAACCCACCTACATTTGATGGAGAGTTTAAGAAGCCAAAATATGCAGAGGAATGGCTACTTGGGATGAATAAGTTCTTTGAGATGCATGATTACACATAGGACATGAAGGTCGTGATAATTATTTTCAGCCTAAAAGGGAAATGATATATTTAGTGGGAATATGTGAAGCATGTCAGAGACATCAAGGCAGAGGAGTTGAGTTGGCATGAATTCAAGAGACTGTTCAGGAAGAAGTACTTGTCAAAGAGGTGATATGAGAAAAAGGCAAAGGAGTTCTATTGGATGAAGATGTGATCAATGACAGATGAGGAGTACAAGATAAGTTCCTAGAGTTGTTTAGGTACATGATGTATCTTAAGGATGAGAAGACTAAAGTTAAAGGATTTATCAATGTACTTTCGTTAACATTTAAGGATTATATTGAGTATGATGAGCCTCAGCCGTTGGAGGAAGTCATTGGGAAGTTGAAGCATTGTTATGAGAAATCGAAGCATAAGGTTGAATCTAAGAAAGATTGGAAAGGGAATGACAAGACTAAATGTAAATGACCACCGAAGTGGGGAAGACCCTAGGATGCAGGTGAGAAGGAAACATTTTCTCCTTATAAGAAATTTAATGTAATTGAGAAGGGACATGGATCATGGCCTAGACAGTAGTGAAACAAAGGTAGGGGACAGTTGCAGTTACTGCATATGTGGAAAGGATCATCACAAGAAGGATTGTCTATTGTATCAGGGTGGTAGGCATATGATACCTTAAGCCCATTTACTTTACCTTTCCTCTTATCTTTCTCATAATTATACAGCCACTTTCCATTCATCCCCATGGGCCAACCAACCTAACTAGGTCTCACAGTCTTGCCTTTAGCTTCCCCTAGTACCAACTCAATAGAAAATTCCACTTCTCTGTGAGGTATAAAATCTAAAATCTCTATTAGAAATACATCTTGAAACTGCTGCAAAAATCAGGTATCTTCTCAATACCTTCACATCCTCAACATCCTTACCTTTATCACTAAAAATATGAATCAGGAATTTAAGGCATCCTTTCCTGCGACTATGCTTTTCCTGCATATTTGTAACCATTATGACTGATGTATCCTTCTTCTTGCCTTGTGAGATTCTATGTTCTCCATTGTCATCCAAGCACTCAATAGCCTTCTCATAACAATCCACCTTAGTCCCGTGAAGATTCAACCAATCCATACCCAATGCCATATTGTATGATCCCAATGGAAGTATATTTAGATGTGCTGACCTAGGCATGTCATTCATCCCAAATGTGAAAGATCTTACCCAATGATGAACTCTTTTCTTAGTACCTATTGTCGACTGCACTAACCTATAACATGTAACATGTAACATGTAGCATACTTGTACTTGTAGCATACATGTACTTATACATGTACCTATGTTCTGTTGCTCCTTATTCATGCAATGATCTTCATTTGGGTCTTACATTACTTGTTGGGTTTCATTAAGCTCTACCTGAGCTCCATTAACCTTATTCTTTCCCCAACCTATTCCCAAGACCCTCAAAACATAAAAGGCAAGAAAAAAAGGGAAACAAGAAGAAATACATGAAGACCAATAACAATACAAAACACAAACAAAATGACATAGCTATGCACTATACATAACCAAAACCAAAATAAAGCGTAACAAATCACAAAAGATGAAAAGAAAAATACTAACCACATATAGCATGACTCAACCCCATGGTTCCCAATGCTTCTAAGGGAAAGCTCAACCTTATCCCTCTTCCTTCCAAGAAACCATGCCTCTACATCTTCTGGTTTCTTCAAATTACATCGAATGTATGTGGCTTGGATTTCTTGAACTCATTTGGCAAGTATTCCCTCGCATTCCTTTTGTAAGGATGATGATAATGATGACCATAGTGCCTTTCAGAAACATAACTAGAATAGTACCTATGTCCATCACCTCTCATATATGGAGTATCCAAGATCTCGTCATCTCTAACTGTGTCATCCATATTCGACATGTGACCGCCATGAGACCTACTACCATATGCCCCATTATTCCTACCTCCTACCCATGGCTAATCCGAAGTGGTCCCTGTCTTTGCAATTCTGACAAAATCTGAAGGATTACTACATTGACTTATGCTTGTTTCTCTTCTGATTGCATAATTCTATCATTGGCTACTTTACAACTTCTTATTTTTTCCTTCAAAATTATCAGTTTGTTTTCTAAGTTCGAAGAGTTCCCAACACCACATTGCTCATCTGATCCATAAAGGGAATCTCGTGAATTGTAGTCTACCATCTTGTTATTCCTCTTTGATCTCTTTCCTGCAAGGCATACTATTTCAGGTATAAACCAAATCATAAACAAACCAACGTACCTTAGTATGATTTAGGGAGGATATTTCATCTGCAAGATCAAACATATTATTGCAAAATATGTATAAACATAATCATAACAACATATAGATATCATCCTAACCATAGTCCAGTCATCAATGCATGACCATATCAACCACACATCATGACCTCATGCATGACAACTACAACCACAACATGTAACTCCAACATGAATAAACAATGCATAACCAATCACACACTCGTGACGACACATTCCACAACAACACCATCAAATTTCACACGGCGACACCATTGCAACCATGACCACCACCATCCATATGAAACAAGCACATATATACCATAAGTGTAAGGAACACAGATGTAACTCACATGAATGTGTGACCAACACATCACCCATCCAGTCCAAGGGGTGAACCATGCTCTGATACCAATCTGTAAAGCTCTCCTCCCACATTTACCCAAGTTAACCGATCCACCAAGGTAAACACGTGACGAAGAATTACTATTATAGGATTAAACTCCCTAAGTGCAGTTAATGAAGTGGAATCGATGAACCAACACTTCAGAGACCTCCCTCGGGTGTTACAAGACCCCTAGGAGCTAATCCACCACTCCAGCTGCCCAACCCCTGAGATAACCTAGCCTTTCATTGCATTAAACCCCTATCGTTCCCATGACAAGGCATGCATGTGACTAGAACCCTCCAATCGCTCCCATAATTCCTGCAAGGTAGAGAATGCAGTCTTTTTTAGCCAGTTTTGTGCCAGATATGACGAAATTTAAGACACTTTTTGAGGGCCAGTATCCAAAGCCCTACCTGTAACTTGATGAGAGTTTGCAAGACAATAAATGACACCAAGACAAAGCCTCAAACAAAAACCTGATCAAGGACTTGACCTAACCAAGCTTAACCATGACATACATTCCGTCAAACATATCATGAACATGAAATCTATAGTTCATAACAACAAATATGAGCATAGGGGTCTCATACTTATTTGGGATTCCTAAAGAAACATTGATGCCTAATCACATTAGCTTCATTATCATCTATTAGGTGATGTATTCATTGTTCATTCATTTATCAACCAAAACATGATGAGAGGCATACATCATAATTGTCATAAAACATACTCATAACAAGCATATCAACAACATAAATAATAAGGATACAACAACCATAAATGCCACATATGAACCAGTACAGTTACACATAAATACCAAGGAGAAGAAACTCTTATTAATGAATGCAAAAGCAAACTAGGTTTGGAAATTCCACGTACCACCCAACCATAGATTGGCTAAACTAAGTCTTTCTTTCAGCCAATGACCCTCATGCCATATTCCAAGCATGAATGTGAGACTCATAACCAAAATAAACCAGGGCTTCCTAAGGATAGACCACCTCACCCTTATCAATAGAACCAGGCTTTACCAAGATCATCACGGGATCACTAGGCCCTAATCAAGCATGGATGCCACCTAAACCGTGAGGAATTTTAATGTCTCATAGCCTCTAGGCATTACAGCAATCCACAATTCGATCAAAGGATGACTGGGCCATAATAGAGACTCTAGTCTCTAGGCTTTAGTGTATATCCCACCATTCACCGGTCGAGGATTCCTAGGCCTAATCGAGACTCCATTCTCGAGGTTTTACTGCAATTCCCACCAGATCACTATGCTTGACCAAAGGATCACACCTCTAAGCTTTACCATATATTTGTCCATTCACCGACTGAGGATTCCTAGGCCCACCAAGGTACACAATAGTTGGTTTTACCACAACCACAGTTTGGTTCAAGGGTTATTAGGCCAGTGGCTTTACTGAAATCCACAGTCTAGTTTAGGGATCACTAGGCCATGTTTTTTTCGTTCAGAGATCCACCTCACTCAATTTTGAATCCATCTGACAATCTATATCAACCAAAACATGAGAACTCCATCATACCAGGGTAATCTAGAAATGGAAAGACTAGGCTGAAAATAATCTCACACCTAGAAAAATCCATGCCAATGACAACAAGAGAACCAAGAACACACATGCATAATCATGCATACCAAATCTAGCAAGGAAATAACACATGGAAATCGATAACTATAAATAATCCCTTTGTAGTTGCCCGATCCTGCTCTCCCTTGCTTGATCTTTGTTTCCTCTTTACCTTCTTTTCCTTTCTTGATCCAATGCTCAAGTACTCCAAGAAAACTCTAAGTGTACAAGAGTGCGAGAGAGAGAACAAATAGAACTCCAAAACTGAATTGACAAAATGTACCAATTGATCCTCAGAAGACTTTTTATTAACCAGGCCTCTATTTTCTTCAATTTTCTATTATATTTCTTCATTTTCCTCACATGCAACCTATATGATCTTTCACCTTCTTTTTCTCCTAATTTTCATTATTTTCATAAATAAATGTCAATTAATGCCACTTTGACTTTCCATAATGCCAATTTCATTAGCCATAATAAATCAAATGAACACTCACACTAGGATTTTTTTTCCCACCATTAAGCTTGGAATAAGTGTCTCATAATTGTGGTTATTATTTTTCCTTTATTAACTTTTATTTATATGGAATTTAACTTTTATTTATATGGAATTTTCACCAGTGCTACTTCCAATTATTCACGTACATGAGTATAACATATAATTCTAAGAATATTTACCATGACATATGTTCTTCACAAACATAATAATAAGACATTTAAAGATACTGATAATGCTTTGGAAGTTTACTAATTCAATGATAATGGTTTGGAAGTTTACTAATTCCTGCCCATTTTGGAGTATTGGGAAAACTCAACATGGTATAGGCTCGACCTATGTTTGATTCTTGGATTTTCTAGTTTGAGGGAAGGTGTTGGATTTTCACACTCACCTCGATGTTTGGGATCCACCCCAGGAGTACTCAAGAAGGTAATGATAATATTTTGGAAGTTTACTAATATGTGTTGGTGTTGGTGTAATGGAAAAACTCAACAAATTTATTCATAAATTTTTATAATAATTATAATATAAAAGTTTAATTTTTTATTTTTTTCAACTACATTTTATTAAAATGAAGTTTAATTTTTTGTTTTTTCTAACAAATCATATTAAAATGAATTATATGTTTATTTTTTTTAATATTATCTCCAATAAAAATATAGATTATATAATTATGGTTTATTTTTAATTTTAAAGAAATACATTGATTAACAAAATGAAAAAACCTTCCCCTAATGAGTTGTTTGATTCTAAAAACGATGAGGGGCAGGTTTCCAGAGTTTCACTAGGACACATGCCACGGATGTGGTTGCATTCTCCTATAAAAGTTTGGAGATGTATGTATCTGGCAGAGGGCAACTTCATATGCCATCATCCTCTTAAAATGCTCTGAATCCACCTCACACTTCAACTGCAATTTGATGACTTCGGGTATAATCATAAAGGATCATGCATCCCACGAGGAAACTCGCTCGCCTAGAGATTATGTCTCATCTAGGGGAGGCATTAATTAGACATTCAATGATTATCACGCAGAACAAGTCTACAACGACATGCAACTTAATTGGTAGTTTGAGAATCATTATCATAGCAGCTCTTTTCTCTATCTCACGCTTCAGAGATCTCGCATGGGGATGCAGGGTTGGGATTTTGCTGGAGGAAGGTGCATTTTATTTATTTCATCCATTATTGGGTTGATTCTACTCTCATCTTAGTTCAATAGGTTTCTAGTTTGATCCTTCATTTTGTTGGGTTCAAGCTTGGGAAGGCAAGTACAAAGAACGAGCAATTAACAGTTGTTTCCCTCCCCCAACTTCTAATTTTGGAAGTTGTTTTGCTTATTCTATGTCTGGGTTTGTCCTATTCTTGGAAAGCTTTCTTGCGAATCATGAGTGGCCTCAGAGGTTTCATTTTCCCAAGGCTATTTCCTTAGCAAGCATATGGTTGGAGGAACAAATGACACATGCTCATTCTATGGTTTGCAATGCTTTCTTTTATTTTCTTATTCCTTCTAGTTCATTGGCAACTAGAGTTACTTTCAAGAGGCAGGGAGAAGGTCCCCTAGAAGCTAGTTTGTTCCTTCCATTGTTTGAAGTGGCTCATTCAGCTAGTTTGTTCCTTCCATCATTCTTAGGCTATATCATTGGCTCCTAGGTCACTGGTGGGGAAAATTCTATCCCTCGAGATTGCTTTTGGAATGGGTCTCTCTTTTTTTCTCAATCCTCTTCAGAGTTAGTGGGTCCATCCATCTACTACTGCGTCTGTAACACTCGTAGCCTCTTTAGAATGCCACATCAGAGGGCTATGCTTTGTCAAGGAGCAACCTACTACCAAAACCGTGGGCGCACTTGGTGCAAATGATGGTTGAAAGCTTTGCAACAAGGTTTAGAGATTGACATGGAAATATTAGTTGAAGTAATGGGCGCGCTTGGGTGCAAATGATGGTCGAAAGCTTTGCAACAAGGTTTAGAGATTGACATGGAAATATTAGTTAAAGTAGCTAATTGGGTTTTTGATGTTGGAAACACTCACAGAAGTTACAACCGATATCTGTGCATAGTGGACATACACTAGCACTCCAAGTTCCTTTTTAGCTAGGTCCTGGAGACAAAAATGGGAGAGGAGGGGACATTCTCCTCTCTCTAGATTACATGCAATGTTAATTGATAGATATGGATAATAAGCTGAGTCATATGGAAAATCATATGGGCATTCCTCCTAAACCAGTGAGATCATAAGCAATGTTAATTGATAGATATAGATAATATGTTGAGTTGTATGGAAAGCAGATGAGCAATTCTCCTAAACCAGTTTGCCATGTGGGCAACGACAAGAAGCTCATTTTAGTTGAAGCTACAAATGCGAACAATTCTCCATGACTCGTCTATATCTAATTACTACATGTTCTCCATTTGTATCTCTCACCGTTTACAAAACCTATGTGAGCAGCAATCTCTTCTTTCAGGCTTCTCATGACTTCGCTTACCAGCTCTTCACTGGTAGCAGATTCATGTTCTTCCTCTGTCACTCTTCAAGTATCATCTCAACGGCAGAGGTGTCAAATTTTCAAACGATTGCTGAGGAAAGACTTTATCGGATAGACTTTATCGGATGACAATTTCCACGTCAGGGGGCGGTGAGAAATTGATCTCGTGTTTTATTGAACCTTGGTTTCATGCGGGAGCCGAAATATATAGAGTGAACTGTGAGAGACAGAAATGTCCTCAAGTATTTTACACCTCTTCCATGTTTTAGTTATTTGATAAAGTCATATTAAAAATAAGTTCAATTATTGCCTTTAAATAATGAGGAATTGAATTCAGTTTATTTGTGCGCCCGTCTCTTCCAAGCCACCATTTTCAAATGTATTGATTGTGTGTATCGTTTTACTTTATTTGCCTTCGAATTTTGAGGTCATGATGAAAGAGTGAAAAACCCATGTGATGTTAATGGGTTGATGTCTCTCCGTTTTTATTGTATTTGCTTCGACAGTGACACTTTCTAAAATTTCTCATATTCGCCTCAGCCTCTAGCAAATTGTTCGTTGCAAAATCCATGTGACGCTAATCTCATGGAGGGGATAATTACCTTATGCGATGACATACCAATACAATCTCATTGGTCAAATGGAAAAGGTATTGCTCAAGCATGACGGGATTAAAATTTATTTATTTAATTTTGAGAAGTTATTTATTTTTAATTATGATAATTATTTAGCCTTTCTGTTTAGTTTAATGGGAAATGGTTGTGTTATTAATTTATATTTCCAAGACGATATATGTAGAGATTTAGAAGTTAGGCTCGTGATCTAATGCATGTTATTTCTTATGCTTTGTGCTTTGTGGATTATTATTGTTGCTTGAATTTGTAAGTTTATTCATAAGACTTTTTCATTTGAGAGTTTTTTTTTTTTTTTTTTTGAGATATAGATGTTTTTTTTTTTTTTTTAATGATGTATGGTTGTTTGAATTTTTAAACTTTTAATGATGTATTGTTGTTTGAATTTCTAAATTTATTTATGAACTGTTAGGGTGTATTGAAACAAATCTCTTAAGTATTAATGTTCACATAATATTTTTAGAGTAAGGTTTTTGCTTATATTTCTGATCTAGTTAATACATTTGGTTAAATCATGAGCACAAAGCCAAAAGTACTGTATTCATAACGGAAGAATTTTTAATTTTTTTTTAAAGAAAAACATTTGTATATTTAATATTTCAAGCAAAAATGCAAAATATACAAGGGTATGTTTTTTGGAGCATTCGAAATTTCCCTTTATGAGCTTCAAACATAACATACAATATTTAGTTTTTCTCCGATCAGTTCTATTATTACATTCATCCATACAAGGAAAATGCCATTAAGGCCCTCCATAAAGAAAAAACAAGTTACACTTGCACAAAAACATGTAAGATTCTCTTTGTTCTTAGAAAAAATATTGTTTTGATGACATTATTTTCATCCAAATAAAGATGAAAATTTTCTATCGAAGCTAATTTTTTTCTCAACAGTGTACTATATCACTACTATTAGGATTTTCTAATCAAGATGTATAGTGTATTGGAAATCTTACTTGCATTTATGTTGGGAACAAGTACAAAAATTGAAAAGTAAAATGAAAAAATAACCACAATTTTGTATCAAAGTTAAGCCCATCAAGTATAAGACCACCCTACACAGAGGACCAGGTTTGATTAATGAGGAGAAATATAAGGTAATGTTAAATGGAAACCAACAAAGTCTCTCCACAACATTATTACAATTACGAAGAAAAAATGTTGTCGATTAAATTAGCAAAACCATGATCTAGTACAAAATCACTTTCTCATTCTTTATAAAAGTCATCACATTCTTTATAGCAGTCAAAAAAATAAAAGTTTCTTCTCTGATATCCATAAGAATTTGATCTATATATCAGCCCACATAAGAAATTTCACATGAAAATTCACCCCAAAAAATCACCAAGTTGAGAAGCTATGGTGTTTCTTTGTATATTTCAAGAAAGAAACACCATATCCTAGAGATAAACTTAAGGAGAATGCTAAAACAAGCAAAAATCCAAAACAAATGGAAGGCAGTGATTCATAGTTTGTATGAGAAAGAAAGAAAGTGAAGGTAACATTGCCAAGTAGTGTTATTCTCACTCTAGAAAATAAAACATATCCAAATAAAATTTAGAGAATAAAATTAAAAATAACTTAACATTACAATATCTAGGGTTTAATTCAACAAAAGGCTAGGTTGGGCTATGTTCATGATAGAGAGGCACCAATAGAGTTGGAAAGTGACCTTCTCACTTCATAAATGTATAGGACATTGAGAAAGGTATGGGATTGTAGCATACTATCTAATATTTTAACACTAACCATTCCCACACTCCTTTATAATTTTTAAGTATGTGGACCTAGGACAACCAAAATCAAGTAGACCCATATAGTGAATAACTACTGCACTTAAGAAACCACCAGCTCTGAAGTGGCTTTTTAATCACTTTCTCACTCACATTGGGGGGTCTAGACCTAAAACACGAGTGTTTAACAGAATAAAGGATACACGGTGCTAAAAAAAATTCAATGACATGAGGAATGGGATAACTTTCCTATACCAAATCAAGAAGTCGACCATGAAAATATATTTCACCATGAACGATACCTTTAAAGGTGGATGATAAAGAATAATTTATCTTACTTGGTTTTTATGCTTGAGGGTCCTCTTCACCTCATAAAAATTGGATGAAGCTTAATGGCTAGCAATCTACCTCCCTATATCTAGGGCATTTTTTGAGTAAATGTTTTGTTGGTTTAGAATTTATCCATATTCGATTTTGTTGTTGAAAGTTTAGCATAGTCGATTTGATGCATTTTTTCCTTTCGAACTAAGTAATTGTGTTACATTGAGAACACAAATAAATAAATTTTTGTTTTTTTATAAAGAAAATAAAATTTTGGTTAAAGGAGGTTAAGAGTCAAACCTGCAGGGCTATGAGCATGGGATTGTTTCTCTCTACCAGTGACATATTCTTGTCATCTTCCTCCAACTCCAATGTCACATTAAGCCCATTTGGAAATAAAACCATGAACATATGTTTGTAAGGCTTGTCTTTAGACAAAATTTACAAGAATTAACACATGCAACAAATTGAGAGAATGCTTCATCAATTTCAAGTAGTTCCTACCGTTTAAGTCCCCTGCCCATAAAACGAATGAATGACCTGTTGGATCATTAGGTCTGAAGTTGTATGCCATTATTGTGCATGGTATCGATAGATCAATTAGGTGAAAATAGAGAAACCAACTCTTGGGTGGCTTATTATATATTAAATTTCAATAGTGAACTTGAATTACCTAGTTGCGAGAGTTGGGAGTACCCCTTGAGGATCATGATAACCCAATATGTCTGAGCTTATGGATGTGAATAGTGATCGATGTATCATAGCATACAAATAAAGGATGCTAAAGACAATCTCTGGCATTCAAACAGAAGGAAGTTTTAGAATCAAAAGCTAAAAATTGGGTTTCCTATCACAAAACAATACATGAATGTATGAAAAAGAACTTGTCCAAATATTGGAACATTGTGAAGGCTACAAAGGCACTAAAGGGACCACCTGGAGAGTGGCAGAGACAAAAAAAATAGTAGATGAATGATAAGTAGATGCAGTTTGTATGAAAAAAGGACTGGGTTTGATTTATTAGGAAAAATATAAGGTAATCTTAAATGGAAACCAAAAAAGAGTACAATTATGAAGCAATAATATTTTCAATAAAATTAACATAACCATGATCTAGTACGAACTCTCATTCTTTATAACAGCCATCACAATCTTTATAATAGTCAAAATGATTAAAATTGTGTCTCCAATATATGTAAGAAATTGATTGAGCCGAGCAACTCATTCTATAACCTAGTATGAGGGGATGTGTAAGTTTGTTTCTGTTCGTGCCCCTTTAAAATATATATATTTTTTATAAATTATGTTCTAAATAGAAAAAACAATGTCGGCTATAACTATAAAAAAATAAATATGTTGTAAATTAATTAGAAGTAAAAAAAAATGTGAGAATATGTCTAAATCGTATACTTTTCAAAAATATTTCAACAAGATATTTAAATAAACTATTTGAAGCTCTGTGTTAAGTAATTTATGTCCATATCAATTAAAAAAAAATTATGGTTAAATTTTTTATTTGGTCCTATATATACTCTATTTAACAAAAATACAATTTAAAAAATGAAAAATAACATTGTATTTTTCACTCAAAAAAAGTTTGCACATGAATAAATTTGATCCCTCTCAGCTCATGTTATATCCATACATAAGATGGATCTATGTTGGTAAATATCCCAACCTACATAAGAAATTTCACATCAAAATTAGCCCCAAAAAATACACCAATATGAAAAAAATTTCATTCAATTAAGCATTTTTTTTCTTACATGATAGGGTAGAAGAAACTTGCTTTTCACTTTCAGAATTAGGTGAACTATAGTTTTCTAAACCTTCTAATTTTGTATTGGAAAGCCAAATGGTTCAACTCTGAGCATTTCTAATCACTAGTACAAAATGAGAGATTAGTGACTAGGCTACTAAAAAGGTTAGTCACCACAATTATTTCAAGTGAATTACTACTATATTTGAGAAATTTTAAGTGGCCCAACTAAAAATGACTAACTTAAATTACTAATTTAGTTCAGGGATAATATATATGACTAGATAATAAATGACCCAACTAAAATCGACTAACTTAAATGACTAATTTAGTCCAGGACTAAAATATATGACTAGATAATAAGTGACAAAATTAAAAATGATTAACAGAAATGAACACTCTAGTCAAAGAATAAAAATATGACCAACTAACCAGTGCAACAAGTATATGAATTAGTAATTTGTGATAGTCATTTTAATTGTGTCACCCTAGATTTATGCTAGTCATTTTTAATTGATTCCAAGGCATCTTTAGATCTCGACTTGATATGTATGAGCCATGTCTATATGATATCTACAATGTGTATTATTTTTATTGTGATCACTTGAGAATTGTATTGTAAGTCTTGATGCTCTGTCTATATGTTCCAATTTGAATTGTTCCATGACATTTCATAATTTTACTCAGAGAATTGTGTCATCTTGATGGTTTGGGTATGTACTTGGTGATTTGAGTAGATGATACAAATCGATCTTATTGTACCCCTTATTTCCCTTATTCAAATTTTATCTCATGTATCTCTTAACAACACATGTGGAGGTGTTCCAAAACTATGGTTAGTTTCTAATAGGTTATTTTTGAGCTATTTGTGAAGTTTACTGAAAATAATGGGATACCTACAACTACTTGAGTTTATTGCTAACATTAGTTATATATTTGAGGATATTTTATAACTATTTAGGGGTTAGTGGATATTTATGTTATGTGTAAAACACATGTCCCCTTTCCCTCCTTATATGAACATACTTGCCTATATAAGGGAGGTCTTCTATACTTTTTATTGATAGCCTTATGCCAACATTATCACTCGTGGACCTTCAACTTCATTAGATATAATATACATGTCAACCAACCTCCTTTTGCTGAAATGAATATATATATATATATATATATATATATATTAAAAAAATAAAACTTAACTAAAATGGGGACAACATAAGTTCTCATAGAAATTGCCTCATAAGAATTTTCTACCTATTAAAATATACTTTCCTGCAATTCTAATATCTAAAATTAACCTATTAAAATATTATTTCCCACTCTTTCCCCCTACTTTTCTTCCTTCCCAGGTTGTTGGGATGGAGTTTTATACTCTTTCTTTGCTCATCGTCTTCTTATGCCTCGCTTATGAAGAGATTCGATGCACCTTAACTGATAATGCAAATATTGGCAGTGATGGAAGTGTTCGAGAAGCTGAAGAGCACGTCCCCTCACCTTGGTCTGAAGTCTCAGGAGGGGAAGATGATTTGTCCCGTTGCCTACAATCGTCCCTTGCTGGTGGTACAAACCAAGGGGTTCGAGAACTCTGCTCTCTGGTGGAGGAAGGTCACATGGAGCCTCTGCAAGCCTTTCAGCATCTCCACGCAGCACTCGATGCCATGCCACCACATTCTATTCAAAAATTCGTTAAGGCCATCGTTTTACTTTCTCATTTTCTCGAGAAGCACCAATCAACACATATTTCTACCACATTTTCATTACGAGATCAACATCCCTTCCTCAAGGTAAACTTAATTTGCTTCAATTTTTTTTTTGGTTTGGTATATATATATATATATATATATATATATATATATATATTGCAACTAAATTAGCTTTGTAATTATAGATGATGAAACCTAACCGTGCACCGAATTACTATTTTCAACTCTATAATCATTTATGATCATCATCTTCTGAAAGAGTTGAAATTCCTTTATATTTCAACTATGAAAATTGACTATTTTAGTATTTAAATTCTGAAAAAATTATGTGAAAATAAATATGACCAAAGATATGAAAGGTCAAGTTCCAGCTAGCTCGAAATTGCATTTTCAGCGAAATATATGATAGAAGGGAGGCCTAAAGCCTCTAAAGTATTTTTTTTTTTTTTTTTATTTAGAAAATTATTGAATTTCAAAAGGCAAAAAACAAGGAGGCTCGTAATCCCATAAACTATATTTAATATTGTGAAAGTTAAAATATCATTCATTCATAATCTATGAGATTCTACCCCTTCTATAATATTCAATCCTACACAATTTTCACAGTTATTTCCTTGTAGTTTTAATTCCAACCCACAGGAAAAAAAAAAGGTGTGTGCCAGTAGTTTTAATTCCAACGCATAGAAAAATCGAACAGTTGTGGGTCATTTATTCATGGGATTCCTCCTTCTAAACAGTTATTTATTTGTAGTTTTAATTCCAATGCATAGGAAAATAGAATAGTTGTGTGCCAATAGTTTTAATTCCAATGCATAGGAAAATCGAACAATTGTGTGCCATTTATTCAGATTGTTTATAAAACACCCAACTGAGAGATCGATTGGAGCAAAAAACAATCATGGACTATAGGGTGTGGTTGATGTGTTCAACGGTGTTCAGAAAAAAATACTAACTCTATTTTTAAGTGGAGGTTTGGTTTTTCAAATCCTTAGTGATCCATGGCTTTTGCAGTGAGTATATATATCGGTTATATTTATGTTCAATGGTTGCATGAGCGGAGGTGCCACAACCTGTAACAGTCGTTATAAGAAATATGGAAAATTTTCGTTGCAGGGATAATGATAGCGAAGAGAGTTTTGATGGATAATCTAACGACAATTGCAAGGAAGTGATAACACGAAGGCCACTGATATCCGTTTCGGTGATTCGTCATTGTGCCAACACTACTAGGCTTGCACAGTTGTCCAAATCTGAACTAGCAAGGGATTTTAAAGCATTTTTTGTTCAAGTATTTTTTGGGTAGATACTTTGTTGGATTTTGATGCATATTTATTCTTGTGGGTTTGAATTCATTGCTCTAAATCACATACATAAGAGTTTGGTGTCGTAACCTACTTGCATATTGTGGTTATTTTTCATGCACACCATGTTAGGTTCAAGTATTTTGTACCATTTTGTGCCAAATTAATGTGTTATAGGTTCCAGTGTTTTTTGTGTTAACGGGTGGGAATATTTCATAAAACTTTAAAACTAGTATGTTTTTTAGTTTTTGATTTGTTTGGAATTTATTGGAGAATTAATCATCGAGGGTTTGATCCAAGGTAAAATACACTTGTAAACTATGCTCCATTCCCTCTGTATAATATTTTATAGATTTGGGTATTCCATGATTGTTGATTTATTGACTGAGTACCTTATGTTGCTGGAATTTTTTTAACCCTAAATTGTGAGCACCCAAGTTTATGAGATCTGGACATAATAGTTTGTGGAGGTTGTACAAGGAAAATGGCCAGAGTTTTCAAATAAGATATATATAATAGTACAAGAATTTTCCTATGCAATCTGATTTACCTTCTAATGATTATTTATATGGGTAAAGTCTTTGTTGACTTTTGATGCGTATCTTTATGCCCATGGGTTTGAATTCATGGCCATCAATCATATACATAAGAGCTTGACCTTGTACCCTACTTGCAAAGTATGGCTATTTTCCGTGCACAATATGCTAAGCTCATTTCTTGTTACCTTCTATGGGTAAAACCATTATTGGATTTTGATGTGTGAATTTTTTCTTGTGGGATTGAACTCATGACCGCCAATTAGCAAAATTCTATAGATAGACTTGTCCTAAACCTGAGAGCCTATAATTATTCATTACCTAGTGAGTGCCTTCTACGGGTTTTGGAAGCATATTTGTATACCTATTTAGTCGAGCTTGCACCCACGGATTGTCATAGAGTTGATCATTCACTCGAATGGTTGACATAGTATTAATATGTTCAACATGATTCCATTATGGCTATATTTTGACCCAACCCAATGACACGAAATGGAAGTGGATGAGTCTAGGTGCATATGTTAAGAAATTTTGGAAAAAATATACCTACCAAACCTGACACTTGAGCCAAAATATGTTTTTTCTATGCAGTTTAGAGTCAAACCCTTAG
Source organism: Pinus albicaulis (assembly GCA_034641835.2). Lineage (NCBI taxonomy): Eukaryota > Viridiplantae > Streptophyta > Pinopsida > Pinales > Pinaceae > Pinus > Pinus albicaulis. The sequence goes on from CM076579.1 coordinate 1,212,434,416, forward strand.
TGTATGTTTCTCAAAGAACTATTAACATTATACTTTGTAACCATCAATTAAGCAAGTGCGGTTTTCAAGCCAATAAGATGAGCATGCTTTTTCAGTTTAATACTCTCAGAGAAGGGACGTGCACCTTATAGAATAGGATGGACCAGATGTACGAAGGATAAGGTTTACAAGTTGAATAATTTCTCAGGTATGATAACCTTAGTCAAGGTGTAGGAAAGCGTTACCGAGGTACGAGAATCGGGTTAGGTGAACCTCAAGGTGTATGAGAATCAGGTTATGAGTACCTCAATCCACTCTTTAAAACCTGTGAAACCCAATATTACCGCTGCCATTCGTAAATAATTTGAAATTTGTTGCTTAGCTAGATTAACTAAGTGTTTTTTGTTGGAATGTGGATAAGATTTACAAATCAAAATGGGAAAGAAAATATAACATAAAAAAAAATTTAATTAAATAAAACCACAATGTGTGTGTGTAATTCCGAAGGTAAACCTTGTGGGATTCCCCCATCTTCTATGGAATATTCAGATGGAGGGTGGCTCAACCAACAGTCACAATAGTGGTGGCTGGTGACCCAATAGGAATCGACTAGACTTGAACCTTAGTTGGACTAGAACTAGAGACCTCACTATGAACTCCACCTTGAAAATGTATGTTCAAAGAAATTGAGCTAACCCACTAGGTTATATATGATAATGATGATGATGAATGTAAAACAATATATAAGGGTGAAAATGTGAATTTAGGTTACACTTTTGTGAGAATCGGGGGTGAAAAACGTTTTTCCACAATAGTTCGTCCGTTTAGATTGACGGCGTACTGACGGTGTGGGCAAAGAGATTTTTGGTTGGAGATGGGAAAACCACCAACAAAAGTTCGGCCGGACTATTAGTTCGGCCGAACTTATAAAATAGTTTGGCCGAACTCATATTTTATAAATATATCACCTGCGAACTATTATCGGTTTGACAACTCTTTTGCGCGTTTCTGTTCTCATTTTCTGTGGCGCTCTTTTTCGCACATTTCTGTAGTCATTTTTTGTGGCACTCTTTTTCGCGTGTTTTTGTTCTCATTTTTTGTGGCGCTGCTGCTCTGTTGCGCTATGGTCCATTTTGTCGAATTGATGCTTTGTTCGTGCTCTGAAGTTGCACCGCGACAACGTTAAGCGAATTTCCAGGTAAGTAATCCACCAGTTTTCCTTCTAGTGGGTAATATAGAGTCTAATTATTGGTTAGAGCTATACGTATGCACAGGTCTGTATTATTGATCTATTATTCTGCTTACTTTACCTTGTATGAATTTAGTTTAAATGTGATTTATTAGGGGAATATTTTGTCCAGTTCAATGACTATAAATATTATCCAAATTAAATGCATGTTTCACAGTGAACATGCCTTAATTGTCAATCAAATTACGTTCTAATTACAGTTTAAAAAACACAGCCAACATTACTTTACCAAAAACTTCCTCCCTAAACTATCCCAAAACCTCTACATTTCATACTTAAAAATTTCTTTTTACCTGCAAGATCTGAAGAAGGATATCTTCCCCTCCTGCTAAGAATACTAAGACCAGCTACTTGGTCAAAAAAACTATGAAGGATTCGATCTGAAGAGAGTAGATGTCAAATGTGATTGGATTTAGGGTCCTCTACTACTCGAGTCTTCCCTTTGTTATCCATTGAATCTCTGTTCTCTGCAAAATTATAAAAGTAACCACTATTCCAACCAACCAGATCAGCAAGGTCAGAGAGCAAGATCGCAATTAGCCTAACTGTTACACTGTAATTAATACGAGTACTTACCGTATTTGCTCAATTACGGTATGTAGATAGTAATTATTGTACTTGTTCATACTAGTTTCATTAACGTATAAAACAACTTGCATAGTTATAAATAAAAACCTGCTTTATTAGTATAGAGAATACCGGTAATATGTGCATATCAGTATAGTATCACTATTTTCATAACATACGGGTCTAAGCTTATACAACCTATATGCTTCCTATATTCACTCATAACTATCAGATCCTATGCTTACTAATAAGAGAGATCCATAATGAAACACTGATAACATAGTGTAATACAGTGATATCGATACTAGTATAAGTGAGATCAATGGTATTTGATCTAATATGGTAAGTGATGTATTATATAATATGTGGTAATACACTGCTTATTAGCTTGTACATGAATGTCTTGTTCCTGTTATGAAGATCTAAGCTTGTAACTCTAATAAAACACGACTTACTTACAACTTACTAACCCATATCTATTGTGTACCATAATCACCAGTGTTCTCATATTCAATACATGGGACATATATCATAACTAAGCTTATACCTTTGTGTAATATGAGCTATTCACCTAATCTAAGCAAGAATGGTAATGGTTTTATGTTTCCTGTATGATTAAGCTTACTGGTTCTGTTTTAATACTAGATGTATACGTTGTTTCCATAATCAGTTACATGTACTCATCACACTTCTACATAAGATTGAGCATTACCTGTATAGCAATGAACATGGTTTTCAGTTTTCCCTAATCACTTAGATCATATTAAGCTTACGTATCAGTGAGATTCACTCATATCAGTATCGTATTCCATAACCAATCATGTATCCAGCTTTGTTGAACATGACTAATTACTGGGATACATATTGCACACAGATTGGATAGATGTTTCCATAATAAATAAGCATCATAACAAGCTCTTGATAAGTTATTGATAGATTGAACACATAACCTATCTTCATTAGATGTAAGCTCATATCTAGCTAAAGACAATGGTTTCCATAGAGAGTTACTAATATGTACCATTTTCCCTAATCAATTACATGCTAAACTCCTTGGTTATCTAAGCTAGTGTGATCATAGTATCTACTTAACATGAGCTAGTAGTAATCATTCTTTGTGTTCCATGATTAAAGATCTAGAAGACATAGTTGAATACCTATTGGAACAACCTATTGAAGAAAGTTTTGGCTTGTCTTGAAACATCAAAAAAGCATTATTGAAGGATATTTGAAGTTTTCACCCTTGAATAGATGCCCCCCTCATCTTCATACTCTTTTATAATGCCCTGAAATATAATATTGAATTGTGTAGCATATATTAAGGAATTTCTTTTAAATCAAATATTTTAGTTTGACATTTCTTACATACCTAGGTTTGCACTTCCCTAAATTTCTGAATGAAAATATAATTCTGTGTATTCATTTTTATTAGGTTTTCACTTCCCTAAATTTCTGAAGGCAAATATAATTCTGTGTATTCATTTTTTTTAATTGTTTCTCTGCATTTTGTCCCTTTTTCCGCCATAAGTTCTTAATGTTCATGTACTTCTATTTTTTATTTCTACAAACATAAAACATAATTGTTTTATTGTTTATTTTTTATGTGCCAAGAAAGTTCATCAATTTTATATATTGTTATTGGAATGCTCAGATGATTTCAGTGCTATTAATATAATTTCTCTGATTACTTCACTCTATTTCCATATTGCATATCATTGTTCTTAACCTCTTATTTTTCTTCTTTTAAAACAACAAAACACAACCCATATATTTCAATAAAATAAATGGAATGGAATCTATATCTGATTAACCTTATTTTCCATTTTTTTCCCAAAAAAAAAATTAATTTCCATTTTTTCTAAAAATTATTAGCCTAATTAGTATAAATTATTTTTACCTTAAAATTTTCCAGATTTTTAAATAGAGACTATACAAAGTTATTAGTTTCTAAACTTTAAAATAATTTTCCAACCTTAAAATTTTCCTTGCTCTCATAGAATTTTGAACTTCCATAGGATTTTAGTCTGTCGGTTGAGTTTTAACTTCTACAAGTTCTAAAGGCAAGGTCTTTAAAGGCCCAGGTAGCCTCTGGATCTCATCTTTTCTCAAAGGTGACATATCCAATAAATGACCCTATAGTCAATCTCTGTAACAGATCTAAATAGAAGTTCTTCATTTTAATAGATCCATAAAACACAACCACTTTAAGGCAAACTATGTACATGTGTCATTTCTCCCATAAATTCTTAGGCATAGTTTTTAAAGCATAAATGTTATGTTGGCTTTCTCCCATTAAATTTAAATCATGTTTTTTGTAAGTGCATAAAATAATTTTGCAAACCATGTAAATGTCATTTCTCTCAAGCCGTAAGGCCTAAAAATTGAGCCTAAAGTGGCTGAACTCTCATAGAATTTTGAACTTCCACATTTTGAACTTCCATAGGATTTTAGTCTATCTGTTGAGTGTTAACTTCTACAAATTCTAAAGGCAGAATCTGTGAAGGGCCAAGTAGCCTCTGGATCTCATCTTTTATCAAAGGCGACATATCCAGTAAATGCCCCTACAGTCAATCTCTATAACAGATCTAAATAGAAGTTCTTCATTTTAATATCCATTAACCTCAACCACTTCAAGGAAAACTATGTACACACATGTGTCATTTCTCCCATAAATTCTTAGGCAAAGTTTTTAAAGCATACATGTCATGTTGCCTTTCTCCCATTAAATTTAAAGCATGTTTTTTGTAAGTGCATAAAATAATTTTGCAAGCCATGTAAATGTCATTTCTCTCAAGCTTTAAGGCCTAAAAATTGAACCTAAATTGGTTGAACTCTCATAGGATTTTGAACTTCCATAGGATTTTAGTCTGTTGGTTGAGTGTTAACTTCTACAAGTTCTAAAGGCAGAGTCTATAAAGGGCTAGGTAGCCTCTGGATCTCATCTTTTCTCAAAGGTGACATATCTAGTAAATGCCCCTATAGTCAATCTTTGGAATAGATATAAATAGAAGTTTTTCATTTTCATATCCATGGTCTCAAACAATGAGGGAGAGAAAAAACCTTTTATATTCAATTTAAAACACATGCATTAACATATAATTGTGATATTTTCCCTTCTTTCCAACTTAGTCCATCCTTCTAGAAAAATCCCTTTTAATGAAGCAGATATATCCATAGTGATCCACTGATATTTGTTCACCAAAAACTATTCCATCTTGGACTTATATATCTCAAAACTATGCTCACTGAATCCATTTTGGACTTATATATCTCAAAACTATCCATAGTTTCCAACTTAGTGGGCATCCTTCTAGAAAAATACCTTTTAATGAAGCAGATATATATCCATAGTGATCCATTGATATTTTTTCACAAACAACTCTTACATTTTGGACTTTTATATCTCAAAAAGTCTATGCTCATTGAATTTATGCATCTATATTTTTGAACTACTTGAAACTATAGTTATTTTATTACACCATAGGAATCATTTCGATATATCTCCCATTTTAATGGGCTGTATCAGATTTCGAGAAAAACACATTAGCCATAAAATTTTCCCATTGAAACCAAAAGTGATTTGATACAAAACATATGTTTTAAACTTATATAGTTTAATTGTTTCAAGTAGATTTTTAATTGTTTTTTGTAAGCGCATAAAATAATTTTTCAAAGCATGTAAATGTCATATCTCTCAAGCTTTAAGGCCTAAAAATTGAAGCTAAAGTGGCTGAACTCTCATAGAATTTTGAAATTCCATAGGATTTTATTCTATCTGTTGAGTGTTAACTTCTACAAGTTCTAAAGGCAGAGTCTATAAATGGCTAGGTAGCCTCTAGATCTCATCTTTTCTCAAAGGTGACATATCCAGTAAATGCCCCTACATCCAATCTCTGTAACATATCTAAATAGAAGTTCTTCATTTTCATATCCATAAACCACTACCACTTTAAGGCAAACCTTGTACATGTGTCATTTCTCCCTTCTCCCATAAACTTTTAGGCAAGCTTTAAGGCGAATTTATTTCTCCCACAAACTAAAGGCTTCCTTCCAATAATTCTAGATGTGAATTCTACCATAAAATTTTTAAGTCAAGCTTTAAGATAAACCATGCACATGTCATTTATCTCATGATCATGTGTCATTTCTCCCATGCATTTAAAATAAATGTCAATTTAATATATTTTTATTGAATTTTTTTCAGGGATAAGAAAACCATTAAATATGGTTGAAAAATGGAAATTATGCATAGAAGTTTCTTGCTATCCCAATCTAGGAAAAACAATGATTACATATGTGCTTTCCAATATTGTGACTAGCAAAGTCATCTAAAGGAAAATGAATATACCGGGAAGAACAAAAAACAACGAGGCATATTATATTGAATTAATAGAAGGCTTGGGAACAACTATGGAGTATGGATCAAATAGAATTGTAGTTTTCACCAATTCTGAACTTGTGTGCAACCAGACGAATGGCGTGTACCAAGTTAAGAAGGAGAGGCTAAAATAACTGCACGGAATAGCAAAAAATATTGTTAGCCAATTTCAATTTTTTAGTATAAGACATTGTTCAAATGTGAATAAGATGTCTGCTGATCTAGTGCGTGGGGCAATGCCAATTTAGGATTCAACTATCAAAGATGTATTAATAGATGAATTAGAATTATACGAGGCAATGCCAATGCAATATTCATCTCTCAAAGACGAATTAGTTTTGAGATGCTCTTTTTCAAAAATTCAAGATTCATCTCTCAAAGACGAATTACTTTTGAGATGCTCTTCTTCAAAAAATTCAAAATTCATCTCTCAGAGATGAATTAGTGTGGAAACTCTATCCTTCAAAATTTATTGATGGACATTGTAACATATCTTGGATATGTGTGTGTTTTGTACTTATAAATGCGTCTTTTTTAATGACCATGTGTTTTTTTCAATTATATACCAAGTGCGCTCCCACCACTCCATGTAAAGTGCAAATTGGTGAACTTCACATTTGCAACAAGTGGTGAACTTCACATTTTTATAAAATTAAAATGCGGGGACTTCAACAATTTTTTGTTTAAATGGAGTTTCACTTCTTTTTTAATGACAATGTGTTTTTTTCAATTTTATACCAAGTGTGCTCCCACCATGTAAAGCACAATTTGGTGAACTTATCATTTTTATAAATTTTTTTGCTTAAATTGAGTTTCACACGTCAATTAGTGCTTTGAAAGTTGCGTTTTACATAATTTGTGTACAATAAATTACATAATTTTTTTTAGATTTATTTTGAATTTATTTTAAATTCCAGTCATTTAAAAAAAAATTGTAAATGTCCACCGTAGATAATATATCATGGAGGATGAAAGACGAATATCAACAGAATCCCATATCTCTATGAGAGGGGGGGGATCGGGGATCGAGGGATGTTCATGGTATTCAAATATAATCTTAAATCCCCATACATGTGTGTACATATGGAATTGATTTTTTATCGACTTTGTGAGTTAAATTAGTTGTTAATAAGTTTCTTTTTTTATTTTTTAGGAGATAAGAGGAGAAGGGTCTCTACTCCATCCATGGAACATGCCCATGGTTCACCTAGTTATGGTATGGTTCATGCAATTTAATCAATGAATATGTACATGTATTTATATACATATGAATGCATTTTTCAATTGATTATAAATTCATATTTATTTATGAAGCTTCTCTCTCGTCTCGAGAGGTTGGTGGTGGTTCAAATCCCCTTAGAGGACCATCAATAAGTGCTAGCAGGTTGTGTGAAGGTGGTGATATGTATTCCCCCGAATGCCAGTCAATGGCTGGTGGTGTTGGTTCTCAGTAGGTTCTTTCTGGTTCTCAACAGTTTGAGGGTGGGGAAGATGCTAGCCAACCACAGCGACGGTGCCATCAATTTGAATATTTTATTTGAATTCAATTTGTACAAATTTTTTTACATGTGTTTTTTCTAATATACAAAATTTTATATATTGATGCAGAGGCTGAAAATGCTCCAAATGTTGGTCAAAATAGATGAAGAGCAGAACACTTCATTCAAGAAGAAGGTTTTCCACCCACCACGACATATCCGGCTGACATTTCTGATATACCATGGGAAAGAAACATGCAACAATGCACCTTAGAAAGGTGTCAACAACTTCATGCAAAATTGCAAAGAGATCTCATGTCTTTGACTCTACCTGTTGACAGTCGACAAAGCTTGGAAATAGTTACACATTCTTTAGGAAAACTAGTAGTTGTGTACCAAAAACTTGGGCCAACCACGGATAATTTTGTGGATGTCATGAGAAAAAGAAAGGAGAAAATGATGGGACCCAATAAGTGGGAGGTCATTAAAGAAAGAGTGACAAGAACAATGGAAAATTCTATGTTTAATTTTAAATAAGGGCCGAAAAGAAAGATGCTAAAGGTGCAATATTTCAAGCACCCTGATATAGCTCACTATTTGTATGATAGACATCTTGCGGCTTATGGAAGACTCCCATGGAACGAAGAGGTTCCGCTTTATTTTGCAAAATTATTTTATGCAGAATTCTTTTTGGAAATGAAACCCAATTACAATGACCTTCCCTCTGAATTTTTTTGGTCCTGGGAAAGGTCGATTGTGTGACCGTAGGAGAGCTAGGTGTGATGCTGAGTTGCCTCGTCTTGAGCCACCATTGGTTACTCGACCTGTTTTCACAAACGTCATTAGATTATGTGTTGTCTATGCAAACATGAAAAAAACAAGAATATTTTCTTTTATCTAATGCAAACACATTTGTGGACAATTTTGTTTTAATTGAATGCAATTTTCGAGTCCCTTTTATTGTTTCAACATCATTTCCAATTGATCTATCTACTTTTTTTATCCCAATATGCCAAAAAAACCTTTATATGGAAAATTCAAAGAAGAATGTAAATATGATATCAAAATACAATCAAAGATAATCAATCATAGATAATCAAATTGTGATAAATGTACATTGTTTAAAATTAGATATTCAATAAAAATTAAAAAGAATGTACCTTCACACTTCCCTTGATCTGTTAGTCTCATGGCTTAGAGCAGCGAGGCACCATTGAACAACTTTTTAAGCATCCACAAGTCAGCTTGTAGAGGGATTCATTTGCTATCTTCGAAGTGCTCGTTCTATGAATGCCCCTGCACCGTCATGTTCTCATTTTCCATGACCAGTCTCAAAGAAATTCCAACAATGTTTAATGTAGGTTTTATTATGAAGACAACAAAACCAAAAGAATGATCGTGCAAATTTGAATTGACCTGCACATCCATCTGACCATATCCAATTTTCATTGAATTTTATTCCCCGACTTTTCAAGGAATCATAAATCTATCCAAAACAGTGTTGTACAAAATATGTATCTTGTGTACGATCATCACTGATATAAAAGTGATATTCTTTAATAACATGTTGATTTTCACTGGTTCTTTTTATATGATCGACGTTTTGTTCAACATGTCTATATAGAATATGGACAACCATGGAGACTTTGTCAAAATGATAGTATTCACTCTGAATTTCTTTTTGTAGAACAAATGTGTAGTTTTCCTCAAAATCAATTACTAACAAAATGGTCCCTAGTGGAAAAACTTCACGATATTTTTTGAATTGCAAGTCTTTCCATCAATCTCTATGGGAATGCTTGGTGTATTTATAAATTTCTTCCTCAAACTTTCTCAAAAAGTCTATCACAATTTTGTTTTTTCTTCTCGTAATTCAATTCTTTTAGCACTATTTGCACCTTGAATCGATGTATGGATATATTCATATCTCTTCCATTTCACTTTCATGTTGGACAATGATTGGTCATTTATATCAATACGATATTTGTTTTGAAATTTAGTCAAATTTCCACAATCATCGCATTTTTTACCACCAACACATTTATTTTCGTAAAATAGATCATCGCTTTGTCTTTCACATAGAATTTGAGATATGAAATCACGGATAGTGGAAGGAGGAGGTGAATCCTTCCAAAATGTCTACCAAAATTAAGGAATGTGTCATAATATAACTCAAATTCCACATGATAACGACAACAACAATTGTCGCGTACAGTGATAGGTTTTACATACCATGGTTTTTGTTGAACAAAAGCACTGATTGACACATGAATTTCACGATTCTCTTCTTTGAACTTATTGAACAACTCTATCTGATCTATCTGAGTGGTTTCCAAGAAATGTTTTGCATGTTCTTCGTACTGATTTCGTGTTATTCTTCTTCACATCACATCCCTTGCATTTGGTGAAACACATGAATTTTTATTCCAATATTCATATATTATTTTTTTAACATGTTCTCCAAGTCTATCTTTGTATGTTTTCCTACAAATAGCTCTCCAACAAGCGAGTTCATCATTTACATCTATTTGCAACCAAAATTTCCGATGTTTGTGCAAAGTTTTTTGTGAGGTTCCTAATGCTCGCACCATAGATTTTACCAAGAGATTCTCTTTAGTACTTGATGAAACCACTGCCATATGTATTTCTCTACGCACAACTGAAATAATTTTCTATCTAGATCTTCTAATTGAATTTATAGCACTATTTGTATTTTGTATCACATTTTCGTTCATTTTTTTTTAATCTTTGGTTGATTTTCTAATACCCAATAAAGTCGTAGCTTCTTTTAATTTCCTTAATGATAGGAGAAATTTCAACATTTGGGCTGGAACTGTCACATTTTCCTTTATGAAGTACGTATTAAAAATGCGGTTAACACGATATCGTATATAATGGTCAGCTTTTTTTATCTCCATATGTGTGAGTGTCAACATTTTCTAACATCTCATCATCGACATTGATTTCATCTGTACATATTCGAATGAATAGTACATATAATAAGTTTACATATTCAATAAGTAACTAAATTAATAAATATATGTATAATTTCAACAATACATGCATGTGTTCAATATATATATATATATATATATATATATATATATATATATATACCTTGTGATTCAATTTCTTCATTTGAATTTCTTTCAACATTTTCAACATCTTCAATCATTGGTTCAATATCTCTTTCACTATCTCTTTCAAAATTTTGAATCTCATCATCAATGTTTTGAGGAATATCTCTATCTGTTTACATTGCAAAATATTTTTCAAAATAGTTCATCAAATAAAAATTAAGCTTCACATTTTACACTAGAAAAATTTTAAATATATCAAACTCATAATATTTACATTTACATACCTTCTTCAACTTCTATTGAGTTTGATTTTCCCCTTCAATATTTGAGAGTGATTTTATATTTCTTTTGAGATATTTTCTCGTCTCTTCTCTATGTTTTGGCCTTGGGAATAAATTAACATCTCTTGACCACCATGGGTGAGATTAATACATATGGATTTTCTAGTAATATAGTCAAGAGTCTGATTGTAATAGGTGTTTGAGATTAAGATACTAAACTCTAAATGATATTGGCTACGGGAGATGGATGCTAGCAGTTTCATTGCAGAATCATATGTTGAAAATGGGAAGATGTTTATGCTTACCTTCTACTTTGGTAGTTGAGATAAAATAGGGCCCAAATAAAATGTATTAATAATTTGGTGGAGCATCTGAGTGTAAAATATGAATTCCCTTCTCCAAGTGCTTTCTACGAGGCGATCATTTTCATATTCTAGGCTTTGAATTCACAAATAGTGTGTTTGTAGTGTGTTTCTCTCTCTCTCTCTATTGATGGCCAGTTTCATTTATTTGACTGCTTAATTCTATTACTTGTTTTTTGTGACATTCGAATTGTTAATTTCCTTTGTAATTCTTGTATGGTTTAGTAAAATAACATTGAAATTTTGTTCCAATTTGACTCACACTTTCTATAGTATGTAGTAAAAATGTTTTACTAGTCAATGGCACATGTTACCTTTGTTAGGAATGCAAAACCTAAATTGACATTCATATGAGAATATGGCTATTGAATGAAAAAATTTTAATTATGAAGGTTTTCAGTGGAATGAAATCAATTAGGTTTGTTTACAAGTGAAGGAAGGGAAATTCCTAGTGGACAAATTGAGTGGTTGAATGCTTTAAGATTCATGTGGGAGGTCTCAAGGTCAATCTCTTGGGATTGCTACGTCTATTGTGTGCTTTTGTTGATTTTCATATTTCATCAATAACCACGATTAGTGCTGGCGGGTTTGCGCTTGGCATCATCTGTGAAATGTGGAAAGGTGGCCACGGGTTTTCTACGAGGTTTTTCTTAGAAAATAAATGTTGAGGAAAATTTTGGTAACTACAAATTGGGTTTTTTATTGGTAGTTTTGGTATAATTTCACATCACCCTTGAATTAGAAGTTTTGGAAATGAACAACATGTAAGTCTTATCAATATAGAAAATTTGAGGAACTAGTGTGCAATATTAGATAAGGTTAGGTTAAAATGTTATTTCAAAAAATATAGTAAGATTTACAAAATATATAAACATAGCCTACCTTAATCAGATAAGTGATACTATTAAATTTTGAGTTTTATATTAGTTAAGATTGTTTTAGTTTATTTAAATTTTATGTTGCAGGAAATGCACCTGCACCTCCCTTGTGCTAGTTTTGTTTCCATATTGAAATGATAAAATGTGACTGAGACACAATGAACATGTCAGAAGTTCCTCTTACACGGATTGAAACCATTTCAATCCAGCTACAATTTCCTTACAGTGCATTTCAAAAATAAAATGTCAAATTTGACCATAATTTTATTGTTGGGGCCGATTTTTTTTTTTAATGCATAATTGTAGGTTAGTTATGAATTAACGAGACTTGGAGAAGCCTCTAAGACTCGTATTTTTTATTTGAAAGACATTTTCACCCTTAGTTTGCACCAAAAATGTTGGCAATTAATTTTTCAACATTACCATTAATTGTTTTAGGATGTGTGAGGGTGGTTCAACCCTCATCATACTTCATATGGAGAAAGTATAATTTCATATTCCATTCAAAGTTCAGTAGAGTTAATAGTTTTCAATATTGGTAGGATTGCAACATGTTTATCAGATTTTATCATGTATAAGGGTATGTGATTGGCAATAAATAAAGAGCGCTAAGGCCTTTATGTACCTCGATGTTGGTGGTATTTATTTTTGGACTCCTCTTTCATGGCCTTAGAAAAAATGTACCCTTCTCAAAGCAAAAATAATTTATTAGGCATGCAAAGGTTTTTCTACCATATTTTAAAGCTTGAATTATGTAGTTTCATCAAAACACTACAAGGAAAAGACCCTCTAGCGGATGTTTTTGAGGAACCCCACAGAAAAATACCCCAGACGTCCATTTCTAGCAGAGGATCCTTGAGGAGGTTGGCGGGCAGAGGTTTTTGTGGATGTATTTCTTCCGGTGCTCTTATCAACCTAAAATGCACTGGTGCGTTCAATATGACAATGCACTGGTGCATTACAAAAATTGGCACACCGGACACCGTGCGCTCCGTACACACACGCCCTGTCTGTTTTATTTTTGTAGAGCACTGGTGCTTTACATGTCGACCGCATAGATACTGCCTGGTGTGGAATAAATGAAACGCACTCGGGAACCCACAACATGTGCACACCAGTGGATGGTTAAATAAAAAAATTACGACAAAAAAACCGAATAAAACATTGGCACACCAGAAACAATGCGCTCCGTACACACCCTCCCGGTGCTTTTAATTCAGCAACCACACTGGTGCGTGTCATATCGTCAGCCTCGGTGCCTCATAAAAAGCGCGTGGAACATAAAATTCCTGATGCTGAATGACTAAAATGCACTTGGATCCCCGTAAATACCACACACCAGAAAAGGGTTTAAAAAAAACAAAATTATGGCCAAAAAACCGCAGAAATCATTGGTTCACCGGGCACCGTTACCGGTGCATAAAATCCCCATGCCCCGGTGCATCATAAAAGCGAGCAAAACATAAAATTCCCAGGGCAGAATGATGGAAATGCACCGGGGTCACCATAAATGCCACGCACTGGAATAGGGTTAAATAAAAAAAATTACGACCAAAAAACTGCAGAAATCATTGGTTCACCGGACACTGTTACTGGTGTATCATGATACTGTAGAGCACCGATGCTTTAAAACTGCGGTGCCCTGGTGCCTCCTAAAAGCACGCGAATATATAAAGAGCCTAGTGCGGCATACAAACAATGCACCGGTACTCCAGCAAAAATCCTGCGCACCAGAATAGGGTTAAATAAAAAAAATTTACGGCCAAAAAACTACAAAAATAATTGTTTCACAGGACACTGTTACTGGTGCATCATATTAATGTAGAGCACTGGTGCTTTAAAAATACGCCGCCCCGACGCCTCCTAAAAGCGTGTGAAAACAAAAAGAGCCCCGCGGGGCATACAGGAAATGCACTGGTACTCCAGTAAAACCCCGCACACCAGAATAGGGTTAAATAAAAAACATTTACGGCCACAAAACCGCAGAAATCATTGGTTCACTAGACACTGTTACCGGTGCATGATGTTACTGTAGAGAATCGGGGCGGCACAGTTATGCCGCCCGGTGCCTCCTAAAAGCACGTGAAAACAAAAAGAGACTAGTGCAGCATTATGACAACACACCGGTACTCCAGTAAAAACCTGGCGCACCAAAACAGGGTTAAATAAAAAAAACATTATGGCCAAAAAACCACATTTTTCACTTTTTTCAGTGCTACAGAGCTCTCAAGCACCGGTGTAAGTTATCCTTGCTTGAGCCACACTGGCATCCGTGCTCCCATTACACTTATTGCACGCACTGCTGCTGTACATTTCCATCAATATCTAGTTTTAATTTTATAAAACAGTGGACAAATTTTATTTTTTAAATTGTACAACCAATATGCCTCCTCAACGGGTAAATGTACATGTATTTTTATTTTTTTTCCATAATTAAACCTTTTATTGGATTAGAATTTGAAAAAACCTTAAAATTAACTATTTAAAAAAAAAAAAAAAATTGTCGCGCAGTGCGCTCAAGCTGTTCGGCTCGCACCGGTTTGTGGTGCTGCCTGTAAATTTACAGGTCGCACCGCACCCAGTGCTGAAGGAGTCCACACCAGTTCTGGGGCAGTACTGCGAGGTGCATGGTGTTATTTTAGAATTTTTTAAAAGTGCGGTGCAGTCATTAACCAGGCCGCACCATTGACAATGTTGAATCGTGGCCACCCAGTGTGTTGACCAAATTATCCGCTCTGGGGCACGTAATTTTTTCAGTGCGAAATGCAAATCGACATTGTCAATGGTTCAGGTTGGTAAATCGGTGCTAAGTGTATCCACACCAGTTCTGGGGAAGATTCCAAAGGCGCACTGTGTAATTGTTAATTTTACAACAAAGAGCGTTGTGCTCGGATACCTAGCCGCACCGTACGACTATGTATGGTGGCAGGAGGGCAGTGTGTTGACTTAGATATAAGCCCCGGGACGTATAGTGAAGTCAGTGCACCGGCCTCCTGACACCGCGCTTAGTGAATAGTGTGCTAAAAATATTTTCTAGAGCACCGCTCCTGGTGCTTTTTATATCATTATGTGCACCATCGTCGATGTGTCTCTGTGGAGGGACGCACTGTTACTAGTGCGTGACTGTGTTTTTAGTGCACTGACTCTTGTTTTATTTATTTTTCAAAAAATATTTGTATACGTATATTTGTAAATTCATGTGTCATTTAATTAAAAAATTGTGTTTAATATGTCAATCATTCAGAGACGTGAAAGGAGAGAAGAGGAGCAACAACAACAACAACAGGCAGAACAATATAACATGATTCACCTATGGGAGGCAAGAGAGAGGGAGAGAGATGCGTACCCTCGCCCTATTACACCAACGACGCAGGGGCTCCTAAGGCAGGTAGGCCTCCTCAAGTTCTATGAGGAGGCTACTTCCCTAAAGTCCCATAGTGGTTTTTTGAGACATCTTATCCGAAGGTGGAATGCCCAGCAACATGATTTCCGAGTTGGTATCGACTAGTGGTACACGCCCACTGAGGAGGATATATATTTTATTACAGGGCTTTTGAGGAGAGGGGTGGATTTTTCCTCGTTCCCCAAGGTTCCAGTTGATCGTGTGGCAGGGAGTTAGTTAGTTTACTCCCAAAGATACGTTAGAGCAGATATATTGTCTCTTTCAGATTTTCAGGTCTCCGGAGGACAGTTACATATTGGTGCATTTAGTCATGAGGAGGTCCAATGTCTCTCACTTATAATTTCAACCATTTCGCACAACACCAGTGATGGGCAACGCATTAGTTGCCAGCTTTTATGTTATGTTGATTATTTACTACAGCAGCCAGACTTGTCAGGTGGTCTGCCATTTTTTACGGCAGTTCTGTACAGCATTAGATAGATGTCATGCTCATGCACAAGGAAGGGTCAACTTCTATTTTTCTTCAGAGCTTTATTTTTTTTATTTTTTGAGAAGTTTCCAAAGATGAGGCCTTCTTTTCTTTGGAAACCTCGTAGGTTGATTACTGAGGCACGTATGCATATGTGGGGGCAGATGATACCCAAGAGGGAGGAGACTCTATTTCCAGTGAGGATATCAAATGATGCACTGGGGTTGCTAGCCAGTGTTTTTGAGCATCCCTTCATTATGGTCCCCTATCCTTATGTGGGGTTGGATTGGTGAGGGTGTGCCAACATCCTCTTCATAGATGATGAGCCACCAGATGATAGAGGTAATATTATTGTTTTATTTAAATTTATTCTAACATTTTCTTTAACTTGTTTTTATTAAATTGTGTAATGAAATTGTCCAATTATTGTTGTGTACTTGTATATATTTTTCAGACATTGGATCTTATGATGTCAAGGATCAGATGCCGCCACTGCCACCTGATCTAGTTGTGGGATCTTGATGACGATGCAGAGGGCATGATGCCAGATATTTTCGAGGATCGGGAGGAGGCCGGTGCAGATCAGAGACCTGCTCTTGCTGGTGCGCTGGCCCGCAGTCGACGTCTGAGTGATGCTACATACAGGATGGAGTTGGCCGACCAACTCATTCCATTGATTGTTGAGGCGGGCATCCACCCCACTTATTTCAGAGATATAGAGGCCGATGATAGGCTCTTACAGATGTGGAGATGCATGCTGCGTGACATGTATAGCCTGATGTGGCATGTCTTAGGAGTTACGACAACTTTTACATGACTGACGAGGACTATCACACGTTACGAGTGAGCCACAACACATGATGGATAGTCTGTGAGGTGTAGCGTACCATCGACATCTCATGATCGTTCATGGCCTCGCACCACGCTAGATTTACATGAGCCTCTAGTAGCTACACCCAATCTAGATGTATATGTCTTAATATAAGTTTCAAATTTACATATAAATTATTACTGAGTTGCTGCACCCAATCCCTATTTTTAGCGCATCCTCTTCAACATGCAGGTAACGACCAGTAGCACCGTATTTCTCTCTAACTTGGTTAGCAACCCAAATTTTGGGGCATATTTTTGGCATTTTTTCTTTTAAATGATCGGGATAAGGCACACTTCTACCATTCAAAATTCTGAATTCTTTCCTGTCACTATCCCATTTCATTCTTTTTTGTTCGTACAATGTGACCCACGATTTTGTCACTTCAG
Organism: Pinus albicaulis; assembly: GCA_034641835.2. Classification (NCBI taxonomy): domain Eukaryota; kingdom Viridiplantae; phylum Streptophyta; class Pinopsida; order Pinales; family Pinaceae; genus Pinus; species Pinus albicaulis. The sequence goes on from CM076579.1 coordinate 1,212,451,800, forward strand.
AATTGTAAAGAATGAATTTATTGATTACTTCAATTTCTGCATTCGCTGATGAAATCAAACCAACATTAGATAGTACTTCGAGATAAAAATATACATTATATCGAAGTTCAACATGAATATTAATTACTTTTTGTAAATTTTAAAAATTATAAGTCGCTTACTCTTTATCAAGCACTTTTTTCCACTTGTTTGGAGAAACTCTCCTTCTCTTTTGTCTTCATCCAATTCATTGCCCCAAATCACCGCACATGGTCTGTTGTCTATCTACTTGATGTACTCACTAGCATAGTAGAAAGACTCATATGATATGTACCCCTCTGCCATAGACCCCTCGGGTTTTGCCCTTTGTTGAACAAAACCTTTCAATTTCTTCATGTACCTCTCTAAGAAGAACATCCAACGAAAAGAAACAATCCCAACTAATTCAACCTCATCCAGCAGGTGGATTAGAAGATGAACCTGTAAGTCCATGAAACTCGTCGGCAGTTCCTTCTCAAACATACAAACAATCTCAACTGTCTCTTGATGCCACCATGGAATGCTAGCCACATGAATCTATGTTGACGTGATCCAACATACAAATGCAGATAATTTGGATATGGCACATCCTAGGTCTTGAGGGAATTCATGTTTCACACACCCATGCACAAACAAAGGATAATGACACTGCAAAGTATAAAAACGTGCAATAATATACAAAATTAGTTATGTTTTATGATCACCGCATGGGATAAAATTTATTAATATAACAAATAATAAAATCATGCTTTTAAAATTATACGTACTCTTAGAAGATTCAATGGTCATGTGATTTCAACCCTGACAAATGGTCATCCACGGAGAAGCAGCACCGTAGTGAAGACCCATATGAAGTTAGCACCCTCACATCCATTATAACTTCCTTTGCCAAATATATATCATCTTTTTTTAAAATCCATGGGACATCACCTTCTTTGAAAAACCATGAATTAGAGGGACCAGTGCCTGCCTCTGATCCCGTACTTTCTAATTGTCTTGGAAAATATTTTATTTTATTTTTTGAAGTAATAAGATCTTTCCTAACTGCCAATGTGTCACTTTGTTTCGATGATATGTGCCTCCATAAAGAATATGAAACATTTTTAAATATATGCATGGGATATAATAAGTGGGAAATCTTAAGATGCTCCCAATATGGGAGGTCATAAAAGATAGATTTCCTTTTCATCCCAATGGGAAATTTCTCAACATAGGTGTTGAAGAAATCTGGATCATCGAACTTAGGCTCCCCATTTGAATTGAACATTTATGTGAACTCCTTCTCCTTCTCTCTCTCATATTCTCTAAGCCATTCAGCTGGTGTCATTATTGGAGGCCTTTGGGTTCTTTCTCGTTTACCATTGAAAGCAGATGTTGCTCTTCTGTAAGGGTGTTGTTCTGGTAGGAATATCCTGGAGAAATCATACACTCACTTTCGAAGGTCCTTGGACCATCTAGCTTTCAGAGAAGGTCCACAACATTTACATCCAAAATACCCTTTTGTTACAAGACCTGCGAGATTATATTTGTATACATTAATTAATATGCATGGAAAGTTAAATAATATCATGAAGATTAGAACAAATAATATTACAATGAATTAAATAACTAATATGTGAAAGAATATTGTTACATTATATATAAACAAATCAATAAATTAAACATCTAATTTACCAGAGCAAACTCCTAAGCCTGGATAATCATGTGTCGTGTAAGCACATATGCCATACAACATAAACATCCTCTCTGCTGCGATGGGTCTTGATACATCATATACATTTATCCCATCCCATAATTCCTTCAATTCATCTACCAGTGGTTGTAAGTAGACATCTATATTCTTCACTTGTCTTCTACTAGGGACTATGATAGCCAACATAAGATGTTCATTCTTCACGGAAAACCATGGGGGGATATTATTATTGATCACTACTACAGGCCAAACAGAATAGTTGGCATTCTGGAGGGAATATGGGTTGACGCCATCCATAGCTATGCTGAGTCGTAGACGTCATACTTCATTCTTGAATTTTTCGGGCCATGTATCCTCTATACGCTTCATGGCTATTGAATCAATTGGTATTCACATAACTTCTAAATCACTTCTGTGTGAGGCATGCCATCCCTGCAACATATCTAATTCTTTGCAACGAAAGAGCCTTTGAATCCTTGGGATTATAGGCATGTGCCTCAATATCTTAAAAGGAGGACCAATACGTGATTTACCCTTCTTTTTTTATTTATCATACCTATCATGCCCACATTTCAGACACATCTCTTTGTCTGCATATTCTCCTCTATATATAATACAATCATTTTGACATGCATGATATGATATGTACTCAACACCCAACATTTTCAACAATTTTTTTGCCTCTTCGCAGCTACCAGGCAAGATGTTATCACTCGGAAGAACCTTATCTTTAAATAACCTTTAGTTGGTGATCATGGAAAACTATATTAATAAATATATATTAATGTCGATATAATTATTAATGTTCATAAAATTTAACATTTGTAATGTTCATTGTAGTGTACTGATTATATTTCAAATTTATATATAAGGGAAGTACTTTATGGTAACTTACCTAAAAATTTCCGAGAAACATGCATTCGACAAGCCAAAATTTGCTTTCAAGTTGTACAGTAACATCGTTGTCTCCAACTGGGTAGATTTTGACTGACCGCTGGGTCCAAAGAGAGGGGTGGTGGAAGCAAATTTAAGGCTTTCGAAAAAGGTGTCAGTGATATGAGCATCATCCCCTAGTTTATCATCATTTTGGAATGCATCTAACAACATTATATCCATGGCAGTCGTATCCCTTAAGTAATCATCCATACCAACATCTATTTGATTGTCTCCATTGCCAACTTGTGAAGAACTACTATTGTTGTAGTCATTCCTAATTGGTGAATCTAGACGTAGCGAGAATTGTATTGGTGGTTGATTCAACCATTCTTGGTATCGTTCCTCTCCGATTTTTTCTCTTAATTCAGTCTTCTCTCAATTTCACATTGTCGTGGGGTGCAACTGAAGATGGTAGGTAGGTAGTTCAACATCACTAGAATCCTAATAATTAAAAATAAATAAAAATTGAACATGATTAGTACAAAATAGTATGATATCAATTAGTAACCACGTTGACAATATTGCATGATTATAAATTGGTTTGAGATTGAAATAATTACATATTAATCAATATATATACCAAAAAATTATAATTATAATTACCATCATTGTCCCAGGATTGTGGCTAGAAGATGCAATATTGTTACAATTGGTAGGGTGAAGCGGCTGTCCATTTTCATCTAACAAATGCATCTTGCGATATGAAACTCCTGATAAGAAATTTCGATGTTTTGGAGTTGTACTTTGAATATAATTTTGTGCATCTAAACTCGATGATGAATCTACATGAACCTGCAAATTTGTATACATTATAAATTTAATCAAGTTGTGCATGATTGACTACATGGATAAAAAACATAAATAAATTCAATTAGATAGTGAAAAAATAAAACAAATATGAAGTAAATATTACGTCTCCACATGGATAGGGAGAACTCCGCAATGGACTTTGAGAAATATTATGGAACGAGCTAGATTTTGAAGAATTGCCCATTTCATATAATATATGATATTTTCTCCCTGCATTTGAGCAAAACAACAATAAAATTTGGTGCAAAAACCTAAATGTAATTCCGGTGCATATTGTTCAGATAACCGCACTGGCCAATTCTTTATTTTGCGTACCGATGCACTTCTGTAGCAAGTAGCACCGGTGCGGTTCAATTAAACGATGCACCGGTAAACGAATAACCGCAATAAAAAAAAGCGCAACCCTATTTTCTTTAAGTGAAAAAAAATGGTAAATTGAAACTTGGGCAGCAAAATATTTTTGAAAATCTAATTTCATAAAAAATTTCTTTAAATACAAAACACTTTTCATTATTTCACTATTTTTGCAAAAAATTTCAGCCAGAGATTTGCAGGATACATACCTGGAGCAGACAGAGCACGAGAGCACTATGGAGTAGGGAAATACGTTTGAACAGAAGTATTCAAACAATATGAATTCCAAACCTCTGGTAATTGAAACCCTGTACCATAGAATTTTAAACGACATGAGTAAAGTTTATTATTTTTTTGTACTTTTTTCTGCAATTTTGTTTATGCAGTGAAATGAGAAATCAAAGTCTATTGTTTTATTTTATTTTTTCTCTAGTTTTTTATGAAGTAAAATACAAAATAAAATCTTATTATTTTTTAACTTTTTGTTTCTCCAGTTTTTTACTTTTTTTGTAGTTTTCAGAAACAAAAATAAAAAAAGAAATCAATTTTTAGAAACAAAACCCTAGATTCTTTTTGTTTCTGCCATTTTTTCTCCCTCTTTCTTTTCAATTTAGATTTATAGGGTTTATTTATTCATAATAAATCCAACCCATGGGATGACTTGCATATTCGAATCTCAATCCATGCTAGCCCTTGCGCCAATCTTAAAAAAAATAAAGATTTTTTTCGTCGGTGCGCCCTGCGTAACGTTGCGCACCGCGCAAGTACAATGATAAAAAATTTAAAATTTTTTAATGTTTTTATTAGTGCGCCATATGTAACATACGGCACCAGTGCACTATTACATTATGGCGCACCGCACAACATGCTGTTTTGAAAAAAAACCATTTTACAAACATACCCTACATTATTTTTGTTTATGCACTGTCTTCTCCCACTTGCTGTGATTTCAGAATTAGGGCTTTTCAATTTATATTTAGAGGGTTTATATTGCTAAATATAAACCTAAGACATCCAACGAACGGTTTGAACTACATAGTCAGATCCCAATCCATGTCGGCCCTTGTGTCAATCTTAAAAAAATACATTTTTTTTTGTCGGTGCCCCCTTTGTAACATAGTGCACTGGTGCGCTCTGTTATACAAGCGCACTGCACAAGTATAGTGATAAAAAATTAAAAAAACAAATTATGTTTTTATCAGTGCGCTATATGTAACATATGGCACCGGTGCACTATTACATTATGGCGCACTGCACAATGTGTTGTTTTGAAAAAAAACCATTTTACAAACATACCCTACATTATTTTTGTTTCTACCCTGTCTTCTCGCACTTGCTGTGATTTTAGAATTAAGGCTTTTCAACTTGTATTTAGAGGTTTAACAGAATAGTGGAATAACCTTTTCAAGTGTATTAATGTAACATATGGCACCGGTGCACTTGTATTTCGGGTCATTAATACACTTGAACAGGTTATTCCACTATTCTGTTAAACCATTGCACCTGTATGGACTCTCTTTTAAAAAAAATTGTATTTAGAGGGTTTATATTGCTAAATATAAACCTAAGACATCCAACGAACGGGTTGATCTACATAGTCATATCCTAATCCATGTTGGCCCTTGCGTAAATTAAAAAAAAAAAAAAATTGATGCGTCCTGTCTGAAAGAGTGCACCGAGGCGCTCTGTTATCACAGCACACCGTGAAATTACTGTCATAAAAAAATTATAAAAATATGCAGCCAGTGCGCTATTTCATTATGACACACCGCGAACGTTCAGTTTCGAAAAAAAAAAAATAACTTTCAAAAAATACAAACCTTACTTTCTTTTGTTTCTCCCCTTTCTTCTTCTTCTTTCTGTGATTCAGAATTAGGAATTTTCAATTTATATTTATAGGGTTTGTATTGCTAAATATAGACCTAAGACATGCAACCGACGAGACGATTAGCATAGTCATATCCTAATCCATGTGGGCCTTGGAATGATTTAAAAAAAAAAATTATTTTTACCGGTGCACCCTATGTAAGGTAGCACACCGGTGCTCTGTTGTTTACAAGAGCACCAGATAAGTAATATGAAAAAATAAGATTTTTTTAACAGTGTCCCATATGTAAAATATAGCACTGAATTATGCTAAAAAAACTAACACTAGACGATTTTTATTATTTTTATGATGGTTAACCGGTGCGGTCATTGACATGTAATGCATCGGGGTTTCTTGTTGACATAGAGCATCGTACGATGTATTATACTATTTTTTGCGGTGTGTGGGAAAGACATACACGCACCGACATCGATGTGTTCACCATGAATGGCGCACCAGTTTTTTGAGATTTTTTTTATTTTAATTGAGAAGTTGACAACTTATTTCAAAATATATTATTGACTGATATGATATAGGTTTGATATTTTTAAAGAAATTAATGACAAGAGATCAAGTAACAAAAATACTGATAACACATCAAGAAAAGAAAAAAAGGCAAGTTCTTTGTAAATTTTTTACAAAAAAATTATTTTTGAACTATATGTAAGTTTAAATAATATGTATTGTTTAATGTGTATCATGCAAAGCCACAAAATGATGAAGTTCGATAAGATTATTTCTGATCTAGGACCAGAAGAACGTATAAGCTTGATGGAAAAATTGCAAAAGGATGAATCAGATGAATGAAAAAATATTGTCGATCCAATATGAGTTTCTTTTTTTAGTTTTCGTTAATAATATAATTAAAATTATTAGATAACATGTGTGAAAAAGTCTATTAATTCACCTCTATTTAATATTCTACAGGGACCAACAACTCAGAAAAGGAATGTTGTTCTAAGAAAAGAAAAACTATAGAACATGCAAATGAAAATGAATTTCTCCTTAGCTCATCTGGAGGGGTGTTGGAGGTTAACGAAAGGGGGAAAATCTTTTACAAATGTTTGAGGGATCTAGTGGAATGAATGTATAGACGTTCTTTCCACTTAAAATAAAAAAACCAATCCAATGATTCTAAGAACCAGATTTTATGTAAACTACAGGAACAGTTTCCAGAGAATTGGTCAATGAGACATGTCAGACTTTTAATAGCAAAAACGTACAAAAGAAGAAGAAGGAATGAAAAAGTAATATTCCTTTAGATGTTTGTCTATAATTATTTATAAATATCACTTTTGTTATACTTACTTTTCATATATCAATATAAAAATTAAATAGTTTATTGTCATGTTACATTTTCAGGAAGATTATGAAAATCTCAAAAGATGAACGAGCTGATATCAGAAATATCCAGTAGGAATGTCCAAAAAGGTGAACAAGGAGATGGTCAAAAAAATTGAAAAAATTGCATCGCGGGAGGAGCCATCTCAACAACAATGTGCTTCAAATTTAATATGTAATCATTGAATTTTTTGATCATTAGGTAAAATAAATAAACAATTTAGCATTAAATATTAATTTTCAAGTATTTTCTTGCAGAAAAGAAAAGAAAATAGAACCCATTCAACACATAAAACAGGACGACAAGGAAGAAAATGATTGATATCTAAGTTTGTGAGTAACTATTACTTCCTTATAACAACTTAACTAGATTTCATTTTTGTATTATTAAGTTGTTTTACAAAAATAATCATTGAATGTCTCCAAAGAGGTGCTAACATACAAAGAAGAACCATCAGAGGAATTGATTGAAATTAGTTTAAATATAGGTTGTGCGTATATGTTGGCATATCAGAACTTAATTGTGGAATTTGTAAGCATCTATCGATCTTGTTTTACTTAGCTCCATCTATAATTAATGAAAAAAATAAATCTTTTATATTAAATATATGATTTCCTATAGGGTATAAAACTTGCAGGAAACGAAGTATGGCACTGCGCCAACAGATCAAATCTTGAAAGATGGCATGTTACATGGTTTTGAAAGAATGTGTATAGTTTATGAGTCAATTGTTGCATTGGTACGTCATTTATTTTCGATTTAAATTGATGTATATTATTTAATATTGCAATTTTCATTATTCTCACCAATGTATATACACTCATTACAGTTTATTTTTATGTTTGTAGATGGAAGGAGGTGAAGAAGAAGAAAACAATCAACGTCGTGAACAATTTTTTTTTGAAAATAACCCAAGTCATGGAAGTAGCTCTAGCAGTGATAGCAGTTCAAGCGAAGAATGATGATCACTATGTTTGGATATAGAAGCAAGGCGTTGTACTATTTTTGGAAAAATGTCTGTGAAATCATACATTTTCTTTAATGTAATGGAAATAGTGTCCCAATTGAAAGATAAAGGGATACCAATAACTGTCCCATTTTGTACGACAAATAATGTCTTATTCATATATATATATATATATATATATATATATATAATAAAAAATGTTTTAATTTATTCTATTGTGTTTTCTATTGTCGCTATTGCGTTCTCCATTGTTGTTCTCAAATGTAGTACTAAGACTTTAATTCATATGAATATTGTTATAACATATATATGTGTCGACTTTTGATGAATAATGAATTTAAAACAATCATAATATTTGCACTGCCACAGGTCGATGTTTCTAAAACATACAAAATGAAAACCGGTGTGCTTGTATTATTAAGCACACTGGTACATTTTTACTACCTATCGAGACTGCACAAATACCAAAACCAGTTAAAAATATCGAGGAGTTTGTGCGGTACGGCACTCTGGTGCGTTTTACCACCTATGAGCACCACATGAATACTGATACCAATTATAAATTGCGGTGCGTCTGTGTGATACTATGCACCGGGGCGTTTTTTATGTCTATACGCACCGGTGCATTTGGATGACCAATAGGCACCACATGAATACTAATACCAATTAAAAATCTCGGTGCATTTGTGTGATAGTACGCACCAGGGCGTTTATGTGTCGATAAATGCTGGTGCATTTGTATGACATATTTGCATCGCACAAATACCGATACCAATTGTAAACCTCAATGCATTTGTGTGATACGACGCACCAGGGCGTTTATATAAGCATACACACCGATGTGTTGATACGAGCTATGGGCACCGCTCAAATCCTAAGACCAATTAGAACGGCCCCGTGCATTGTATCACCAACACCAGGCCCGGTGCTGTTATTTTCCTTAACGACCCGGTGCATTCCCCTTCGACCGCCCCGGTGTGTTGTCTACCGATACACACCGGTGCGTTAAAACCTGATAAGAGCACCAATGAAAAAACATCCGTAATAACCTTCGACCACCCATTTTTTTTTAGTTGTGTTTAATTTCCGTTAAAAGCTTTGCCAAAACCTCCGTTACCAGAAACAGATGGGGTAGCATATGTTTTTTTGAAAATTTTGGCTAATTTTATAACACTAAAAACCTCCTTTATAACCTCCGCTAGAGGGTCTTATCCTTGTAGTGAAATTAGGTGGTGTTGAATAAGGTCCCTCGAGGATTTAGGTAGAGGGAAGGGTGATACTAATGATGAGGATCCCAATATACGTGATGGTGGAACATTTCTTTTCATTTAAATTATTTAAATGTTCTCACTCATTTATTCACGATGCTTTCTTTCCAAGTTCAAATATAGTGAACTATTTTTTGGGGCATTGGGGATACAACTTGAAGGCAAGAGAGAGGCGATTGGTACTTGGAAAACATACAATATATACTCACTTAAGAGTGCCACATGGGTATTCTATTATAGAGCTTAAACATTTCAACTTACAAGACTTGAACCTAGGTGGGGAGGATCAAAACAATTCTGCCCAACTACCCAAGCTAAATTCAATTGAATATAATGTGCTATTTTATAAAATACCCACACGCACACACACACACACATATATATATTGTTTCCCTGTTTCTATTATCTTGGTTTATTTGAATGGGAATATTATTTTTGTTGTGCTAATATCCAATTCATAATTAAGAGAAAGTTATTAAGGATGATGACGTTAATTAAAAGTTTAAAATGAGGTTTTATGTGTTTTTTATAAGAAAATTAACTTAAATAAAACACAAAACAAAAACATCAATCAAACATAAACATCACCATAAACAATCTCACATCACAATATGATGAAGGAGTTCACCCCACTTGGGGTATGTCTCCTTGGTCCAGCTTCCAGTGGCTTGCCCCTCTTCCATTATGATCAAAAGTGTGAATATATGTGTTTAAAATTCTCAATATGCTTCGAAACCTCTTCCATCAACTCCAGAATGCCAAAAAATTCCTTTCTAGCATCTTTCTGATTCAAATTTCGTGAAAACCTGGAGAAGTTATGATCTCCCCAAGTTTCTCCACTAACCGCTCCAAAAATTTCTCCAGGGCCAGCAACATCATACAATTTTTCCATTTATCTGCGCTAACAGGGCAAAAAAATGCTTGTTTTCAAGGTGAAAATTTTCCCTCCAGGACTACGGGTGGATTTTTTTTTTTTTTTTTTAAAACACAAAGGATGCCAACGACTTTGCTAATCATTGGAATGTGACCGCTCTTCTGTTTAACCATAGCATGTAATATGGGGGGGACTTGGGGCTAACCTCCCATTGGAGGTGGCATCAGTGGCAGTGACAAAGGGCCACCCCAAACCCTCCCGTCGTTACAACATAAATACATGCAGTGGACTATATTGTTAAGTCACAACTGAATGGCATAGTGGTATGTGTTGGTGTTTGTTGTGTAGAGGTCGGTGGTTTGACTCCCCAGGGCTCCGCTCAGCCCTAAAATTTTTTTTGCGTCCCACTTGCTGCCACGTGGCGGCCCCTGGCCAGGCCACGTGTGAGCACTTGGTTGTCTCAAAATCAACCAATAATATTCTTCCATCACAAACCTGTAATAATGTGCCACTTGGCACTCCATGATTCATTGGAGGATAAAAAAGGGTTTGAACAGTCAACTTCCACATAGTCATGCCTAGTGAGCTGTACGAATTGTTGATTGGGCTGTCTGCACATTTTTTTTTAATTGCATGTTTGACAAAGTGGAGAGAATAAGTTTTTGGGAGCATACGGTGTCGATTTTCCGTGAAACGAGTTTCACCAGATTTAGAATGTTGAGATCGATGTGGTTGTTTAGTTTCCACACCGATCCGAGAACTTTTATTTTTGAGCATAATTTTGAGCATTTGATCACTCCTCCCCACTGGAAGCTTTTGGACCGCAAAAGATCAATTTTAGTTGTTCAACATTTGAGGGTACAGTTCCCTCACCTTTCAAATCTATATCCATTTGGCCTTTGAATGATTTTTTCCTTTTAACCCCACATGAAGGTAGTCAACACTCCCTCTCTTTGATGTCCTTGTTCTTCTGTCAATAATGGTGTCTTGCTGAAGCTCATCAAGGCATCTAGGAGAAAATTCTTCAATGGAAGGAATATAAACTTGTTCTCCTTGATATTCAATCAATGAAGGCTCATATAACCTCAAGTTCTCAACATTAACAACAAAGAAAATTTATATGTATGAAGGAAAATCTAACTTGAAGGGATTTTCACTAATATTTTCCAAAATTATGAAAGGACTATAATGGATTGGTTTTAGTTTTTTTAGCTTCCCCTTCAAGTCTCTCTTTGCTAATGTGAAGGCAAACTTCGTCACCAACTTCGAACTTGTGATATACACGATGCTTGTTTTGCCTTGCTTTGTACATTCCTTGGCTATTTTAAAGTTGATATCTTATGTATCAATTGGATTTGTTCTATGAAATTCTTAGATTTTTCTATGTTTCTATGGTTATCAATAGCAACATACTTCCCAAAAATTAAATTCAATGGAGATCTAGGCAAGTATCAAAGAAATGCCTCAAATGTCGATGTTTGTGTAGAGGAGTGTTTTGCACAGTAGTAAGCATGCTAAATGTAGTGCAAGTTTTCATCCCACAACTTAGGATGATTGCTGCGATATCCTCGAAGAAGGTGTATGATTGTTCGATTGACCACCTCGATTTGACCATCTGTTTGCGGATGAAAGGATGTACTCTTCTTCAACTTGGTGTCCATCAAGTTCCACAAACTTGACCAACAATTCCCAACAAATTGAGAATCTCTATCACTAACAATGGATGTGTGAAAACCAAAATGAACCCAAACATGCTGAAAGAATAAGTGAGTTGTTTGTTCGGCTATGATTTTTTTTTTTTACATGGAATTAATATAAACATCTTATTGAACCTATCCACAACTACATACAAATAATCATGACCTCACTTTTATAAAGGAATACCTCCTACAAAATCCATAGAAACACTCTCCAATGGATGTGAAGGTACATGAAGTGGTGTGTACAATCCTAACTTCCTATTGCTAGGCTCACTAATTGCACATACTGAACAACCTTTAATGAAATGTGACACACTTTCAAGCATGTGAGGCCAATAAAAATACCTCTAAAGATGTGCCACTATTTTTCATTACAATGAAATGTACAACAATTAGAGAAGTATGTCTTCCCTTATGACATTTACTCTCTCCCCATGTGGAATATAAACCTTGCCAAAATGATACAATAGGTTATTATGTACATGGTAATCCCATTCCTCTACTGGGTTGCCTTGACTCAAGCTTGCATAAAAATCTTGAAACTCATTATCACATGGATATTTCTCAGCATCAATTTCATGCAAAACAAAATTATGCTTGAGTAAATTAGTTTCACTATTAATAGGCCTAGAAATCATATCAGAAACCTTGTTGTAAATACCTTTCTTATACCTGATGACCAAGTGGAATTGTTATAAGAAACCCGTCCATCGAAAGTGCCTTAAATTCTACAAATTAGTTTACAATTTCAAGTATTGCAATGGTTGGTGGTTAGTGTGTATGATGGTTTCCTTTATGATCAAGTACTGTTTCCACTTTTTCACTCTTTGAACCAACACATAAAGCTACTTGTCATAAGTAGGATAGTTAATCTTTGCACCATTGAAAGTTTCTGAATGAAACGAAATGGGCTTACCATGTTGCATAAGGAATGCACCCATGGCATAGTCGCTTGCATTAGTTTTAATCTCAAAGGGTTATCTCAAGTCTGGTAATGCAAGTACTGGGGCTGAACTGATCTTTTCTTTCAAAGTATAAAATGATTTTTGTTGCTTGCCTCCCCACTGGAATACCTAATTCACACTATTCAATGCATGCAAAGGAGATGCCATAAAGAGAAGTTAGAAATAAACTTCGTCCAATATTTGGTTGCTCCCAAAAAACTTCTTACCTCAGTGAGTGTCTTGGGCGTTGGCCAATTCACAATGAGCTCAAAATTAGAGGGGTCTATCCTCAACTCGCTTCATCCAATAATGTGTCCCAATTAAACCAAATAAGTCTTTCCAAATTAACATTTTGACATCTTCAAAAACAATTGTTCTTTCCTTAAGACATCAAGTACTTTTCTTACATGCCTGACATGTTCATCAAGTGATTTATTGAAAATTAAGATATCATCCAAGTAGATGATGACGAACTCATCAAGAAATGGTCTGAAAACATCATTCATCACGTGCATGAAGGTAGCATGAGCATTACATAAATCGAAAGGAACAACAAGCCATTCAAACAAACCTTGCTTTGTTTTGAATGCCGTCTTCCAAATGTCCCCTTCAACGATTCTAATTTGACGATAGCCACTCCTTAAGTCTGAATTAGTATAATACTTTGAATATTTCAATTGATAAAGTAAATAATATATTCTAAAAAGTGGATAATGATTCTTTACCATAATATTTTTCAATGCATGGAAATCTACGCACATACATTATGTTCCATCCTTTTTGGAAACCAACACAATAGGTAGCTGCATGGCGAAGTGCTTGGTCGGATGATCCATTTTTCCAAAAAATCTTGGATTTTATTTTTTATTTCAACACTCTCCATCACCAACATCCTATACATGCCAATGTTAGGAAAAGGACGATATTGTTGCAATTGTATCTCATGTTGGATTCCCCTCTTGGGAGGTTACCCCTTTGGCTCCTGTAACATCTCATTATTTTGATTAACCACTTCAATCAAATCAGATTTCAAATTTGGATCACAACCTTGGAATGCTTCTTAATCAACATCATTCTTTGGTTTCATAATAAGAAGCACAAAATTCTTTCTTGAATTCAATAGTCTTTTCATTTTCCCCACATTAACTATTGAAAGATTTAGTTTTTGGTGATGAGCTCTCACAATATACTCCACACCAATTTTGAAAAAGTGGTATTTTTTTTCATGGCGATAGAAGATAAATTTTCTATCATAGAGGTAAGGACTACCCAAAACAATCGTTGAAATACCAAGCAGTACAACATCTAATTCAACTTCGTCAATGAAGTTTTCTATGATTACAAACTGAAGAATACACTTTCTTGTCACCTACAAATTTTTGTTCTTGAATATCCAACCCAAAGCATATGGTGTGTGATGAGGAATGGTTTCAAGATTAAGTTTCTTGACTAAGTCTTTAGATATCAAGTTTTCTTGAGACCCACTATCAAATAGTGTGTTTATTTTTGTATGTTTTGATATAACCCTCAAATGAAATAATTCAATTCTCGTTTCTTCATTTGGAGTACTAGTGTGACAATTTGATGCACTAGTGCTAGTAATGGATTCTTTTACCTTCCTACCCATGGATGTAATTTTAGTTTCAACACTTGAATTAGATCCCAAATCCTGTTGAGTGGTTGCAGTTTTTTTTTGTTTTCCTTTGTCATTGAATTTATCGAGCCTCATCTATGGATGAAGCTTCCTACAATGGTCTTCATCATGACCATATTTTTAACAATGTTTGCATGCCGTTTTATCTTCTTCCTCTTTAACGGGTGCATTTTTCTTTCCCTTTCCTTTCTCTCCACTCTTAAATGGCTTCTTTTGGAATTTTTTTCCCTCTTGCCTCAAGGTGAGTGGCTTAAACACAAACCTCATCTAAGCTATTGGGATTAAACATAAGGATAGTGTGCCTTAGGTAGCTATGTAAACCCCATATATACTTCAGCAATGTATCTCTGGAACACAAATCAACACCTAACATAAGATCTCTTTTTCTAAATTCTTAGGTGTAATATTGTACATTTTGACCCTTAAGTTGTCTGAAGTTCTACCAATTCATAATGGATTTTTGCATATATGCTAGAGGGTAAAATTGCATTTAATTTCAGCAATGAAATTATACCGAGAGAGTGATATCTTACCATTTTTCTTTATCTCATCTTGTGTATTGGCTTCCCACCATACTAGTGTTGCACCGTTCAATCTCAAGGAAGCTAGTTGTATCTTTGTATCATCATCTTGAAGGTTTTGAACTCTACAATAGACCTCCAACTGACAAATACAATTGTCCAGTTTCTCTACATTCACTTCACCATTACACGTAGGAAACTCAAATTTAATATCAAGTTTTAACATGGTTTGTTTACCAATTCCTTTTGAGGTAGGTTGATTAGTATGTGTAAGGGTTATAGTAGTGGAAGAGGATGAAGATGAAGGTGAATATGGTGGTGAGGATGATTGTGAGGTAGATAGTGGCTTATCACCATTTCCATTACCTCCTCCTCCTAGAGAACCCTCTCGTTTTTTAGGCTTGGAGCTTTCACCCGGCAACCTCGTGTTCCTCTCTTCATAGAGGACCTTCACCATCTCTGTCATGTTAAATAAATCCTTCCTAGAAGCCTTCTCATCCTCTGACATGTTATCAAATCCTCCTTCAAGAGAAATTCTTACTGAAGCTTCTACTACAACTAGAAGTGAATATTATGGTGGAAATTGTGGAAACGACGCCCTCCTTCTCCTGGCTCCAACGTGAGAACCTGCACCAAAAAGTTGGCCTTCTTCTCTCTTGATCTTCAACCTTGTAAGAATTTAAACACTTGAAAAAAAAACTAATGCTCTTTGCACAAGCAAACCTAGTGTTGTTATACCAACTTGATCTGGATGGGAATATTAGTTTTGTTGTGCTAAGATCTAATTCAGAATTAAAAGAAAGTGCTTGGGGATGATGAGGTAAATTTCAAGTTTAACATGAGGTTTTATGTGTTTCTAACTATTTTTCATGAGAAAAATAGCTTAAATAAAGCACTGAACAACAACATCAATCATACATAAACATCACCATAAACAATCACACAACAAAATATGATGAAGGAGTTTACCCTGCCTGGGTTATGTCTCCTTGGTCCAACTTCTAATGGCTTGGCCCTCATTTATTATGCTCAAAATTGTGAGTAAATGTGTTTAGAATGCTCAATCTACCCTAAAACCTATTCCATCAGCTTCAGAATGCCCAAAAATTCTTGTCTAGCCTCATTTTGATCCGAATTTGGTCAAAAACTGGAGAAGTTATGATCCCCCCAAGTTTTTCCACTAACCACTAAAAAATCTCTCCAGGGATGGCATCATCCTACAATCTCAACCTTTTCCCGCACTAACTAGGCGAAAAACTACTTGTTTTCTGAGTGAAATTTTCACCTCCTTAATTTTCCCTCTATGGCTATGGGTGGAAAAAATGTTTTTAAAAAACACAAAGGTCGTCAGTGGTTTTGCTAACTGTTGGCATGTCGCCTCTCCTCTGTATAACTGTAGCATATAATATGAGGGGGGGGGCGGGGCTAGCCTCACGCCTGAGGTCCCGCTGGTAAGCCACATGCCAACATACCCTATAATTTATCTTTTCAGTTCAACAAAGGTAGACCTCTCCAAGTTTTGTATTTGGAATTGTTGAAATGATGATGTAGCAAGTGCTAAAAAATTATCATTTTTTGACATTTGTGATGGATGATTTTATATGTTTTAATCATGGTATAAGTTTCTATAGAGATGATATGCATACGTGGGAATTATTTTGGAAATTTCTTAAACAAATTGTGGAGAAACCCATTAAACCAACTGTAACTAGGTAGTAGCTAGGATCTAAATGAAAAAGTTGCATAATATTTTGCAGACGTGTGTGGTGATGAAGAAATATAAAATAAAGATTACTATAAGGTATTATCAACAAAACATATCTCCAAATTCCTACTCTAGTTTGGAACATATTCTTGTTAATGATTTTTTTTTTTTTTTTCCAAAACCAATAAAAAATACACAAAGAAATTCTGGGGATTGAAAAAAGATGAAACACCAACTATTTTCAAGGTCTGCACATACGTGGTACTTCAAGCTAGTCAATATTTCTACTTTATTTTTTGTTGATACATAGTTGAAAATTAACATTTGTAATCAGACAACATTCAATTCCTTGTGCCTTTTCATTTGAAGTGGCTTGGGATGTTTGTACTTTATAACAGGACAAAATTTAGTTCCTCATGTTTTTTCTTTCGAAGTGACTTGGGAAATGGATTTCAAGTCTAGTTTCTTATATCCTTGACTTTAGTTGTATTCTTCCTTCTTTATTTTGTCTATCTTATTCATTCATTTTTGGAAGGTAGCAAAGGGATTTTTTGGATCTTAGCTGGCTATGAAATATCTTCCATTGCTGGTTGATTCTTTCTTCCCATGAAAAAATTTCCTTCAAAGTTTCTTTTGCTGCAGAGGGAAGCTCTACGAGACGCTTTGCCACCTCTTGGTTGGAATCCAAAGTGCTTATAGAGGGGTTAAGATCAAGTGCATTAAGCTTGTTATGATGCATATGGAAGCTCAATGGGACACTCTCACACCTCTTGCTTAGAATTCGGAACTGCTTGGAGGTATTAAGATTAGTTGGCTTCCTCATTAGGATGTTGTCTTCTTTTTAGAAGATCTGGAAGTCTCAATTTTGGTGGTTTTCTAGTATGATACTCGTACATGCTGAAATGGGGGATTTGGAGGTTTAATGGTCACCTTCTCTTTTTTTTTTTAGATTTGTATTCTTTACTAGTTTTGTTGGTTTGGGAATGGAAAAACAAGGTGACACTTTTTGAGGCAGCTTTGCAACTTCTACACTCGAAAGATATTTTTGGAGTCTAGACTCTAGAGGTTGATCCTATAAGTAATTCATAATTTTTAGCTGTATTGAGGTTGGAAAGGGTTTTTTTATGTAAAATTCCATACAAAACCTTAAATTTTGCAGTTATTATTGATGGCATTAAGATTTTTTCTGACATATTATAGTTATGTTGGAAAATTATGTCATTTCAGAACTTTGTTGGAAATCTAATATTATTTCCCACATTAGAAATGATGTTGGCATGTCTTCAAAGTGGTCAATTTCCACTGTCAATTTCTTCATTCAAATTCCTTCCCTCTCCATCATCCTAGTTTACTCTTTCGGATACTATATCCTTGAAGATGGGAATTGTTAAAAAAGTTAAAAACCACATAAAGAATGTTGTGTAATATTTGGTTTACCAATTGGTCTTTAGCCATATTGCAACCATTTATACTAATATCCAAATGAATATGAACCAAAATATCATTTAAGAATTAATGTGAGCTACTACTGGCTCTTGTTTAAGAAATATTACTAAGGAATATGAGCTTTGAGAACCATGTTTTCTTTGGTATTTGTGAGAGCTCTTGACCTCCTTTATGTTTGGGAAAGCATAGTACCTAGAGATTCCAAGGGAAGTGGGCTCACACCTTGCCTCCTTGGCTTCATGAGATCCTTGTGCCAGTCAGACCTAAGCTTTCCTCTCTTTAACTTCCCTATCATTCGCTAAAACAAAGAAAATCCAAAAATGTACAAGAAGAAAAACAATCTGAGAAAGGAATATATCCATGGAAACACAACTGAAACGAAAATAGGGGAAGCAAGGGATACATGTTGGCTCCAACCCATAGGAATAAAATTATGTAGATAACTCTAATAAATTTTATCATTCTCATTTCTTAATATTGATCTATTTTAGTGATATGACCTACTACAAGTGATATACAATGAAAATTTTCATCAATGCTCATGATTTATTTAGTCTTCTAATGTTATTAGATGTAACATTTGCACGCTTTGACTCCTCTACTTTCCTAGTTGTATTCCACTTACCACTAATGACAACATTTACAGAACTTCTCTCATAGAAGACTATAATGTTTTCAGTTTGTTTGTTCAAGGCACTAAATTTTTCATGAGGAAAATATCTTTCTTGAATGACATGGAACTCCTTAAGTACAGGACCATAATTTCATGACCCCTCCAACATATTTTTCATGAAGTGCAAGAGATATTATTCTTCTTCTCGCCAAATTATAGTTCAATGGATTCTTACAAGTTATAATATCCAATGCAACCACCCCAAAGTTTATACAATAACCCAAAAATTAAAAAAAAAATATCCTACTGAACTTGGCATGTTACATTCAAGCTGAAGTGGTTTAATGTAGAAAGAAGGAAAATTTCCAACCTTTAGCTCCCCACAATTTATAATCATTCACAATATCTCGTTAAAACAATATATAATAATAATGAAGACTATCATATATCTATCTTCAACCACAAATATTTTAATCATTGAGAGGTTTTGACCCTCGTTTCTTTTTAATCTCACCTGTTTTAAATAAATATGGGGTTAATATGGACCTATGTTGGTGATATCGCCTATGGGATTTCTCTATGTTTTGACTATTTTTGAAGTGAGATTGACTATATTGCATTAAAAATATAGTTTATAATTTGATATTGTATTGTAATCAAGTGTTTTCCTATTTTTTGTTTTAACCATGGCTATTTTTTGCACCAAAATAGGTTATGGTTTTAAGAATCATTTGCTGAAAATGGGAATATGTTTGTTCCTACCTTATTCTTTGGTATTTGGGTTGAAATAGGGTCCAAAAAAAATATGGAAGATGAGAAAATCTGTGTTGATAATCTGGTGGAGCATCTGAGTCCAAAATATGAATTCCCTCCTCGACATGCTTTCTACGGGGTGAGAATTTTCATATTCTAGGCTTTCAATTTCAAATAGTGTGTTTGTAGTGTTTTTATACATCATTCTATTAATGGTAATTTTCATTCATTTGAATGCTTAATTCTATTAGGTTTTTTGCGACGGTAGAATTGTTATTTGCATTTGTAATTATTGTATGGTTTACTAGAATAATGTGAAACTTTTGGTCCAAGTTCATACACACTTTCTAGAGTATGTAGTAAATATTTGTTACTTGTCAATGGCACATCTTACCTTCAGGGAAAATTTTAAGAACCCCCCTAAATTTATATATATAATAAATGGCTGAATCCCCATGATACATAGGAAAAATAGAAGGCGATTTTATTAATAATATAATATTTATATATAATTTTTTGGAAAATTTCTTATGATATTATATTATCTTGTAAAATCATGGCGAATCACCAGTACAAATGGCGAATCACTACTACAAAATGGTGAATCGTTGTCTAGTGGAGTTCGGGGTGTTGGTTCCAACGAAGATATGGTATTTGAACCAAGAGTAGAAGGAAGAGAACCATCGAGACCAAACATGGCACATGGTGACTCGTGAGGGAAGTAGTTCTTGTGCAGATTGGAAAACATGTTCTTCTAGTTCTGCTAAGCGTAGTGTTGTTGCTCATGCTACTACTAACACTGATATTGAGGTTGGAGAGGAGTTTGAGGAGAAATGAACAACAACGGGAAGAAAAGAAAACATGCTATTAAAAAAGTGTTGATAAACATTGGATCTGATCTAGGTGCCATGGTACAATAACAATATCGCAAAATACTTCAGATGTTCAATTATGGAAACATAATTTACATTACAACACCATCATGACTCTTACACAACCATATTCATGGAAATGATTTGATGTTGGGAATCTCTTAAAGGAAGACCTAGCATGGTAACTATAATAAGGTGAACTGCTTCTCACTTCTTCAAAATATTATTCCTTCTCGTGCCTTCAAAATTTGGATATTGAAAGGAATATGTGCCAGTTGCAGCCACCCTGTTGAATATGTTAAAATTATAACCATCAACATGAAGAGAACCATTAGAAAAACTCCATTCGGAATTCCCCATGTCATGCCCATGCCATGCCATGAATCTGTTTGTAGCAAATTCCCACAAGTAGTAGCAGTGGCACCCTGTATTTACCTGATAGCTCCATTGATTGGAGAGGAGGTCCACTCTAGAACTTACCAATGCTCTCCTAGTATTGTTGTACAAATGATGTCTTGTTTTAAATTTGTACAAGGAGAGATACATTTTCAGTATATGCATATTTTCAAATCTGGTAGTTATAACTTATAAGTCCAAATAAAATATAACCCAAAGAACCATCTTGTTCTATAGGCATGACAAATCTAGCCAGATATCAATTACTAGAAAGTTGTTCATGGATGTGATGAATTCAATTATGACTGAAACAATTTTCACCCTAGATGAACCTTGACCTAATCTTACTTTAAATCATGAAATGTGGCAAGAATGGACAAGATAAAGGGATGAATTGGCTCTGGATTATAAAAAAATATAAGCATTGAACTGTGTATTAAAATTAATCCCAGTTCAGTGCCACACACAATTCACAACAGTAATAAACACCTGCACAACAAGGAAACCTATTTTGGTTAAGTTGTGCGTGAATTAACTAATCAGTGGGTTGTAAATTTATTTTTTGATTGCCTTAAAGAGAACATAACTTGTGGTAAGAGAACATAACTAATTATTAGATAGATGGCCAAAAATAAAGTGCATAAGGGTTAAAGTTAAGTGTTTTCTCGTAGGAAGTCTGTGTAGACTTTAACAGTGATAAACCAATTGAATCCAATTTAATATATGACTTGCATTAAAGATGAAGCATGTAATAAAACATGCCATATAGACACAATATTCAGTGACAAAATGAAAATTACTCAACGTTATTATACTTCATACAATTCTTGGAGGTATCTTCACACTCTGGTAGGCTGTTTGTATATCCTCCTTTGATAGCTACTACTTTTTGTGGTTACAATTCTTCATCTGCAGATTCATAATTAAAGGTTAAAATACACTACAATTCTCAATACAATAACCAGACAACAAAGCCTCATGACTACCTTTAAATGATAGAAGAGATTTAGCGAAGTTACTGTCAATCATTCATCCATGATGTACCACATTGTTCTACATCTATTCCTTTGTCATCATCTCTTTGATAGAACAATCTCAAAATAGGCTACCCTACATATGATGTTTCACAGTTGTGCTGCAAAAATTCCCTATTATATACACTAAAGGGAATGTTAAACTCAACTTTATTCTTGTTTTGAAGGCTATGCTACAGAACAACAGCTCATATGCGTGCTGCTATCGAGAGAGTGAGATTCTAGCTGTGTTATGACTTGTTACCAAATCTGGCTGGTGGATCTCCTGATGTCTTTGCTAAATACCCAACATGTTTATTATTTTTCTACAACTTTTTTCTTGGTGATTTGGGGGATAAAAATTGCTTCTTTGCAAGGGATTGGTGAAATGTTTCTACAGGGATAAATGTATCTCCTATTTGGAACAAACTGATAAAGCCAATATAAGATAGAGATATAGTACTTCTCTATGAATCAAATTATCCTACAGTTCAGGAAGGTAAAGAGCATCACTGAACAGTGCTTTTAATATCGGCTATAAATTAAGGTAAAGGTCACAAGTCTATGCCACATTTATTGTCATTAAATGGACATGTGCTAGTGCATATAGAAGGGGAAGCATATCTAAAAGCACTGGGATTCCTCTTGAGATGGGGAGACAAAGTGGTAGTTGTTGCCTTTCTAATTCGTTCATCTATGCTGCAGGAAAGCCGCATTTCCACAACTTCCCTCATGGAAGGCCTGTTGATGGGTAGAGTGCTAGTGCATAACAGAGCCACCCTTAACACCAGCATCATTTCTTCTTTATATGAGTTTGCTACTTGTGCATCCAGGACGTTATTGATATCGATGTGAATCTGATTCTGAACCCACCTAAAAATGTCTGAGTAATCTCCAGATTCTACATCATTGGGCTTCTTGCCATTCATGAGCTCCAGTAGGACCACACCAAAGCTGTATGTCACTTTTCTCATTCACGTTGTGGGTGTACGCATACTCTGCACACATGTCTAGCAATTGAATCAGTTCATATAAAATTGTTTATTTTCTGTTGGCTGAGGCATATATATACACACATATATTCACATGCATTAAAAATTCGGCTGTAAGTTCTTACTTGGGGCAATATATCCATATGTTCTAGCAACCCTAACATTACATTCATCTGACCCAGCTTCTCTACAATTCCAGCTAAACCAAAATCAACAATATGGGCCTCCAATTCAGAATCCAACAATATATTATATGATTTAACATCCCTATGTATTATTGGAGGGGAACAACGATGATGCAGGTAGGAAATTCCCTTAGCAGCACCAAAAGCAATCTTATAACGAGTAGACCAATCCAACATTTCCCCTTGAGAAATATGAAGCTGTTCATACAGGCTCCCATTTGGCATGTATTCATACACTAACAGATTAGAATATGAACTAGATATGCAGCAGAGCAACTTGACAATGTTGGCATGCCTAATCTTCACTAGAGTCTCCACCTCTGTTTGAAATCCCTTGTCCTAGGCAGACTGCAGTTTCCTGTTGTTCCAGATTTGTTTCACAGCAACAATATTATCATTTCCCAGTGTTGCCTTATATAATTTGCCTGCACCTCCACTTCCAATAACATTATCTTATGTCAATCTCTTCAGAATGTCTGACTCATCAAATTCTACCCTGTGAAAGGATGTGAGATTCCATGAATCTGTACTTGATTTAACCCGAACAAAATTCTTGTATGTCTTATACAAGAAACCTATACCAATCAAGCAAAGTACTACTATCACAGCAATAACCGAAATTAATACCCTATATAGATGGCTTTCAGATCTTCCTTTCTACTGGAAACATGAAGGTAGGATTAATGGCCTGCCTCCACAAAGGCCTGGATTGTCAAGAATTTTTTTATCATAGGCCAGATTATTGTAACCAAAAGGAACAGAGCCAGAAAAAAGGTTGTCAGACACATTCAAAAAACTCAACTTGAGATTGTCTAACTCAGGAGGTATTTTCCCTGAAAGCAAATTGTTTGAGAGGTCAAGGCTGTTAAGAACAGGCAGCAACCCAAGCGATGCAGGAATTGATCTGGTGATGCGGTTGTTGGCAAGGTTAAGCTGAGAAATACCTTTCCATGATATTATTGTCTCAAGAAGCTCCCCATACAACATATTGTGATCAAGAGAAAGCCTTGATAGTGAGGATAAACTAGTGAGTTCCACTGGAATAGTCCCTGATATATTGTTGTGACTGGCCAAAAAGCTGCTGAGATTCCACAGTTGTCCAATGCCAGAGGGAATAGTTCCACTGAATTGATTGTTTGATATCTCCAACGCCCACAGACTGGCTGCTTTAGTGATTTGAGTAGGAATTTGGCCAGTGATTTGAACATAAAAAACTTGTCATGCAATTGATATCCCATTTCCTAAAAGAACCATAGGAGCGCTTATCAACATGTTTACCAAAGACTTGAATGCCCCATCTTAAATAATTTTGGAGATTAATATATTTTCCTAGAAATACTCTGACACAACTTTCTCCATGGCCAGCACCCATGCAGCCCTCTCTGAAAGTGTCTTGGCTGATGCATACCATAACTGTGAACATGAAATATTGCTTAATTAGAATAGGAATACCACAGATCACTTCAAGGCTCGGAATACTTCTTTGAACTCCACAATCTTTGAGAAACACCCAAATTTTATACATATACCCCTTGAAAAAATGATCAATACCCCACCACGATGTATTTAGCTTATATATGTAAAAATATATATACTTAGCACAAATCCATTTTGGCCCTGCTTTAGTATGCACCAAATATTTAGACAAAGGTTACATATGTAGACTTTCTCAGTATTTGATGCATTTATAACCTCGGCAACTTCAAGGACAAAAATTAATTAGATATGGATTGTTGCATATAGAGAAGATGTATGCACTCTGTGCTCTTTGCATGTTCATGATCCATCCTTTTTGCTGACTCCAATACTTCCAATCCAAAATTGATCTACAATGCCCAAAAATATTAATATAAAACTGACCAGCTTAGACATACTGTTAGAAGCTTGTAGCTAATTAATCTAAAAAAAATTTACACACGTAAAGAGTAAATTTGAAAATTACAAGCCAGGAAGAGGTTTGCAATGTCAACTCACATTCCTTTAGGTTTGGTATAACTACTATCATCTTCTAGTGGCAAGAATGTACCGAAAATCTTTTTATCCCCATTCTGTAAGGTAGCCATTGCAAGATTGAATGGCCCTGCACCATCTTTGTGTACTTGAAGAGCTGAAATACCCCAATAAGTTTGATATATAGTTACCCCTCCAAATCGTAAAGGGTGGTTCACACTGATTGTCTTCCTTAAAACTTCCTTGCCATCCATATTCCGTAGAGAAAGGTCTGAGTGAAATTGGGATACCTATACAAACAAAGGAGAGTTGTATCTTAATCCATTGGATACCTACAAACCATGTCATAAAGAGAGAGCTGCTTCAACATTATTGTTTCAAAAAAAAAATTACCCCATAAATTTTAGATTCTCAACAACAAAAAGTCAAGTTACGTAAAAGGAATAGAAATAGTGTGTTAACAGTGCTAGCTAGCATGCCTTTCCTTTCCTTTTTATTTTAACATTTTTTTGTGTACAGGGTTTTTAAGAGGGGAAAGGGGTTGAAATAACACAAGCTCTGTGTGCTTCTCAATTGAGAAAGATAAATACCTCTCCATTTTCATAGTAATCAATGTAAAATTTGTTAACGTGGACTTCAGTCGCAAAAGAAGATATTGGCCTTGATAAAATCCCATTTGGATTAAGCACATCTCCCATCCTAAAGTTCAGGCCTTGAGGAACTGTAACTGAACCCCGATATGCCCCCGTGGAACTAAAGGTTGCTCCTGCCATTATGAGCAAAAGAGCTCCATGGACACCAATAGGGGCAAGCCTACCAGCAAGCCCTTTGAATCCATACAGAGCTGAATTACTCAAAAATACCTGCAATCCATGAATGTTAAGAAACCAAACAAGATTAAATCATCCACAGCATTATTAAGAAAGCTAGTCACAGATCAAATGCAGGATACATGAGATGGCCTCATTTCCCCCAATGGTATGACTATTTTAAAAATTTACCTCATATCCTGCACCCATCAGGAGAACACCAAGATCTTGAATGCGAACTCTGGGAAGTGAATCTGCCACATCAAGCTTTAGGATGGCTGATCGAGACTTCATGAATGACCATCTACATGAAATGATCTATCACTGTTAGAGAAGACCATATTTGAATAGAATTTTTTTCAAGTGACAAGTCAAATATACTTTGATTCTCAGTTCAAGATTAAAAGTAAACTCACAACTGAAAACCGAGTCTATGTGAATTTCTGAATGTGAGAATAGGTGAGGTCAATGCATACAAATTTAAAAAGATAATCAAATACAATTCAAGAACCTAGTAGTCATCAAAAGAGATTATGATAAAGGTGTGGCAAAGGAAAAGGGCATCCCAAAAATATTCCCATATCAACTTAAAATCTGTACTAGGCTGAGGTCCAGGCTTCACAGTCTTATCTATCACAACAAGAAGGTAAGAACAGAAAAGTAAATGCACTTTTTAGAAAATGTATAAGAACCAAAAAACGTTGCAATTTACATTCAAATATCATCTTCCAGAACAGAGAGGCTGGTGCATGATGATACAGCTCAAAAAGAGAGCAAACCTGCGAGCAACTTTAACCATTGGAAGTTGTGTTGTGGTAGTACAAGCCATCAATGATGCTGCCAACAAGATGCATAGACCAAGAAAATAAGGGGCTGTGTAAACATGATCTAAGCAGAGCCCCAAGACCCAATTCCATGTGAGAAAGCCAAAAGCAGGATTGTCCTCTGGATACTTATCAAAGTAGAATTGTGGACTTTCACCTTGCTCTATGAATGTGCCTGCATAGTATGAGAAGAATGATTGCACTTAAAAATTAAAATGACACGGAGGAAATGTCAGGAAAAAAATGCACCTATTAACAGATTAGAAAGTAGAGGAACTTCCTCACTGCATCAGACTTTATTAAATAACAAAAAACAAGATCAAATACTAGCAATCAAAGAGTTCGGGAAATGACCTGTAAACAAAATCTTCAAAGGAAATAGTGGAATTCATTAGTTAGAAAAGAATATAACATAGGGGAATAAGAAATAAAAAAAATGGCTGACCCTCTGCTTAATCTGTCTAAACTACCACCTAAAGGCTAAAGGTGTTTTCTATGGCTTGTTATGTGAAAGAATAATGGGGTAATAATGTACCAAATGAATCACCTATTACAGCAACATCAAATGTCAGTTTAGCATATCAAGCAATGGTAGTTTAACATACTATGTTAGTTCAAAGGTCAACCTAAACAGCATGGAGAATCCAATATAAACTAAAGATAAAACCAATTAGTCCATGAATGGTTTGGAAGGATTCTAACTTGTCACTCCTAAATTTGTACATCCAGTCTAGATGAAAGTAAGATAATTTGCTATATTTATAAACAGGTGCTGACTTACAATTTTCATCCTTTATCAGGAAAACATAGTGTTCACCCAGAAAATTAAGTCTGGAATAAGAAAAGAGGACTTAAATTGAACTACCAAAAAACTTAGTGAAATCACCAAACCTAGATTCTACAAAAATGGATCAATATGATTCTGATTTTTCATTTGAATTTTTATAGCTTTATCAAGTTAATTTTCAATTTGAATCAACAAAAACACAGGTGAAATGGGCCTTGATAAGATATAGGGGAAACAATTTTAGGAACAAGAAAACGTATATAAGTTCTAATCTCCAACCTTAATAATAATTCTTCCTCAATTCATGGATAACTAACACTTTATCAGACCTGGAAAAACAGAGTTTAGTTTTGCATTTTGCCTCACTATATCCACATGAGTCACCACATAATATCAAATTGTATTGGTTTAAGGACTAGACCCTATTCACAATTTGATGTACAACTTTACAAAACCATAACCCCTAACATCTTAACCTACAACATGATCTAGGCTAAATTTATAGTCTGTCAAAGGCTGTGGAATGTATTTTAAATTTTAAATCATTTCAAATGGTTGTGATTGTCCTGGATAGTTTCATCAATCTAGGAGTTTATATATATATATATATATATATATATATAGCCCAAGGGGTTAGCTCAACTGGTTATTGCCAATGGTGCTAGGATAAATTTGACTAGTTCTACGCCAATAGTTACATGGATCAAATCCCCCCTGGTTGAGGTGCACTAATATATGCCAATGGATTTACTAGGGATGCCATCTATAAATGTGGGGAAGCATTCCTTGGATCTCCCTATGATATTTTCCTTGAAAAACAAAATACACAAACACATATACATATATATACTTCTAAACCCTTGAGGGTTAACTCAATCAATTGAAAGCTCCACCCGAGGCATGTTTCCAATGGGAGGCCATACTCATAGGTTCAAACCCAATAGAGTCTCTCAAGGTCACCAACCACTATTGTAGCTAGCAGTTAAGTTTCCTTCCATCTAGATATTCCAAAGAAGAGGGGGGAATCCAGCAAGGTTTCCCTTGGGGATATATATATATAGAGAGAGAGAGAGAGAGAGAGAGAGAGAGGAAAAAATCCCTCAATGCATCAAGCACTTCCTCCATGATCTTGCACCCCTTATGCAGGAGCTCAAAGGAGATAAATCTACAGGGAATAATTTCTTCCTTTTACCTTACTTGATTATGTCCTACCTTTCAAGCAAACGCTACTTGAGGATTGTCAAAGTGCTTTCCAAGAAGAGAGATTCACTTCCTCCAAGAAAGGAATCCATACACACTCCCAACCCCAATGGAGGTTGTCCCCTCAAGAGTTATAAAACTACCATCACCATAAGGAGATGATGATGATGGGGCCTCCACAAGACAAGATGACTAATTGTCACTAGGCCAGCCTTGTGAACTCCTAACCATTCACTACTTAGGTTGATGATGAAGCCATTGTGAATCTCAGTTGAGAGTAGTGATATTGAAACCAAAATTGCAGTTTTTTCTCATACACAAAGAACATATACCAATACCCACAGTCTAGATAACCCGCCCTTGAAACAACAAACCGTCTGCATCATGGATTGACCATAATGTTGGAGAAAGTAGATTAAGGGTGAGAGAAGCTTTTTCTATTTAAGCAATCCCAATACCAAAATTATCAAAAAAGAGATCAATTGGTCCTCTAAGCCTATCTTTGTCACAACAAGATTAACCTTATCGATAATAAAGAAGGAATGGACTTTTGTAATAAGTTTGGAGAGATCCATGTGAAAGCATGCATCGGTATATCCTTCCCCTGTGTGATGAGACTTACCCCTTAAATCGACTCACAAAATTTTGCTCCCAAAGTAGTTGGTACAAGATATCCTACAATGTCATTGCCTCCCTTCACAGATCATAGAATATAATATGGCATCCCCATCAATGCTTTCCCAGCAAACAATTACATCACTTGAACCCAATTAAAAATTATGGACCATTAACAACACAGTTCACCAATTAAACCCAAATTTGGTCTCCAATGAAAACCCAACAAATTGAAATCGTGAAAAACACATGGCCATTTCATTATTAAATGAATTCACATATACATTATGCACAAATTCATCTTCATAGCAGAGTATAAAGATTTAAATTCCAAAAATGAGAACAAATATTAAACATTTATCTTTTAACAGAAGATATACCAAGAAAGTAGTTGCGTAGGAGCAATTCACCACCCAACCACAGGCATCCAATGCAGATGCCACCCCTAGATTGATATATGAGGTCACCAAAGTGAAGATCCAGCTACAATATTACAACTCACTCAACCTAATCCATCGCTCTCATGGCTTGGCAAATCGATTCATTACAAAGACTCCATGTACCTCATCTAGCTATCAATCAACCATGAAACTCTCTTCAATTTCCATATACAGCACAAGGGAAGGTCTGAAAATATCTTCCATTTCTATATACAACACAAGGGAAGATCTGAAACTCTCTTCCATTTCATATATAACACAAGGGAAGGTATTTCCCTTCTCTACTCAAGAGTCAACACTCCCTTGGGACTCCTTCCTCTCTAGTGCTCCAATGGAGGTAGAAAGAGTCCAAATGTTGATTGCCTTTCGGGAATAACATGGTAGAGTAATATTATCTCCAAAATACTCAATGAGAAGCAATATCATTTGGGTGATGGTTTCCTAATTTTCCCAACCTCAATGTTCATTATAGCCATCTATCTCTCTTCTGAGGTATGCAATTCAAACGGCATAAACTTGGAATGCTACAGCGTTCTGCACCCACATGTAGATAAAAAATGAAGATTAATGCTTCAAAATTCGAACAGAACAGGGGATGCAGGTATGTTCTAAAATATAATTACGGTTCCAACCCAAGGGCAAACAGCACTACCCAAACTTCTCCTCGCCCGTGGGTTTAACTCCATGGCACCGGGGAAATGGGCTATCTTGACCTTGAAACTCTAAATCCAGCTACCATGGAACCAGTTGCCCTTGTCAATGCACGCAACTGAGCAGATCCACCACATCTGAGCCCAAGGCGCCTATCCCTTGGTGAATCCAACCACCCCGCTGCTCATGCATCATCATTGATTTTTCCATTTTCTGAACAGTGAAAAGATCATAGGTCCAAAATGAATTCGAACTATGGGAGGGCCCTAACAGGCTAGAGAGGGTCGATCAAGTTCGTCGCTCAGCCAACAAGAAGATCTGTGACCCTGTGCACAAAGCCCCAGCCACCTCTCCTAAATTATAGTGAACCAGTGAAAAAAAAATGGGGTGAATCACTCTAACCCCGACGGAGGCCTCTATTTATCGGTACAAAAAATTAAATAACACTACATATGTAATCATATTAACATCAATGTTTCTTCCACAAACAAAACACTTTACTACTGGGAACTTTTCTCAACCATAGAAAAGAGAATAGTAATATCAGTTCTCACCAAGTGATTCTCTGGAAAACAACGGCAATGATTTGCAACCATTTTATCAATCTATAAAGGAATAAAGAACGCTTCCAAATCCCAAAATGACTGTTCTATAAAATTACAAGAGAATGCATGAATACACTAAATATATATATATATATATATATATATATATATATATATATATATGATTCCCCATGTACAAAAAACATGAAAAAACTAGGAGAACACTTTGGATTCATAAGAAAATTTGAGATTATCCTTCATGATACTCCAAATACAATGTAGGAACTGTACCTGTACCTAAAAAATGTGAGACCTTAACCCTTCGAAAGTTCAGATACAAGTTGAGAAAAAGTCAGAGACTTCACAACTACGTTACAAGGGAAAATCTCATGGTTTGGAGACATATTATTAATAAATTATAAGAATATGGAGTTGTAAAATAAAATGGCTGTCTTTCAGATATCTTGGCCATTTGCAAGGCGTAAGTTCATGCAAAGGTGGCCATTTGAAAGGCGTAAGTTCATGCAAAGGTGGCCATTTGCAAGGCGTAAGTTCATGCAAAGGTGGCCATTTGTAAGGTGTAAGTTCATGCAAAGGTGATTATCTGGCACCCGACAATAATTTCTCAACACAGAGGTGCCATAGAAAGAAGTTAACATCTCATGGTGTGTTGTTGCTCCAAATTCACACCCTGCATATTACATAAATTAAGAAATGCCCAGCTCCTTTGGAAACATGGAATCTGTAAAACAACAGACAAAAGAATAATACTATTTATTTCTTAAATACAAGAGGTCTAAAAGACTTTACGGTACAATAGTCCAAGTTAATCTCTTTTTCCTTTTCTTAAAGAAAGGAGACTATCAAATGCAACACTGAAAATCTCTTTTCTTGAAGATAAAAAGGACATACAAAGGGAAGAGGAGAGTCAAAATACAACAAATTTATGATCAGAAAATAATTAAACAAAAATTATGACCATCAATAGCTCAAACAACAAAATCTTCAATCACTTATACCAATAGATTATAAAACGAGGTTTACAAAGTCTTAACTCAGAGTCTGTTTTTAGATAACGTGCCATTGGGCAGTCACAAGTTACATAATGATATTATGGGAAATATATAAGCAACTTTTGTCCAGGCAATATTTTCTGCATCTCACTTAAAATGTGCATAGAACCGTTCACATAAACTTTAAAGCTTAAATGAATTAACATATAATAAAACCTTGTCATATTTCATGCTTTGCTTTAACCATAGAAGGCTGAGTATTTATCAGTTCTTAATTAAATAAGTTAACAGAAAAAGTCTACTGGACGTTCTGTGCTTATAAACAGTTAACAGATAATATCTCAATCAAACTTTCAAAGACTAGATACAGCCTTATAGAAGAAAAAACAGAGTCTAAAGACAAAAAGGTCATTTTTCCCTATCATTATGATTCATTAGTAGATCCAATAAAAGGCAAAATATACATCAAATGAAAAATTATGATTATAGCAACCTTCTAAGCATGATTGAAGAAAAAGATATCGTCAATTTTGAAGAAATTATTTCTTTCTGGATATACTACAATCATTATGTTCATGACATTATTCAGGTCAGAATTAGTCCCAATGTGAAAGCTGAAAATTGGCACACCTACAATAATTAACTGAAGCCATTAAAACACTTATTGTTAGTGAATTAAGAAGGATCCATATTCACCAGTATGAAAAGGAACACATCCCCTGTATGAAAGGGAACACATACCCTTATTTTCGTTGGAGATAAGAAGACACCTAGAAAGCATCCCTGGTCATCCATTTATTGCCTAGGAACTATCCCTGTGACATTCCCTACAAAAAACAGGGCAGCCAGAATATCCCCATTCTCTGATTTCCCCCCTAAAGCAGTTTGGAACAGTAACTGTTCGATGATCTAGTGCATATCTTTGACATGTCATCACCACAATTGTGGATCAAAACTGAGTAGAGAGAAAAAGGTAAGGAACTCAGAAAAAAAATGTTATTAAGAGTTAGCAGATTCAAAGAACCTGTTTGATATGCTAAATGAGAGGAGTGACTCCAAAGAAACCTGTCACTAAGTTACCAAACTTGAAGAACCTATTTTATATGATAAATGAGATCCATCAAAAGGCCATTGATGGGACTGTACAAAACGTTACAGAGAATGGTCAGAAATGGTATTAAGTGGTAGTTAATCTGAGAGGAAAGGATACTAAGGAGATATGCAAATTCTCAAGCTAAATCAATCCCAAAGATTCCAGGGTTAGGGGAATATTGATTTGGTTATAACAAGTATAGGAAAAAGGTTCATAAAGCCATAGCAGGTCTAAGTGAAAGAATGATTCATTATTAGGCTTATTATAGATTTTTCTAGAATGTTTTCCTTGGACCTGTTGCTAACCTTACAAATACCACACAAAATAATAAACTTCTACTGATGAGAGAAAAATCATGTGCTCCAAATCTGTGACACTTCCTTTCAAATATCCTGCTACACATGCTTTCTAGACAATATCGGCAGAGTATTTCTTCTTGTTTTTTGATAATGGAAACTGTGCCCATCTCGAAAATTTTCTTGTCATTCAACACATCTTCAACACTCAGTTATTGTTGTGCACTTATTTTTTGATCTTGAAGCATATAATAAGAGTGTTTTCCTGCTGCATATATGGAAATGTCACCAACTACATTAGTCCCAAGGTCAAATGAATGGGTTCAATGATCCATCTGTTCTTGATTTTAGTGTTATCTTCCATATTGTTGAATTTTCCTTATATCCCAGATCTGGTCTATGTCTATACCAGATCAGAAACACACTGAAGTTACTCAATTAAAAGCACTTTGCATAGTGAAAATATAACAATGTTAAATCAATTATGCACCCAGATCCATTTGGCCCAAATATTGAATTTTAGTATTCCATTAACACCTTGGACATTTTTCTAACCTTACAAAGACCACACAAAATAATCGTATTAAAAGTATAATTCTACTTCAGTAGTTTTGAGTGTTGACATTTCAGACTGTTTTAGATACAGAAAGATTATCCCTCTTCCATATGAATTCTTGAACTTTTAGATGGTTATTCCACAATAACTTATCAGGGTTACAATGGACATTCTTAGAAATGTTATTTGCTTTGGATTGATGAGATTGTGTGAGCTTATATGAATTGGTGGGGGGTAGAAATTTATACAGCTGTGTTATGTATCAAGTACATAAGCACAGCCAAAATAACACTAGACAATTTCACAGACCTCATCGAATAACAAATCACCAATAAACGGGCCAGAGAAGCAAATAATGAAAAAAGGATTGATTGTAGAAATTTTGAAATATGCTCTATATATGAATGTGCCATCTACAAAGACCACATAAGAAAAAGAAATAAAGCTAGAATTATGAGGTATTACAGCTTTCACACTTTCACCAGCTGTGGAAATAACTGGGTCAACTGAAAAATAGTAAAATGCATACAATGAATGTTTCTGAACCACTCTTGGGGACAAGGTTGGACACTATAAGGCTAAAAAGAGCAGTGTGAAATGAAATATAATTAAAAAAAAACATAGAGACTACAATCTTACATTGAAGTCAACGAATATCTTGAGGATTTTTTGGGCCTTTGATACCACTTACTCCACTAAACAACACTCATGTTGTAGTGCTTGAAAGGATACAACCAATATGAGTACAATGTGGAACCTCTATTTTTAACTTTTCACATATTAATATTCTTCATTTGATTTTCAACATGAGTGCCCTTTGGAAATGAGTGCTCCCACGGACACACAGTGTTCTTAATATTCTTCATTATTAATATTAATGTGTTAATGGGACTGAAGGATACAACCAATATGAGTACAATGTGGAACCTCTATTTTGAAATTATGACTGTAATTGGTATATATTCAATTCCACCACAAGCATAACCACAAGAAAGGAAATGATTAGAATAGCCCCTTTTAGTGGCACTTGAGAGTTTTGATGGTACTTTCACTTTGTACTAGGAGGTCCAAGAACCATTATTTCCAAAGGAGGAATTAATGTGGTTGTAGAAAACTTCTAATTCAGGGAAAGGGCGAGAAGGGCATTCTGTTGGCACTCATTACTAGGTTATATTTATTAAGTAGTATCATATGATCTCAAACTTGACTCTCGACATTATACAGATTGAATATTGTCCATTTTTGCTCATAATTTCATTCATGCACTAGGCCAATTTTGACGTGAGTTGATAAGAACATATGAAATACCTCCATATTTTATTTTGCATTATATTCATTATTATTCTTTATATTCATGTCTAATCTAAATTCAATGGAAAACATAATTATTTTTCTTGAAAATCTATAATTTTTTTTTAAATCTCTATATGTTGAGGCTTGAGTTGAGTCTTTGCCAGGTTGACTCCTGGGCCAAAATGGGTCCCAAACAGAGTTGAGCCTGGTAACTTTGATTCATACCTTAGAATTTAGCTTAGCTTTTTACCTTTTCAGGATAAATAAAAACTAAATTAAAATCCAAAAAACTAAGCACTTTATCAAGATTCATGTTGGTAGATTTGCATTCTTGCTTGATCTCAAAGTTGTCTATGTTGCTGAGTATTGTTTTCAACTCTGCTGCTCCCACAGACACACAGTTTTGGCCCAGGTTGACTCCTGGGCCAAAATGGGTCCCAAATGGAGTTGAGCCTGGTAACTTTGATTCATACCTTAGCTTAGATTTTTAATTTTTCCGGATAAATAAAAACTAAATTAAAATCCAAGAAACTAAGCACTTTATCAAGATTCATGTTGGTAGATTTATGTTCAAAGCTGTCTATATTGCTGAATATTGTTTTCAAGTTTTAACTCTGTTGCTCCCATGGACACACAATTTTGAGAGAACCCCATATCAACATCGGCTAAAATCTTTGAACAAGACAGCAAAATTAGAATGATCATCCAAAAGCAGTAAAATAGGAAGGACCCGATACAATGGTATTATTTTTTCACAAATGGTGGATTTGTATTTATATTAGAAAACTTTGCATCCTGGTGGATGCTACAGAAGTACAATAGCTAGGAGCATCATGCAAAAGGAGCCTAATCCAAACAGTAAGCTTTGTGATTTCAGCAGTTAGTTTTGAGGAGTAGAAGACATAATTCAACAAAAAACCTTACAATATAGATCAGGAGGAACAGTCAAGAACATAACCCTATACAATAGTTAAGAATGTATTGAGCTCTAGGATGTTATGGTCATGCTTCCAGGCTTATTAAAAAGTATAAGCCAGAGGCTGCAGGGTTAAGGAAAGACACCAAAGCTATGAACTTACAAAAGAAATAATTTGAACCCATTTCATTTCACACAAACAAGGTAGTGAAATTTTCAGGAACATCTATACAAAAAAACATTTTAGACTTCAGTAAACTAATCCCTTTGGAAAACATCTTTGAAGTTCACAAACACATTAGCTCTTGTTACCTGTTCAGGGAGCTGAACCTTTTGGATATCTAACTTGGCCCTGTTTTGTGAGCCAACATAATTTGCAGATAGCATTCAACCAAACACATAATTTGTATACCGAATGGTATCATAGTATGCAACCCTATGAAAATTCAGTGAAAAAGCATAGAAAATTTAGCATACCCATCTAAGAATGTGATTCATACAAGTGGAGGGCCTCTTCTCGTCATAACATTCACATCAAAGAATCTAACATTATCAGGGCCAATGAAGCCTATTGTAGGTAGAGAAGTATCCATTACATGCTCGATTTAAATAAATGGAAAATCAAGCGTGCCAGTTCGCTTCAAGATGAAAATGAAAATTATGAAAATCCATACCAACATAGATATTGCCCAGTAGTTATTAATACCCTGAATCAAACCACATACAATAACATAACCAACAATAATCCCATACAAGTGCCCCAAAAATCTTTCCTACGGCACTATTGTAGATGTGAAGACAAAGGATTCAAAACAGGCAAAATTGATGGGCAGGGAAAGAAATCCAAAAAGATCCAATTTAGAAGATGGTTGCTTCACTGCAAGGATAACCATCCACCCAAACACTACAAATGAGTAACCCACAACAGTGACTCTGCTGAAATAATCAAGCTTGAATCTCTGGACCAAGATATGGTAAGCTCCAATGACTAAAAGGCCTGATAAGATGACAAAAACTAAAGTATAGTGAAGATAAAATTTAACTACAAAACCCGGATGTCCCAGGCTCTCTATAACACCTAGGCTCCAAAGGGTACTCATGTTGAAAATCAAATGAAGAATATTAATATGTGAAAAGTCTGAAGTTATTAGTCTCCGGTGTTGCCACTCAACAGCTACGTCATAATTCAAAATCCCATCTCCATATCAAATATTCTTCCTTTGTATGTAAAACCATATTGCACTGCACAAGCCAATCACGCAACTCGTTGCAGGATTCTCAAGAATCTGATAAAACAATGACCTACCCATTTCAGGCCCTTCTCAAAATCCCTCAGAAGTTCTTCACAGGTCTTATGGTACAGAAGCAGATGTGTGGAGCATCGGTGTTATTGTATACAACCTTATTTGTGGTAGCCGACATTTCTGGGCTCGAACTGAGTCTGGTATATTTCGAGTTGTTTTGAAGGCCAATCCAAGTTTTGAGGAAGCTCCTTGGCCTTCTGTGTCTGCTGAAGCGAAAGACTTTGTCAAATGTTTTCTTAACAAGGATATGCGTAAAAGAATGACTGCTTCGCAGGCTCTCAGCAAGTATTGCATTTTTCAATAAGCTCCCATTATGTTGAGTTTATCTCTAAATATATTGTAATTTAGTACTGAATCTCTTTGACATTCAACAACCCACCCCTAGATTAAAAATTCTCACAATATCAAGATTCCTTTGGACATTCTAATCTATTGTCTTGTGCGGGCATATCTATGTGCATCAAGTCTTCGAAGAGCAACACTAAAGGTACTTCTCTTCCATGTTTGAAGAGTGCAATAGTAGTGTTCTCTCTGTAAGTAGTTATATTCTAAAATTTTCTAAGGTCTAGAGTTTGCATGTCTTTTGCCTATCTCTCTACCATATAGCCCTCTGTCTGGTTGATTGCTAGTATAAGTGGGGTTTGAATGAATGCATTTTAGAGTTATAATAAGATAAGATAAAGATGAAATAAGATAAGGTAATTTTATTAATGTCCAATGAACAACCATAAATGTGTTAATGGGACTGAAGGATACAACCAATATGAGTACAATGTGGAACCTCTATTTTGAAATTATGACTGTAAGTGGTATATATTCAATTCCACCACAAGCATAACCACATGAAAGGAAATGATTAGAATAGCCCCTTTTAGTGGCACTTGAGAGTTTTGATGGTACTTTCACTTTGTACTAGGAGGTCCAAGAACCATTATTTCCAGAGGAGGAATTAATGTGGTTGTAGCAAACTTCTAATTCAGGAAAAGGGCAAGAAGGGCATTCTGTTGGCACTCATTACTAGGTTATATTTATTAAGTAGTATCATATGATCTCAAACTTGACTCTCCACATTGTACAGATTGAATATTGTCCATTTTGGCTCATAATTTCATTCATGCACTAGGCCAATTTTGACATAAGTTGATAAGAACATATGGAATACCTCCATATGTTATTTTGCATTATATTCATTATTATGCTTTATATTCATGTCTAATCTAAATTCAATGGAAAACATAATTATTTTTCTTGAAAATCTATAATTTTTTTTTTAAATCTCTATATGTTGAGGCTTGAGTTGAGTCTTTGCCAAGTTGACTCCTGGGCCAAAATGGGTCCCAAACAGAGTTGAGCCATATGTTATTTTTCATTATATTCATTATTATGCTTTATCTTCATGTCTAATCTAAATTCAATGGAAAACATAATTATTTTTCTTGAAAATCTATAATTTTTTTTTTAAATCTCTATATTATGTTGAGGCTTGAGTTGAGTCTTTGCCAGGCTGACTCCTAGGCCAAAATGGGTCCCAAACAGAGTTGAGCCTGGTAACTTTGATTCATACCTTAGAAGTTAGCTTAGCTTTTTACTTTTTCAGGATAAATAAAAACTAAATTAAAATCCAAAAGACTAAGCACTTTATCAAGATTCATGTTGGTAGATTTGCGTTCTTGCTTGATCTCAAAGCTGTCTATATTGCTGAGTATTGTTTTCAACTCTGCTGCTCCCACGGACACACAGTTTTGGCCCAGGTTGACTCCTGGGCCAAAATGGGTCCCAAACGGAGTTGAGCCTGGTAACTTTGATTCATACATTAGCTTAGCTTTTTAATTTTTCCGGACAAATAAAAACTAAATTAAAACCCAAAAAACTAAGCACTTTATCAAGATTCATGTTGGTAGATTTATGTTCAAAGTTGTCTATATTGCTGAATATTGTTTTCAAGTTTTAACTCTGTTGCTCCCATGAACACACAATTTTGAGAGAACCCCATATCAACATCGGCTAAAATCTTTGAACAAGACAGCAAAATTAGAATGATCATCCAAAAGCAGTAAAATAGGAAGGACCCGATACAATGGTATTATTTTTTCGCAACTGGTGGATTTGTATTTATATTAGCAAACTTTGCATCCTGGTGGATGCTATAGAAGTACAATAGCTAGGAGCATCATGAAAAAGGAGCCTGGCCCAAACAGTAGGCTTTGTGATTTCAGCAGTTAGTTTTGAGGAGTAGAAGACATAATTCAGCAAAAAACCTTACAATATAGATCAGGAGGAACAGTTAAGGACATAACCCTATACAATAGTTAAGAATGTATTGAGCTCTAGGATGCTATGGTCATGCTTCCAAACTTATTAAAAAGTATACGCTAGAGGCTGCAGGGTTAAGGAAAGACACCAAAGTTATGAATTTACAAAAGAAATAATTTGAACCCATTTCATTTCACACAAACAAGGTAGTGAAATTTTCAGGAATATCTCTACAAAAAAACATTTCAGACTTCAGTAAACTAATCCCTTTGGAAAACATCTTTGAAGTTCACAAACACATTAGCTCTTGTTACCTGTTCAGGGAGCCAAACCTTTTGGATATCTGGCTTGGCCCTGTTTTGTGAGCTAATAGAATTTGTAGATAACATTCAACCAAACACATAATTTGCATACCGAATGTTATCATATTATGCAACCCAATGAAAATTCAGTGAAAAATCATAGAAAATTTAGCATACCCATCTAAGCATGTGATTCATACAAGTGCAGGGCCTCTTCTCGTCAGAACATTCACATCAATGAATCTACCATTTTATCAAGGCCAATGAAGCCTATTGTAGGTAGAGAAGTATCCATTACATGCTCGATTTAAATAAATGGAAAATCAAGCGTCCCAGTTCGATTCAAGATTAAAATGAAAATTATGACAATCCATACCAACATAGATATTTCCCAGTAGTTATTAATACCCTGAATCAAACCCCATACAATAACATAACCAACAATAATCCCATACAAGTGCCCCAAAAAGCTTTCCTATGGCACTATTGTAGATTTGAAGACAAAGGATTCAAAACAGGCAAAACTGATGGGCAGGGAAAGAAATCCAAAAATATCCAATTTAGAAGATGGTTGCTTCACTGCAA
This sequence comes from Pinus albicaulis, assembly GCA_034641835.2. Lineage (NCBI taxonomy): Eukaryota > Viridiplantae > Streptophyta > Pinopsida > Pinales > Pinaceae > Pinus > Pinus albicaulis. Next base: position 1,212,492,155 of record CM076579.1, read on the forward strand.
GGATAGCCATCCACCCAAACACTACATATGAGTAACCCACAATAGCGACTCTGCTGAAATAATCAAGCTTGAATCTCTGGACCAAGATATGGTAAGCTCCAATGACTAAAAGGCCTGATAAGATGACAAAAACTAAAGTATAGTGAAGATAAAATTTAACTACCAAACCCAGATGTCCCAGGCTCTCTATAACACCTAGGCTCCAAGGGGCACTCATGTTGAAAATCAAATGAAGAATATTAATATGTGAAAAGTCTAAAGTTATTAGTCTCCAGTGTTGCCACTCAACAGTCGCGTCATAATTCAAAACCCCATCTCCATATCAAATATTCTTCCTTTGTATGTAAAACCATATTGCAATGCACAAACCAATCACGCAACTCGTTGCAGGATTCTTAAGAATCTGATAAAACAATGACCTACCCATTTCAGGCCCTTCTCAAAATCCCTGAATTTTTAATTATACCCTAAAAGTTATTGAAATCCCTCTTCATGAATCCTGATCACATGGCATCCCCTTCAAAGCTCCACCTTTGTACAAACCCTCGACAATCCAACAAATACAAAAATAGAAGTCTCCATTATAATCAAATCACTGTCGAATATTCATCAAAACTCATCCAACTCAAACTCTGGAAGTGTCATAACATGATAAATTAATTTTATTTTCTAGTACAATTTAAAGAATTTTAAAAAATAAAATTTGTGCAGACCCTTCTTATTTTCATTCAAGGAACGACATTGGCCATGATTTAGGCAAATTTTTGTAATCACTGCTTCATTTAAAGGCTACTAGCTAATAAATTGAATTATCAGATGGTTCTCAATGGAGAGAGGCTTAAAAACGATAATTTGTACCTGGTTTTGACAATAGATTCATGGAAATTTTGTGCAGAGCGCTCCTATGAAGTAACATAATATCAAAAGATAAGCACCAAACTACCCCTTCTCGTCATCTAATATTGACTCTCCAGTAGGTATGAATCTAGGCATCAACAAACCCAAGTTCAGAAAGCTTCAGGTGAGCTTCCGCATAGTCAACAAAGAAAGCATCTTGATCCTATTCATACTTCTTAACATAAACTGCAAAACTAGGATCAACAAGCAATGCCTTATCAGATGGCAGCTGAAGCAGGGCTTCCTTCACTCCAGTCACAAGCTCTCTGAAGTAAGAATTTTCAAAGAGAAGAGGGTTAGAGGTCCATGGTCCTTCAAAACCAGATCTCTCCTTGTGGCATCGCCCCAAGGTGTGGGCACCAGACAAGACCACAATTTCTTTATCACTCAACCCCATGTGACCAAAAACATCCCTCAGATGATCAAGTCCTTTTGTAGCATCAGCAAGGTGACCTTCTTCTAGAGGCTCAGGCTTGTCTTCTCTTCCAGGATGGAATGGAATGTTAGGTCCTCTGGTCAGTTCAAAAGCCACCACACCAGCCAACTGATAAAGACCAACATAGGTGATTTTGGGGAACTATTCCTTGATTGACTCCAAGAGCCTCACGGAAATTTCCAGACCGTTGTTAGCACCATGGGAAAGCTCGGCCCCATATCTGATCGTCTCGAAAGGCCCTTCGGTCTTGGTCTTGACATCGTAAGTCCCAGCGTTGTGCCATGCGATTCGAACCATGATCGGCGCACAGTTCTTCTCTGCAATGAGACCGTGGAGCTTCCAGTTGGCTTTGTCAATGGAAGCCTTGTACACCTCACTTACGGTGGTACTCCTCGCTTACGGTGGGATAAGCCTTCACCATGGTTTCTTAACCTGCAAATGAAAAATCCAGCAGGAAATCAAGCCTTCACCATGATTTCTACCTTGTTCTAGCCTAAAATGTAGTGAAAATTAATCTTTCAAGAACAAACTGCCAACGCCTGGGCTGCCCTAAAATATAAATACAGGGCGAACCTTATATTCAAGGAATGGAGAGGGAAAAATACCTATAACCAGTCTCCTATAACCAGTACCATTTGTAGAAATCAGGCGATCTGAAGAAAATTTTACAAACAAACATGGAGAAATCGAGCGATCTGAACAAAATTTTACAAACAAACAAGGTGAATAGGGCTGGGAAGGTTTATCCGCCCTATTTTCTGATGGGCTAAAACACAATAATAAATTATTTATTGGATATTTTTTTGGCTAATTATTGAAACTATTGAAAATTAATGTAATTTAAAAATTCGCCGCTTCAAAATAGGAAATCCCTTAAATTTCGCCCATGGGCTAAAATTCGCCCCTAAAATTTTCTATGCTTACCTTTGTTGGGAATGCACAACCTCAATTTAAATATATAGGAGTAGATGGGTATTGAATGCCAAAAGTTTAATTGTGAAGATTTCAGTGGTAACAATCTTAATTTATTATATCTGGATAATTAGGTTGTTGGTGTTCCTGGAGTGACATAAGCCTTATTTCAAGCAAGACAACGACCATTGGTTGAGGAAAAAAAGAGACTGAAAAACAACCAGATGTTGTATAGCTTCTTTCTTTGTTGAAAAGAAGTTTCAAGGAACATGATCAACATCTTATATCAAAGGCTCACATTCTGCATGCTTCTGAAATTCCAAACTCCAGAATTGTTGGAATTGCTATCATTAAGGCACTACCAAAACGTGCAACAAATAGGTAATATCTTGTTAGTAAATATTCTTCTTATATGAATGAAGAGTGTTTTCCTTCTATGGCGAGCAAGCCATATTACCTCAGAAAAATAAAAATTATTTCTCAGAGTGCTTTTCAATTGCAACATGAATAGAGTATACCATTTCTTTTCCATAACCCTCAAAAGGTGGCAAGAAATTGTGCTATTACTATTAAGAATGTGAAAAAATGTTGCGTGTCATTGGAAAATTATAATTATGGAGTTCAACAACAAAGCTCCATCAAAAAATTGCTTCGATGGTTCGCAAGCCATATTACCTCAAAAATATCCAAATTATTTCTCAGAGTTCTTTTCAATTGCAAGTCATAAATGATGTTGCCTCTCTTGGTATGATGCTTCAAAGAAGGAACATCAAAGAGAGTGTGTACAATATTTTCCATGTAAATCTGAACAAGCTTTCTCTTTAAGCATTTGGACACTCCCAAATAGATTGATTCCTCTTAAGATCCCTCAACATGGTACTATGTGGAGAACTAGTGTAAACCTCCAGTGATCTGAAATAGTGGTGGAAGAAACATGACCCCAATGAGCTATTTACAATGAGATATATTGGCCCAACTTCTATGGTCGGGGTTTTGTGCCAAAAAAATATGCATATAACTTGTATTGTACTCTTCTTGATCATTCTACTATGCATGGGCTCATGTTTGAATAAATCAATGGAAATTATGCCTACATTCTTATGGATCAAGTTGTTGCTGCTCAGCACTTTGTGAATCTCAACAATCACAAATGGGCATGGATGAGGTTTGTGACTAATAAAATAGACTTTTCCTTTAAAACTTGGGTTTTTTTATGGATGAGATATCTTTCCTTTTCCCCATCTCAGCTTCAATCTCTTATTTCTTTGCCTTTTCTGCTAGATATTATTCAACAAAGGCTAGTATATCTTGTCTAATATCTACACAACATCAGGGCAGGGTGTAACTTTCCCTTGATTGTTAGCTAAGTGTTCTTTCACTTTAAAAATCCCCTCTTCAATGATTTCATTTTTTCCAATATTTGTAAAATTTTTTTCCATCAATCTCTTCACAATGGTTTGTTAAGGCCTTTCACATTCCTAGGGGCCATGATAATATCGAAGTGAAAAAAAAATATACAGAAGAAAAACATATCTTTGTTTATTTATGAAAACAAAAATCAGCAATTTCAATAGAAAAACAATGAGGGTTTGGGATATTCTTGACATACCTTTGACTAGGAAACTTTCGTTTAACTCCATTTTCTTATGAGACCCTTGAATATGCAGGAATTTGGATACTTGTGTGCCTTACATTAAAGAAATTTTGTGGTCTATAATGGGTCTTCTAAGAAAAATGTATAACCAAAATAAACTTTATAAGAACCAATAGGGTTCAATATGATGCTATCAACCATGGGGGATGATTCACCATTTTTGGGGTAAAAAAGTAAAAAGATTAAGAATAATAAAATAATAAAACTACTTTTTCAACTTGTATTTTTAACCTATATCCCTAAGGTTTTACTCAAATTTCGAGCGAGAGTACTCATTGGATGCAAAATTTCATTCCTCATTCAAGGAGTCGTGTTACATACTTTTGATGGACCCTGCTACAGAAAAAATGAGAAATACATGAAAAATGTAATTGCAATCACATTTTTCATTTATTTCTCACTTTTCATGTAGAAGGGTCCATCAAAAGTTTGCAACATGGGTACTCCTTGGATGAGGAATAAAATTATGCATCTAGCGAGTCTTCCCGTCCTAACTTTAAGTAAACCCATAGGGAAATAAGTTGGAAATACGAGTTGAAAAAGTAGCTTTTTTCTTTTTTCCCTCTAAAATTTGATGATGCAATCTAATCTTATTTTATTATTTCCACTATTATTTTATAATTTCCTTAGGAGGCCGATTTTAGACCTCAAAATTCCCCTAATGGAGGTTCTCCGAAAAATGATTTTTTCTCTCTCATGTTGCAATAGAGGGTTTCCACCTAATCCAACACTTTGAATTTCAATTTTTTTGAGTGAAGCCTATTTTTTTGGATATTAACTTATTCTAAAATGGATTTTTAATAACCCTTCCTTATTGTGAATTCCCTTGAAGGAAATTTTCATCTCTAAACATATTATTATACTCTGATATGAATTTCTCTCTCCTAAAAAATTCTTTTGAAGTTTGCAATCTGTGTATCTGATAAGTTGATAGGTTATTCTATTTGGTTAGGCCATAATTTGATGAGTGAAGAAGGGTTATCAGTTTGTAGTAGTGAGAGATATTTTTCCAATTATCTAGTAGTAGATCTTATTTGAAAAATGTTAATTTGATTTCTGGATAAATGTCTTTATCTAGTTTATAATCATATTATAATTCTTTTCTTTTTGAAATATTTCCTTGTGTTGATATAAATATCACACAACAAATTGCAATTAGCTTTCCCTGAACTCAAAAATAATCCTTTATTATCTCAAAGGACATATAATTGCATAGTTAAATATGAAGATGACAACATATATATGTACAATAAAACATAGTAAAGCTATAAAGTAAATGTGTTTTCAAGACAATCCAACAACCATCCTCAACTTATTTAAAAATAATATATAATAACTCTAGTTTAGCTCTTAACTAATAATTGCATTTCCTCTGAAATAAGGAGGAATCACAGGTTGGTTACAATATGGTTGTGAGTAACATATGTGTCATCTTCAACCTATAACTTGCAATTCCCACTCTTTTTTCCTTGGATTATGAGCTTCACACCCTTACATTTGAATATAAAGATGATTTATCTATGAAAGAGATGTTTTTTCAATTAGGATCACTTCCTAGTTATGGTATCTTTTTCTAGTCATATTAAAATGCAATATGATCTACAATGTGAATTTAAGGATAGTCATTGCTAGCTTGGAATAATCATTTTTAATTTGATTTAGCTCCAATTTATTTAGTATTCCTTTGATCCCCTGTGCCAATAATTTTATGTTTGTCTTATCTGAACAAGAAAGATGCACGATTGCTTTGTAATTGCAGAGGAACAAATAAGAGATATTACTCAACAGATAGGCAGAGTTGTTGGAATTTTACATGGAGATTTGGTGCATAGTGTTCTGACAACATAAAATATGATAATTCATCAAGATTCCAAACAGTTGGTATGAAGTTATTTTTAATAATGCATTTTTCCTATATGAATACATTGATTGGAAAAATCTTACCCTCGGCGAATTGTAGCCTTTGTTTTCCATCCTAAACTATGAAATTTTTTTAATGCAATTACAAATTTTACTGCATTTTAACTACATGTAAATATTTTTGTTTTCAAACCACAAAGACATGCACAATTTGTTAATTCCTATTTTTCTTGGGTTTCTAAAAGAAAAAGTAATTTTCCTTATATCTGTTCAATCTCAATGCATATACAACTTATCTTTAGTGGCTTGGAAAATCATCTCAATTGATGTCATGTACATAGCGCATAATAATTTGGCTTGTCTATGTTTAGCATGTTAAATTATTTTTGCAATATATGATGTTATCAGAAATTGAATATTTGATGTTTGTAAATTATAATGTTTTTGAAACAGGTCTTGATTGAATTTGGCCTTGGTTTCACATCTACTTTTCTAGAAGATAAGGTTGTAGATTTATATGTTTTAGAGAGTGTTTCATTGTCAATGCATTCTTCTAGCAGGAATGTTGTAAGTTGGCATTATTATTAACTCTTAACTATGTTATATTCTTTTCTGTTAGTGCCAATAAGATATTGTTCTTATTTATGTTATGACTTGGGGTAGCTTATTACTTACTGATATTTGTTTGCAATAAGATGAAATACATTGTCCTTGATGGAAACCTACTTGATGAGTTTCCTTTTGATAGAAACCTATTTGTTAAAGATGTAAAAATGATGTTTCTACAGGTTAGTTTAGATGTAACATAGAAAGGAATTCTAGTAAGTGCCAGAGAAATGAAACAGGAAATATTTCTCAATGTATAGGAAGGTTTGATGAAGGAAACCCACGTATGAAGGAAATGTATACACTACTTGGTATACAGGAAACCTGCGTATACATCCATAATTAGTATATATATAGTTTTTATGAAGATAAGTCACGTATACATGTGGGTACGAAGAAGCAAAGTCGCATATACACGTGGGTACGAAGAAGAAAAACCATGTATGCCTTTTGCGATAAAAAATTATGATACCAAGGGGCATTACCATGGTATTAGCCCACAGTATTGAGCGTTGTATTGTCTATTTGATTCCGTCCAAGAATATCATCGGAAGTTGTGTGGTTTTGGCTCATGATATTGGTAAAGGCTAAAACTATATAAGGAGAAGAAGATCATAGTGCAAAGGTGTGCATGTGTCTAGGTATTGAATGAATACTTCACTCTGAAGTATATCTGCATGGAATGGGTTACATTTTATTGATAGATTTGAAATAATAATGCACCCATGAATACAATTATGGATCAGGATCTCTAGACCTAAAATGACTACGTATTTTCTAGATCTGTTTATGAAATTTTTAGATGTGTGATCCGATGAATATTTGCTAAAGTGAAGGGTTTGTCTTAGGAAAAGTGCGTATATAAGAAGGTTTGTTTCAGTAAAAGCGAGTATGGAATCTAGGGTTTTGTTGAATTACGCGGAAGGAAATTTCTGATATGTTTTGTTTTATTTCTGTTGTCCGTCAATGATGTCTTCATATAGATCAGGGTTGTTTGAATACTTATTATGCTGCTAGTTGATTATGAATAAAGATCAGTGGTTGGTTGGTTGATTGATGATTCAATGAATGAATTGATTTGGTTATAAGTTTCAGTTTGATGTATGTTCTTTGAGCTTAAATGTGTGGAGTGGTTCCAATTTGAAAATCTGATGAAAAGAGGCCTACAAGTTGTGTTGTGTTGAAGTTGTTTGGATCCAATGTGAAAATTGATGAAAGATGGTCTGCGGTGGTGCTGAGGGTCGAAGCCTTCAGTAAGGAGGTCGTAGCTCCCTTCCAGTGGTAGCTGGTAAATGAGATCATGGGGTTGGAGCTCCCTTCTAGTATTAGCTAGAGAACGAGAGGAGGTTGCAGCCTTCTGCAGGTGGATGCCTGCATGCTGGTGTGAGTCTGTGCCAATACAAGATTGTAAGAAGTTTTCTTTATAATAAGTAATGAACAAAAACATGATAGCAGCAGTGGTTTTCTCCCGAATTGGGTTTCCACGTTAAATCCTGGTGTTCATGTGTGTTTCTTATGTGTGATGATTTATTCTATTCTTATTGCACATGCTTACTTCTTACTAAACATCTGATGAATGAATGATACACTGATCTAAGTAAATAATTATCTTCATAATAAATATCTCTAGACATATGCAAGTTTTCTTAAATATAGTCATGTGTATACGCTAGCTGGGTTCATTAAAGTCATGTATAGAAATCAGTAAAGAAAAAGTAAAAGTTTACAATGAGTTATAAATACTGATTCACTCCCCCCCTCTCAGTATTTTTCCCAACAATATTTTATTCCATTGGATTGTAGATGGAAAGAGTACTTTCTTCTTATATAAAATCGTCAAAGAAATGGTCAGCTACGCTAAATAAACTAGGTCAAGGTAAATTTGAGTTCCTGGAATTTGTTGCAATTGTATCTATTATTTGGTCAACACATAATTTCTTATCCCAGTGAATGAATGTATTCATGAATTTATGTTTTCACTTGCCTCCTTCATTTGGGGAATTTTGAGGTCTAAAATGGGCCTCCTAAGGAAATTATAAAATATTAGTGGAAATAATAAAATAATATTTGATTACATCATCAAATTTTAGAGGGAAAAAAGGAAAAACTATATTTTCAACTCGTATTTTCAACTTATCTCCCTATGAGTTTACTCAAATTTCGAGCGGAAACACTTGTTGGATGCATAATTTGATTCTTTATCCAATGACTACCCTATTGCATACTTTCGATGGACCCTGCTAGAAAAAAAAATGATAAATACATGAAAAAAAATGATCACATTCACGTTTTTTCATGTATTTCTCATTTTTCGTGTGGCAGGACCCATCAAAAGTATGCAACATGGATACTAATTGGATGAGGAATTAAATTTTGCATCCAAAAAGTACTCCCACTCAAAATTTGAGTAAAACCTTAGGGAGATAAGTTGAAAATGTAGTTTCATTATTTTATTATTTTTTAATATTTTACCTTTTTACCCCAAAAATAATGAATCATCCCCCATGGTTGACATAATCATCTTGAACCCTATTGGTTCTTATAAAGTTTATTTTTGTTGTACATTTTTCTTAGGAGGCCCATTTTAATCCTTAAAAGTTCTCTAATGATTCCAAATTCAAATATTTGTTAGGTGGATTGTACTTGGTGTCTGCCAACTTGTCCTTGTTGTCTTTGGTATTGAAAAATCTTCAATTCTCATAATTGCAATTTAATATAGCTCCTAGAATTTGTTGAAATTGTATCTATTATTCGGTCAGCATATTATTTCTTATCCTAGTGAAGGAATGTATTCATAAATTTATGCTTCACTTTCCTCTTGATTCCAAATTCAAATATTTGTTAGGTGGATTGTTCTTTCTAAACGTCAACTTATCCTTGTTGTCTTTGGTATTGAAAACTCTTAATTTCTCATAATTGCAATTTAATACAATTTTTCATTGCAATAAATTACATTTTTAGGTTTTTTTTTTCACTTCATTTGAATGGTAGAAAGTGTACAATGGTGTGCTAAGCATTGTAAATTATTATTGATGTATATATTTTTGTAAACTGTCGAGTCTCTGGTTGTTGTCTATCAATCTTAAAGATGTTTAGATCTTTATTTCTTATTTTTTTGGTGTCTTTGATTAAAATAAGATTTTGCCATAAACTTTGATGTGGTGGATACTTGCGGGACTCTGCTAAAGTATACTCATTTTAAGTATCCAAAAACATTGGATTTTAAGTGATATCATTATGTTGTTTTAAGCATTTTATTTCTCTGCAATAGTTCTTATTCTTTCAATATCTTATGCAAAGCTAAAATATAGTTTCAGTTCGGAATGTAGAAAAAACTTGACATGTTTCATTCTTGTAAATAAACAACAAATTCAAGGGATTAGTTCAACTTTTGTTACCAATGCTTCTGAATATATGGCTAGCTCAAAGCTAGAATGTGTCTGGGTTGAATCCTCGTTGGATGAGGTGCTAGTATTCATTGATGGGTATGGAGAAACAATATGTTGAAATGCACAATATGCATCAGTACGACCATTTATTCCAATGATTTGATGCATTTTGTAACAACTGCAAACACTTTCCTAAGGGAAAATATGGTGATTCAATTGTGATTTTATATTTACAATAAGTTTTTTTCACATTTAAATGTGTTTCTTACATAAAATTTTTATTGTATTGTGGTATTTTATGGTTTTGATTTGTTTTATGACCAGGAATGGCTGAGTAGAGCCACAAACTTAGAAAAATTCAGTGTTATGGCTAGTTTGGGAGCCATTCATAAGGGCATATTCAACAAGGTCGTTCTTTGATGACTCCTTATCTTACTCAGAATAGTGCTAGTGGAGGTGGAAGTCTATTTTCTGAGGCTAGAGCCTTATATGACTTGGTAATTATACATGAAAATCATGGAGAAGGGATCACACAGTTTCTTCACGAAAGCTTACGCAGTGCACATCTTGAAGTAAGTATCTCATTTCTTTGCAAATACACATTGTTTGATAATAAAAAATTGTATTCATCCTATTTCCCAGCATGTTTTCCCCTGAAGGGAGCCATTACCGATGTGTGTTGTAATTTTTACAGGTAATTCAACACATTGCATGGTTGGGTTTGGGATTGGCAGCTTTAGGAACTGTCGATGAAGAAATTAATGAGGATATCAATAATATTCTCTATGTAAATAGTGCATTTTTTGGGGAAGCTTCAAGTATTAGGCACATGGGTCTCCTTATGGTTGGACTACAAGTGAAAAGGCTAGTGAAATGCTTGCATATGCACATGACACACAACTTGAGAAGATTATCAAGTATTAATTGTTTGTTGTGTAACAAAGATCTCTACTTTCAAATATTTTTTTTACTTGAAGTTGTTAAATTTTCTTATTTATTTTCAGTCTAACTGGGAGATATGATTCCAATTTAGAAATGACATGTAGGGGTTTGGCACTTGGAATAACCCTTATTATTTATTGAAATGGCACCCCAAGGGGGCTTTTGATTTAATTGTCCCTTAATTAAATTGGAAGAGAAATTTTAATTTCATCTCATAACATTGTGTAAGTGTTAACTAAGTGAGGAAGAATTAGTTACCTCAGATAATTCGATTTGGAGGTCAAAGAGGAGGCATGTAGAGTTATTCCTTAATTTTAGGGGGTCAAGTTATAGTTATTTGTGAGTTGTAATTAGTTAACTCAATTATTTGAGTTAAAATCAGTTTAACTAGTTCTAATAGAGGGATGAGCTAGTGATAGGTCCAGTGAATTAAATCTAATTTAATTCAAAGTTAGTTATCAATCAATTAACTGATAATTCTCTATACATAGTTTTTCCATGTCAGTTCTAAGGAAGACCCAATTGAGATTGAGGTTAAAGGGGATATAGCTATCAATTGTATAATTAGAAAATTGTACAAGTCATGCATGAGGTCATCAAAATGCCTTGAAGGAACTGCACAATTAATTATTGGGAATTTCCCAATTAATAGGGACATAAGTTCTCCAGGAATTCGTAACCAAGGTTGGTCAAAAAAAGCCTGGAATTGGTTAAGTATTGAACCGATTTTTCCTGGATTAGGGTGAGACTGTTAGTAGAGTGCATAGGTTTCTCAGTGAGGGAAATAAAATTGTATTATTTCATGGTCTTGACTTTATGAAATTTATAGATAGAGAGGTTTTGAGTATTTTTTTTCCCCAGATACATCTTGTGTTGTGCGATTGATTATTTATTTCTCTTACTTGTTATGTGATTCTACGATCGTAATTGGTTTCTCCAATTTGTAGAAGGATTCGATATTTTGTTTTAGTACATTAAAAGATTAGAATTAATCCCTTTGGATAATTTCTACACTATTTTTGGAAGATAAGAGGTGGTTGATACAATCATTAAACAAATTACACGAGATAAAGATCCTATTCTGCAATTTGGTGGAATAAATGCACTCGCCGTTGCATACTGTGGGACAACCAATAACAGGCTATCTGATGCCTTCTCCACTTTTTTGTCTCAGATGTCAGTGATGATGTGAGAATAATTTCAATGTTTCCCTCGAGTTTTTTTTATACTCTGAATATGAGAAGGTAATTTTCTTTCCATGTTCCTGATTTTGCGCATCTCAACAAAAATAGATTTTTGTGGTTAGAATCATAAGTGGAATTATTTTTCATAAATATGTCGGAATGTTACTGTTGTTTCTATTTTCCTATGTTAATTTGACAATTTTTGTTGTAATTTCACAAACACCATGGGTTGTATATTTTCCTTCCTAGTCTTATAATCCACATGTTAGTTATGGAGCAAATATATCAGTTGGTGTTTCTTGTGTTGGTATAGGATTGTGTGAATCCATTTGACTACTAGAGCCTCTAACATAAGATGTAGTTGATTTTGTTCGTCAAGGAGCTCTAATAACGATGGTTATGGTTCTTGTCCAAACAAATTAATCACATGAATCACGTGTAGGTAACTTCAACATATCCCTGGACTTTACAATGGCTTAGGAGTACTTCATGGAAATTCAGATTTTGAAAGAAAATATTTCCACCGCTTACCAAATTGTTTTCAAAATATTGAAATATACATTTATTTCAATTTTCACCAAAATGAAATGTTTTCTTGACATTGTTTTAGGCATCAACTGGAGAAAATAATTCTTGTTAAGCATCAGGATACCATGAGTAAGATGGGTGCAATTTTTTTTCTTGGTATTTTATATGCAGGTGGCAGGAATCTAACTATTAAGGTACTTTCTAGGTCTAAGAATGGTAGAATGACTGTTGTTATTCAAATGGAACTCTTCACAAAATTTTGGTATTTGTATATGCTTATCTAATTTTAGAGCATGTCTTTTTCACCAACTAATTTTATTGGGATTAACTATGACTTGAAGACCCAAAAGTTTGAATTTATGTCTGATGAAAAACCTTCATTTTTTTATTATCCTTTCCCGATGGAACCTCCAAAAACCACCTCAACTGCAAAGTTGCCAACATATGTTTTGTCAACATCAACAAGGGCTAATTATCTACTAGAAAGTGGAAAGGAATTTTTTTAGATACAATGTTCACATTAATGTTCTGCAATAATTCTCAAATTTTAATTTTTAAAATTGTCCTTTCTTAATTTCTTTGCTAATTATTTCTTCGTTTCTCTAGTTATTCAGGGCACACCTAATAAAATTAAAAAGAACTTTATTTATTCTACTTAAGCACACTCTCTTTACGTGAATATGAAAATAATTCTATAAAATGTTTCTAAAAAATTATTATACAGTAAAAATATAGGAAATGAATTAGCCTTACCATGTTTAGGTATGTTATTGCATACTCAGCTGCCTTGGGATATGAAAGTAACCTTGCGTTGCAAAGTATCAGAAACTTGTCTTCATTCTTGAAAGAGAGATAGAAGTTTGTTATACACTTTCATGTTAAATAGTAGTAGGTGGGTACATACATATATTTAGGTATTTATATTGCATAAATATGATATTAAAATGGACAAATTATTCAAATGATTGAGGAAAATAATAAATAGATACCCCTTCCTAAAATGTGGTGAATTCTGCACACCATTGAATATGCGCTCAACCCTAGTTAGTTGGGCTAACCATGGTAGGAAGGTCGCATGTTCTTTCAAGTTGCAAGGGAGATGGGATTCCATAAATTCTATCGAGTATGAAAGGGTGGATAATCATAGTCAAATCCCATCATATAATTTTGTGCTTGTATTGAATTAGGGTTAAGGTTTATGGTTGAAGGTAAGAGTTTTGGGTTATTTATTAGATGGAATGTACCTGAAATTGTAGTGTGAATGAAAGATGTACTTTTGAGGATTTTTTTTTGGTGGAAATGTAATGTTTGAAATAGTGTTTCACATTGTAAAGTGGGTGTGGTGACAGTATAGAATCTAGGAAAGGCAGGAGGTGGGTGAATATATAGGAATCAAAGTAGGAGACCCACAACACCAAAAAAAATGGTATCGCCTCTGATTCAAATTCTATATGTTGTCTCCCTCATTTGGCTTTTTATTGTGTCTTTTAATGCATGCCCACTTGCAATTACTTTCATATGAATGCTACAGGGGTTATGTATGTGTGTTGAGAGTTTCTTATTACATTCATTTCTGTCGCAGAGTATAAGCTTGCATTTCGACTATCAAGCTAAAAAAAGGAATTGGATGATTTATTTGGACATTGATGATGAATCTGAGAAATCAATCATCAGACTGAATCCTCTAAGGTCTGTAACTGAATCTGCAACAAATATGTCAAAAACTCACACAACTAGGAATCCAAAGTAGCACCTGTTTCCTGATTGAAAAATCTTATGAAAATATTTATGAGTAATATCCAATGTATTTATGGATACATTGCAGAAACAATTTATGTACCATGTCGTTAGCCTGGTTGACAAATCTCCAATTCTTTTTACAAAAATAGAAAATCTTTGAATATTATTTTCTACAAATATTTATGAGTATTTAGCTATGCAATTAGCATGCTTGAAAAATATCCAATATTTTCTACAAAAAATATAAATTGACATCATGGTAACCATGCAAATATCCCATTAAATATGACCTAAAGATGATTCAAAGAATTCTACCTTTATCCTAAGCACGTGCAAGAGTAATTTATGAGGTGTGAATTTTTATTAGAGGCATTGATTGTTTGTTTTTTTTGTTTAGAAAAGTTTTTTCTCTTGGTTTTAAGTGAATTTCAATTTATCATATGTAGCATGTTGATAAATGGGAAATAATAATGTGTGAAATTTATCTTGCAGAAATTGATGTTGATCGAAAGGATACAGAGTTTAACCAAGCTACAGTCCACTTTGGTAAAGGTAGAGGAACATCTTAAAAATTTGCCTAAGAATACACCATATACAAAGTTTGAACATAAGAAATATATGGCTTTTTATTTTGCAGATATGTTCTTTTTTTTACCAAATATATCACAACAAGAAAAATATTGATATTGTAGAAATTGTTTGAGGATGATGGGATTCTGGATTGAATTATTTTTTTCAACTGATTTTATGCACTCTATAACTCTGCCCCGAATCAATTTAAACTAGGATCACTATACTCAGTCTCAGAATTTATTTTTAAAATGCTAATTGCAGATTGCTGGAGAAAGAAAAAAATAATACACAGTATCTAAAACGCATTTGTTTCTGCTACTTTGATCACTCAATTCGTACTAGCATTACATACTCAGCAAAATTCTCTTAATCAAATATACTATCAGCAATACATTGTCCAACATTACACACAAAGAGAAAAAAAAATGCAAGCATTCGAACATAATCCCTATGTATTGTATTAAATCGGTTTTTAATTAAAATTAAACTAATCAAATCCATCATACATATAAAATTCACTCCAACCACAACGTATTCAAATCCTGTGCGTATTCAGAAAACTAGTTTTTTTATTTATTGAAACACTGCATTACACAGCAATCACACACCCTCTCCCTCTACCCAGAACTTAATATCATTTTTTTTTTGGTTTAAAACTATGTTTTTTTTCTTCTAGTCCATGCTATCACACTTGGAAAAACAAAACATAATCCCTATCCCCTAATCTGCTAATTCAAAAGATTACAGACCTCTCAGAAAAAATTGAATCTCTAATTGTTCATTTCTTCAACACATATACTAACAAACTTAATATAATTATTTACATAATGCATAAAATATAATTTATAACCATATTCTGCGCCATAAATAAGGAATTTTCTAATCGATCAGATTTTCCTTGATCTGTCCATGGCACGTTATGTTGTTAGTAATTTGACCAAATGTTTTGACCATTGAAACATCAACATGATCTGGGCACGATTTAAGTGTTGGCGAGCAAACAGGTCTCGCGGGCAAGACCCAGGTTCAGGGATTGGGCCAACAAGGGAGTCCGCTATAGTCTAGCACCACGCCATAATTTTTACCCTACTCTGAAGAGCAAAGAGTCTCACTCAAGGAGTGCCGCGACCACATGAAGGAGGAGAACAGATCGGTATCAGCAGATGGATCCGCAACTCAAAGCTAAAGCAGAATCATACGCATTCATAACACCATATATAGAATATCTCTCGAAATTAAAATTTTAAAGTAATACAGGGATCATGCAACACATTCAAGACATACGATATACCAGCAACCTTCAGATATATTAAGAAACATTCAGTAGAATCAAGTGTTACATCGCTCGACAGAATGAGCTTCCAGATTCAATTACAAAGGTCCCGCAGGACAGAGAGAGATACTACAGCAATAACAGATCTATGGAGACACAGGAAATACAATGATGTTGAGACCAGGACAAAGCTCTCCTGTGGCGTCTACTCCTCGGCTTTGTTCTACTCTAACCTCTCTAACCTTTTTCTGCTGGGTGACAACCTATTTATTCACCAGCCAACGCAACTATTAGTTTCTCCTGTGTTCTCACTCGGCTGTTTTCGGCTTCTTCCTGTTGAACAGGAGTTCCACTGTCTGTCCTTTGCCGCATCTTTCATTCATCTGCACTTGTCTGTACCAACCTCGCCACCTATCTCCTGATCCTTCGCAACCTCGGTAGCTTCGCTGCCTACCGTTGTTGTTCCTGCCACGTGCCGATCCGCAACCCAAAATCTGTCTTCATGCAAAATTCAAAACAAGGGCCCCAATAGGCCCTGACCACAGTCTCTTGAATCATCCCGAGTCAATCGCAGATCACCGTCTCCACCTCCATGGCTCCGCTTGTTCCCGTCTCTTGTTCCGCCGGTCGTCCCTCCTCTATTTTCTCAAACAAAGGCCCCAACTCAGGGACCTTTGCAAGGGCTGCGACCTTGAGTTCCTGGAAGGAAGCTATAGCCTTCAGCCTCTCCTACATAATTGGTTCAGTTGCAGCTGTGATTCGAGTAATGGCTTCCTCTCCTCCTTCGGTTGGGAGCTTGCCAAAGACGGTTGAGACCTGTGTACTGGCCTGAGCGACCAGTTGCTGCATCTTCTGAGCACTTGCCATGACAGGGTGCCTGAGCTCCCAGTGGGCCTGCTTGGCCGTTGCTGAACTGGCCTCTGTCTACTGAATTTGGACTTCCAGGCTATCTGCTACAACATATAGCGGATCAAGGCCGACTGGGTCCTTTGCATTCTTAATCTCTTGGTTGATTTGTTGAAGCTGTAGAGACAAGGGTTGGGTCTTGAGAGTCAGGGCCGTCGTATGTTCTTGTAGACCCTTCAGTAGGTCATACGCTTCCCGGGCTATAGTACTCAAGGCTTCCTTCACTCTCTCAACCTATTCCTGTCTTGCTGTTATCTAGTTGGCATAAATGACCTGGGAGTCTGGCAGAGCTGGGCGGGACGCTAGAGTTGCTTTGAGATGAGTGTTCTCATTCCAAAGGTTGTCCCATGCTACCTTGACATGGATAGCTTGTTCACCCACAACATCGGCTTGGACTTCCAGTGGTGGTAATTGGGTGTCGTAGGCCGCTACAGTGGGCCAGATGTCCTGAAATATTCGAGTCACTAGCGCAACTTCTTTCTGCAAGGCCCCCTTCTCAGTTCATAGCTAATCACGCTCTTCAGTAAGTGCGATGATTTGTTGATGCTGTTGCTCACATCTTTGTTGAATTTTGGCATGGATCCCATCAGCCAGCTATGCTGCCCACTGTATGAAGTGGAACAATTGCGACGTCCCCCATGTTTCCATGCTTTTTGCTCCTAACATACCCTGCTCTGGCAGCCTCGCCTGTAATGGTTTCCTGCTGGCTACTGACTTGACCGAATGTTCTGTTGGTGACAGCGACAGGGTTGGATTCTTGGCCTGGTTGCTAGAATTGCCCATGTTGACGTCGGACCGTGATTTGGGCGCTGCTCCTGTGTCTGGGGGGGTCGAGTGAGTTGGATGTTATGGAGTCTGCACAGGAATTTGGTCAAATCTGTCTTTTATAGCTTGCTCTGCCTGGCTGATAAGTTCAGTAAATGTGATGTGGGGGGCTAGGGTTTGGCTAACCATGGCTACTTTTGCAGTACCCGAGTTAACTTCAGTCTTGAGGTCCCCACTAGTCCTCTCTCTGATGGTGGGGTCGGACATGGTGGCGAATGAAGTGGATGGGGTGGAGGTGTTATTTTCCCAGAACGAGGTGAATTGTGAAAATTGGTAATTGTAGGTGGTGGAAGTACGAATATTCAGAAAGTTGTGTGGAAAAAGTGAGATGGGGGGTGGAAGCTCACAAGTTACCGGGGTCTCCGCGAGGGTTTCTTCTCTGATCAGTACTCCCTGGCTACTCTGTCGCGGCTGATCCTTGCCATTGAGGTCAACCACGGAGCTGGAGACTTCCACCCTGGGTTTCTTTGCTTTTGGTACTGCAACTGGCTTTGCAGCTTTTGACTTTCGCACTTGCATCGTGGGCGCTGGGGATGGTGTAGTAAACACAATTTTAGGTAGTGGGGTGAAAATAGGACTCATGATGGGGAGTGAGGTAGACTGGGAGGCTTGGAATTGTTGATCAGCAGTTGTCATTGATGTCAACCCAAGTAGCACCAGGGGCTAACCCAAAATTGCATGGGAATTTTGACCTACCAAATTAATATATTCTGGGTCAATAATTCTTTTGATGGTTTCTACTGGTTGAAATTTTTCCGTTGATATATGGCACGCCATGTAATTCTTCACGGTTTGAGAGATATTCATATTTGAAGTTTGTAACCCCAGTTAGTGGGATAAAACCCCATGGGGTTGGGGCATGGGCCATTGAAAAGTCATAATTAATATTTTTTAAGCTCCTAAAATCCCTCCCACGTTCACTTGTTGAAGCCCCTCTCAACTTAAGCATTCATATAAATTGTGATCTTCATTTTCCCCTTATGTAAGGGATTCGGCCATTTGAAACAGGTCATCATGGCATTTTCGCTTTAACTTTTTTTCTACAAAGGTTCAGAAGCTGAAATTTTTATGAGGCGAAGAAAAAATCCTGAGGAAGTTATAGTATAAATTTCAGATCAAGGTGCGCAATATTTTTGGAGATATAATCTGTGGAAGTCAGGGTTTTTGCAAGCTCCTGAAATTCATCTCAAAGAAGTGACCTTGGTAAATTCGTCATAACTCTCTCTCTGAGTATCGGATTGGAATTTCGTAAAACATGGCAGATAGTACACAGTCTGTAATTTGTGCTCTATCAATTTCAGATCGAAATGAAGAAACAGTGACACATGGCATGCCGTACAAGTGTGCTCTGCTAAAACAGTCCATAATTAGGTCACTGTGAGAGGTTGGGTATAACTCTTTCTTGAAGAATCCAAATTGGGTCAGATCTATGGCATTGTAAAGAAGAATTAGACGAATACTACAGGACCAAAAATTAGATATTGAGGATCTAAAATAACAGAGATACACCAGATTCAATATCGAGCTCCTAGAAGGCAAGAAAAATCTAGATCATGTGTTGTCAAGGGTTGCAAAGGACCAGACTTTCCACGGCAGCATAGGAAAGCAAGGTGCAGTAGAGGGTAGCATGACAAGAGAAAAAACCAAGATGCATAACATCAGCAAGAATTTCATCATATAAAGTCTTCAAGTGGGTAGCACTGCATACAATCATTGTAAAGGTATCATTGTACTTAGTCATTGTAAATACATTATTGTACAAATTGTACTAGTGTCTATCTGCCAAGGGTTGAAGAGGTAGTGTTGGGAGGTCTAGGATCATCATTAAGTGGTTGTGTCAAATTTGGGGTTATGGTCTAGTATATCTTCTTCTTCTACATCATTCTATATCATTTTAAAGTGGACCATTTTCCCTGGTACAAGAGGCCATTCTTCTTTTATTCTTCTATAGGGTAGTAGGGTGGTGCTAGGGTGAGTTGTAGCTCATTGGGTGTTGGGGCATCCATTTAGTTGACTATTGAAGAATCTCAGGTGTTGGAGCATCCATCTAGTGGGAGCTGGAGAAGAATGCTTTTCTAGATTCTAGGAAGTTGGAGCTTTATTTTCAATTGGAGTTGAATATTAAAGAATTATTAGAAAAGCATTAGGTGGTTTTTGTCCCGGAGTGGGTTTCCACCTTAAAAACTATGTGCATTTGTGTTCCTCTTGTTTGCTCTTATCATTGTAAAAACACTGATAATAATTGAAGATTAACTAATGCTCTAATTGAAAGGAATATTGATTCACCCCCACTCTCAGTATTTCCAACAATTGGAATCAGAGCTTGGTTCCTTCAATAGCATTTTAACAGCTGGAAGGAGGTCATGGAGCATACCAAGAGTGGTGTACCTCTATTCAATGAAAATAATTATGCACTTTGGAAAAGAAGAATGGATGTCTATCTCTTAGTGCAAGGTTACGAAGTATGGGACACTGTTCAAAATGGATTTACATCAACCACGGATGAACAAGGTAAGAAGAATTTTGTAAATTATGCAAAAGAAAAGAATATTTTTATCAGTGGACTTATTGAATCTGATTATCATAAGGTGTTGGGTTGTAAAACCACCAAAAAAGTATGGGAAAATCTTGAGAATATATATGCAGGTGACTCAAATGTCAAAGAAGCAAAGCTTCAAATCTATAGAGAGAAATTTGAGCAACTCAGAATGAAAGAAGATTTCAAAATTGTTGCATACTTTCAATACGTTGATGAAATAACCAATACTCTGGAAGGATTGGGAGAGACAGTTGACAAGAAGACTATTATACGTAATATTCTTAGAACGTTACCAGGGAGATTCAACCCAAAGGTATCGGTCTTAGAATACAGTGAAAATCTGGACAAACTCAGCAAAGAGGAATTACATGGAGTTCTCATAGCATATGAAATGAGACTTGATGAAGAAGAGGGTACTTCTCATCTAGAAACTGCGTTCGTTGCATCCAAGAAAACCAATAAGGATAAACAACCTTCAATTGAAAAGAAATGCACCTGCAAGTGTGAAGAAAAGGGAGATGATGAAGAAGGTCTTTCAGATGAAGAATATGCTTACTTCACGAGAAAACTACAAATTGTTAAGGGGAAATTCAAAGGTAAACTTCCATTGATATGTTTCAGCTGTAATGAGGTTGGGCATTTTGCAGCAAAATGTCCAAACAAAAGTAATGGCAACTAAAAAAGAAAGAAAGGCTTTAAGAAATTCAACAAGAAAGGATCCAAAAGGAACTTTCTCTCTAAAGAAGATAGCTCATCATCCGATGAAGACAATGATAGTGAAGAAGAAGCCAGTGAGAGAGTATTGTTTATGGCCAAGCACAATAAGCAAGAGGTATCAAACAATGAAGAAGAAGGATGGACCATAGACAAATTTTATGAGGAAGCAATCAAGCTTATAAAAGATCTCAAGGCAGAGAAGATCCGTTCCAAAACTCTTGAAGAACAAGTTCAAGGTCTCAAAATTGAAGTTGAAGAACACAAATGCATTGAAGATTAAATTCAAAAAAAGTTGGAATAAAGCAACCAAGAAAGGGAAGAATTAGAAGCCAAAGTAGTCTCGATGTGTGAGGAAGTGAAGAAAGGAAAAACTATCCAAAACTATGCCAACAACTCAAGGGCATTGGAAGAACTCATCAACAATCAACGATCTTACAATGACAAAATTGGCATCGGTTACAAAGAAGAAAAAGCAGGACCCTCTACAACAAAATACAATGAACCTATGAGATCTGACATGCATGTAGACTTCATTGGACAAGATTCGTAAGAACAGACTTGGAAGACAATTCCTCGACGAAAATTTCCATCCAGGTACCAACATATTTTTTATGGCTACTGTTATTCATGTGGAAAATTTGGTCATAAAGCTGTAAAATGTCACACGTACCCTAGGAATGAATACAATTCTAGAAGATATGTCAAATATGAACCTCCCAGGACTTAGCAAAACATCAATAGATTTGAACATTTAAGAAATAATATTGAATGTTACAAATTTCGAAACTTTGGACACATAGCCAAAGACTGCAGACTTGAAAATCCTCTAGAAGAACCTTCGAAGCCACAGAACGAACGAACATGGAAGAAGAAGAAGAATGATAATTGTGCTCTTGCTTTCAAGGCTTAAAAGAACAAAGATGTGTGGTATGTTGATAGCGGTTGCTCAACGCATATGACTGGAGATAGAAATAAATTTGTATCTGTGAAAGAGAAGAAGGATGGAACCGTGTCCTTTGGAAATGATGGATCTTCAAATGTTATAAGATCAGGTACTTTCATTCTCGGAAGAAAAGATGCTCTAGCCAAGAATGTTCTATTGGTTGAAAACATGAATCACAATCTGCACAGTGTTGGATAAATGTGTGACCAAGGACACACAATACTATTCAACTCCATGAAATGTGAAATCAGGAAAGGCGTGTATGGAGAAATTGTGGCTACAACAAGTCAAGCTCCAAACAACATATATGTTTTGGATGAAGCAACTAAAGCATGTCTAATAGCTAAAGAGGATGATACAATAATTGGTAGCAATGATGATCGACTAAGTAAGAAGTTTGCTACAAAGGTGAAAAGTGATTTCGAGATGTCTTTACTTGGTGAGCTGACATACTTCTTAGGGCTTCAAATATCTCAGCAAGAGAAAGGAATATTTATATGTCAAGCCAAGTACATCAAGGAAATGCTCAAGAAATTTAAATGGAAGATTGCAAACCCATCCTTACTCCAATGGTAACAGGTTGCAAATTGAGCATAGACGACTCATCTAAGGATGTGGATCAAAGGTTGTACAGATCTATGATTGGTAGTCTTATATATGTAACAGCATCCTGACCAGATGTTATGCAAGTAGTTGAACAAGTAGCAAGATTCCAAGCAGCACCAAAAGAATCACATATCAAAATATTCACCAGCATTGGAATATCTTCGCCAGAAGCTTGGGATTCTCCCAAGTTCTCATTAGATTTTCATTTTTCAGAATATAAAGGGGGAGTGGAAGTAGATTATAGGTCTGCAAGACGATTGTGTGTCAGGGGGAGTGGAAGTGTGTACAGGTCTGCAAGACGGTTGTGTGTCAGCGTGAGTGGAAGTGTGTACAGGTCCGCAGGATGGTTGTGTTTCAGGGGGAGTTACCCTTTTCCATTGATGTCAAAGGGGGAGAGAATGTTGTAGGAAGAAGTTTCATGATCGTAGGGGGAGTACTTGTGTTTCCATCAATGCCAAAGGGGGAGATTTTTGATTAGCGGTTGTCATTGATTTCAACCCAATCAACACCAGGGGCTAACCCAATATTGCATGGGAATTTTGACCTTAAAAATTAATATATTCTGAGTAAATAATCATTTTTATGGTTTCTACTTGTCGAGATGTTTCCGTTGATATATGACACGCCATGTAATTCTTCACGGTTTGAGAGATATTAATATTTGAAGTTTGTACCCCCAGTTAGTGGGATAAAACCCCATGGGGTTGGGGCATGGGCCATTGAAAAGTAATAATTAATAATTTTTAAGCTCCTAAAATCCCTCCCACGTTCACTTGTTGAAGCCCCTCTCAACTTAAGCATTCATATAAATTGTGATCTTCATTTCCTCCTTATGTAAGGGATTCGGCCATCTGAAACAGGTCATCATGGAATTTTAGCTCTAACATTTTTTCTTCGAAGGTTCAGAAGCTGAAATTTTTATGAGGCAACGCCAAAATCCTGAGGAAGATATAGTCACAAATTTCAGATCAATGTGCACAATATTTTTGGAGATATGATCTTTGGAAGTCAGGGTTTTTGTAGGCTCCTGAAATTCATCTCAAAGAAGTGACCTTGGTAAATTCGTCATAACTCTCTGTCTGAGCATTGGATTGGAATTTAGTAAAAAGTGACAGATAGTGCACACTCTGTAATTTGTGATCTATCAATTTCAGATCCAAATGAATAAACAGTGACATGTGGCATTCCATACAAGTGTGCTCTGCTGAAATAGTCCATAATTAGGGCATTGTGAGAGATTGGGTATAAATCTCTCTTGAAGAATCCAAATTGGGTCATACCTGTGGCATTGGAAAGAAGAATCAGAGGACTACTACAAGACAGAAAATCAGATATTGAGGATCTGAAATAAGAGAGATACACAAGATTTAATATGGATCTCCTAGAAGGCAAGAAAAATCTAGATCATGTGTTGTCAAGGGTTGCAAAGGACCAGACTTTCTATGGCAGCAAAGCAAAGCAAGGTGTAGCAGAGGGTAGCATGACAAGAGCAGCAACCAAGGTGCATAACAGCAGCAAGAATTTCATCATATGAAGTCTTCAAGTGGGAAGCACTACATACAATCATTGTACTTAGTCATTGTAAATACATTATTGTACAAATTGTACTAGTGTCTATCTGCCAAGGGTTGAAGAGGCAGTGTTGGGAGGTCTAGGATCATCATTAGGTGGTTGTGTCAAATTTGGGGTTATGGTCTAGTATATCTTCTTCTTCTACATCATTCTATATCATTGTAAAGTGGACCATTATCCCTGGTACGCGAGTCCATTCTTCTTCTATTCTTCTATAGGGTGGTAGGTGGTGCAAGGGTGACTTGTAGCTCAATGGGTGTTGGGGCATCCGTTCAGTTGACTACTGAAGAATCTCGGGCGTTGGAGCGTCCATCTAGTGTGAGTTGGAGAAGAATGCTTTTCTAGATTCTAGGAAGTTGGAGCTTCATTTTCAATTGGAGTTGAATATTAAAAAATTATTAGAAAAGCATTAGGTGGTTTTTGTCCCAAAGTGGGTTTCCACCTTAAAAACTGTGTGCATTTTTGTTCCTCTTGTTTGCTGCTATCATTGTACAAACACTGATAATAATTGAAGATTAACTAATGCTCTAATTGAAATGAATACTGATTCACCCCCCCCCCCCTCTCAGTATTTCCAACAGGAATTCTTCAAAGGTAGGGAATTCAGGAGACTGGCTATCTTTTGAACAGTACGATTAAGATTGTGTACCTTTTCATTTAGCCGATCGATGACTTGATTCAGCTACAGTCTCGTCACCCTGGGTGTTGTTTGCTCTGGTGTCTCTCCTGGTAGCGGCGCAACCATTATTCCTGCAAAGTCATAGACGTATTCCCCCTCCCAAACCTCCATCTGTACTCCTGGCCATCTGCAGACTTCCGAGTGGAAGTTGTTTTCATCAATGTGCAGCTTTAGGGGCGTAATTTCAAAAGTCATCGTCGACACAAATTTTGGCCTGAGGAGAGTGTGGTTATGTGTGACCCTGAAACAGACCTGTTCGCTATATTTGTCCAGCAAAACCCTCGGTATTCGATGCTGGCTCATG
Source organism: Pinus albicaulis (assembly GCA_034641835.2). Lineage (NCBI taxonomy): Eukaryota > Viridiplantae > Streptophyta > Pinopsida > Pinales > Pinaceae > Pinus > Pinus albicaulis. Next base: position 1,212,517,240 of record CM076579.1, read on the forward strand.
ACCACGTCTACCATCATACCATACCAAACCTGGAATCCCTCCTCATTGGCCTCCTTCAAACTTGGGTCGCTGGATACCCTCCAGGGAGTGTATTTCATTGCTAGTGGTTGGTTTTCTAGTATCTCAGCTGGTTTCCGCTTGCCACGAAAGGACCATTTCTACATGGAGAAGGCCATGATCAAGTACCCGTATATGAATCTCTTCACTCTCCGATAGTTGTCCTCGCACGCTTCGAACAACTCGTGGAGAATGAATGAACACCAATTGAGTTGTGTTCCCTAGATACAATGCTCTGCCACCGAGATGGTGTCTAGGGTGCACTCTCCCTTCATATAGTAGCTCATCATTTTGCTAGCGATGAGGTAGCATGCAACTTTAACATTGGGCTAATCAATTAGGTCTATCCTAGCTCCCTTACCTCTGCGGCGTGTACCATACTTGGTGTATAGGTTCTGCTCTTCGTCCTTCCTAGCCTGCTTTGATACTGTTTGGAATGCAGTCGAGACTTACCGACCTTCTTGTGATAATCCTGTCAACTGTTGAATATCCTCTGCACGTATGGGGATCTCCTTCCCCAACCATAATGAGCCGTTCTGAATACGGCTGAGTAAGAGTATTTTACACTACATGGCAGTGCCCGTGGTGCCAAATACTGACAAGTCTCTTAGATTCAGTAGTGTTGATTGTCGGAGGCCCCGGAAGTCTGGCCGTGTTCTTGATGTGGGATTCCCAGCTTCCGTCAGATAATCCTCCATATACATTTTCTGCTTCATGGCTGGGAATTCGAACCAGTCTGTGAGGTCTGATTCTATCAAAGTTGCACTATCATATTTCCCAGCTAGTGACTTCGTTTTTGCAATTCTTCCATCTATCTTAGGCTCGACAACTTATGGGATTGTTCTAGCCATCTTCGCTCTACGCTGGTACACCTGTATCACTGCTTCACCTCTACGTCCCTGGCTCTCTACCTCCTGCAACCTTCCCTGTTCTTTTGTGCTCACGACCTTCCTTGCTCCTTGAGATGTTTCTAACTCAGAAATCTCTAGCATTCTCGCTCTTTTCTACATGCAGGCTATGTAATTAACTGGCACGAGTGAGGTTGATGAGACCCCATAACTAATTAATTCTTGCTGGCTTCCTCCACAGCGATAATCGTGTGATTAGTTGCCTGCTTAGGTGTGTTCTGAAATCTGCTGACAATGGTGTGGGGAAATGGGTGGACGCGACGGCTGAGATTACTTCTAATTATGGAAAAGTTATTACTGTAAGGTTACTTCTAATTATGGAAATTTATTTTGCAAATCCTGGTGATCCTATGGACTGACACAAGTACTGGAAGAAATGATGGGGACTAACACATGACATGTTTTCTTATCCTACGTGGATTGCATGCTGGACACGACCCTCCCCGACCACAATCGATTGCGTTGCAGTCCCCGCAACCCAGCTGTTATTGACGACCTATGCATGGACAAGTG